>VYZT01063374.1:2976-17067 GCA_013400735.1 Pomatostomus ruficeps
CCCCGCCAATCTCTGCCCAGCTGTGGCAGGGGAGGGAACAAGTGAGCGGCAAGTGAGCGGCTGCCGTGAGTGCCTGGCACTTAGCCAGGGTCAAACCACGACAATGTTGAACTTTAGGAAGATCCTATCATTGATAGACAAAATAGCTTTCATCCTTTCAGTTCATATTAAATAGGAGATTCAGCAGTCCATGTGAAGTTTGAAGACATTCATTTACATTCAGTAGCTCACTGCAAACAGAATCACTGTGCCTAAGCATCTCAGGCAGGAGCAGATTTAGTGGTAGAGCTACTGGGTCCATCAGGGTAAATGCCTTTTTTTACTTCCTAAGTTTCCTTACTACACTTGAAATAATGGGACATGAGAACAATCTTTGTCTTTTTCTCCCTTTGTGCAGCCAAACACAGCTACTTGAATCTGAGCATGCTTCTTGATGAGTAGGTCAGTGAGAGAAATTATGAGCTGAAGAACTGCACTGACAGCTAAACAACTCATATAATTAGAAAAATTAAAGCTGTTTAGGTACTGAGTGTTGCCCCAAGTACTCTGGTTTTCAGCCAAAGCCTCCACTGTTTTACTTAAGCCTATTCTTAAAACCAGAAAATTGGTTGGTTTAGTGTTGGTCCTACCTCAATTTCAGCATGTGTTTGAGTAACTGAGAAAAGAAGGTAAGGAAACACAGCATATCCACTACATAAGGACATTTGCCTGGCCAAGGATGAGAAGCTGTATGCTAAAGAAAAGAGGTGATGTGTATCAGAGGCAAAAATTTCATCTATTCCTATGTCATCACTGTTATTTCAGTGTCCGTATCTGATAGATGAAGTAAGCATCCTTGAAATCATCAAATTAGGATCTCAATTGCTACCATGTTTATATTTTCTGCTTTCATTTTGGAATGCTTGTAAATAACAAAATTTTCCAATGATTTCTGGTTAAAACTTCTCAGTCTCTGAAATTGTAATTTTTAAGAGAAAGAAAAAATCCTTTTATAGATTACTGCTTAAGGTCTCTTCTGGTTAAGTAATTCATCAGAAGCCACTGCATCCCAGCTACTCCGATTTTTCACTACTCTAAGTAAGGGGTGATGAACTGAATGAAGTGTCTTCTGAAAAAGTAAACTGCATACAATTTGTGTTCCCTGTATATAATAGGAAGTGCAGACTATATCTTGAGATATGGCAGACCATTTCCTACGGGGAAGTAAGGTGCTTATCTGATGCTAAAATAGCATAATTTTTCTTTCCACGGCTAGACTGTGGGATGTAATCCAAACTCTAAACTGGCAGTGGAGGGGTGGAGGATGGAATGTGGATAGCAATTCTGATTTCACAGCTGAGCAATAAGATCTCCTGTAGGTTAGTTCCCATGAAAGAACTAATAAGGAGACTTGTTTTCAATCACAGATGCTCTTTGCTCAGTCCTACTCTGAAGTGCTTTATTCAGAGATTCCCCAATCAATATTTTGACTTTGAGAGGCAGAGCTATTAGAGGTTGTTTAGTTGGAGAGCTGGAATGTCAGGTCTTGAGCCAGGCAGACCTCCTCTATGGTTCGTCAAAGAAGGTAAAAGGAAAAAAAAGAGCAGATGCAAAGAAACAGCGTACATTCCCACCCTAACTGATAATCTTATATTCTATTATTTCATCCTTTGCTAAACATATTTTATAGACTAGAAAACACACAAACCCAAAGCACTGGAGAAACTTAGCATGGTCATAGTATCCTAACATTTCTCTAAAATGAGCAACAGTATTCTGGCTATTGAGTCCTGGAATGCCACTGCCCCTGTCCTGGGATGAAACTCTTAGCAAACTAAAATATATTTATTTGTCCACTATACAGAATGATTAGTTATGTAAGTCACAATTTGGATTTTTTCAGCAGGCTAGGAGGAAAATATAGTAGGATGGGAATATATGTGTATATATATATATATATATTTTTTTTTAGGTATGATAATGGATTTGTAGGTATCTAAGGAAAGTATACAACTTCAATTCCAAGCTGTAAAATTATTTTAACTTGACTTATGAATACCTCAAGCACCATTTCAAGCAGCAGTTTGGTTTTGCTTCTCCTACCAAAATGGAGAACCAAACACAAACATAGGGTGAGAGAATATACTGTCTCACCACCATACAAAAGTGACAAATGAAGGTTAGAGTTCTTTACAATTCAAATATTTAAGAAAACTTTATTAAACAATGTTTATTACTTGAGTTCCTATTCACAGTGGATGACTGCACTCTTATGATCTGTTTTCTGTCCACAGAATATGTATGCAGCTACCTCTTCTAGGAAGATTAAGTGCATGGCAGCTAATATTTTGTTGGATATTCTTCATTTTGGCTACAAATCCTTATAGAAATTCTGCTTAATGTGTGTAAGGGTTATATCCTAATTGATTTCATATGCCTTTGTTTTTAGGATTATTATTGCCTGTTAGCAACAGTTCTTTGCTTTCCAAATGCTGCTCTTCCTAACATATCTTATTTACTAGAAGAAAAGACAAACGAAGAAAAAAAGCCTGCGGTCTAGCTCTGCTCATGTCTTGAAGCCAGAAGTTTCTGAAAATCATGAGTTTAGCAGTCATACAACTATCTGTCTTTTTGTAGCTTCCACTGTCATAGGCAGCAATCTAAAGACTGTTTCTATAAATGAAACAAGAAAAAAAATTTCTCTGTTACTCCAGATGTTTGCTTTACAATAATATAATTTTATATTAGTGCTTATCACTATTTTCTTTTCACTTCATTCTTTTGGTATTGATCATCTACTTTTGGTCTCACACACTGAGTAAGGACACTGTTTTCACCGTGTTCAGGGCGAAGCTTTCATGCAAGCAATTTTATTGGACTGCTTGCTATCAATATAGAAGCCAAATTGAGCACACACTGGTTATTTATTTGATAAGCAGGGAAATAAATAGTGAATGAGCACAGAACAACATTTTATTTTACAATCAAGAAGATTCTTCCACACTTTGAGAGGGGAAGCAAAATGTCAGATAATTTAAAAAAAAGTTTTTAAAAGTAATAGGAGCTTAAGTAGTAGATACTGAATTGTAACAGATAGTTGATATTTTCATTAAACTGGTCTATTTTACAGATTTAGTTGCTTGTTTTTAATAGCTGATAAGGCAGTGATTTTTTGTTTTAGTACATATTCTTTAGTACTATAGACTACAAATTGCTGTTAAAAGATAAGGTGTTTTTGCTTTTATTTTAGAAAGACAGCTAAATAAGTCACCTGTATACGCCAAATGAAAACTCTACATTTGTCCAATTTCCCTTCTGCCTTGATTCAAAGTGGGTGTTTTTGTGTTGCAAACTGTAACTCCCAATTCCTTTTGGCCAACTCCATATGCGTCTGACTGATTATTTGTTCAGTAGCACTCAGCACACTGAACAGGGCAGGTTTGTTCTGCTGACGACTTTATTACCCATCTGCCGCAAAGCGCGGCTGTGATATAATTCATTCTATTTACCCTAAAAGGACAACAACAACAACAACAGCAACAAAATCACTTATGGGTATGCAGTGTTATGAGAGGGAAAAATAATTTGACACTTCATCTTTCAATGTCTTTTGCCTGTACGCAGGGAAAAATTATGTAGATATAGTCCTTTCATTAGAAACAGTGCAATGAAACGAATATTTCTTCCCTGAATATATAGCACTGAGGAGACATCCCAGCATTTGGAATGTACTTATTTCTCAAATACAATTAACCAGTTGATATAACTTCATAATTTGAAACTTTTTTTTTTATTTTACAGGATATTTTTCGTAGTTCTGATTTAGGAAGGCTTTTTCCTTCTGTCAGGCTGAAGGGCTTTATTTTGTTTTTTTTTGTACTAAGTCTGTGTAAACAGTTCACTACTATGTAAGACACCCAGCAAAAACATGTAAGCACTTTCCTTTCAAAATCCTCCAACAATCTTTCTTCCATCAATCTTTACAGCACATCTTACACAGTTATAAAACAGGGTGCTGAATGCTTAGAAACTGTTACACAGATAGACAGGAATGTGCACATGTGCGTGTATATGCTCGCAGGGAGAGAGCGTGGGCAGGGCAGGTGAGGAGGAGAAACCTGAATAACAATGATTTCAGAAAGCAGAGGTTAGAAACAAACATGCCTTTAAACAGTGCACACAGTTGTACCTTTTCTTCTGTAATTTAGATGAAACCAAACGGAAGGTATGTGGTAAGCTAAGCATGGTATATCAATATTTATGCTGCTTGGAATTTATGAACCAGCAAGCTCCTATGCAAATAGTCAACCTACATAAAGGTAACATTGTTTTCTGCACATCATGCTTCAAGTCATATGTTCTGAAATAAAGATTTCAAGAGTATACTGGCCTTCTTGAATTTTTATTTTATTTAGAAATCTGTCATTTACAAGGCCAAGCCTCTACTCAAAAAAACTTCTGTTTTAATGATGATGCATATTATTTATTGCATGTACTAGCTACGAATACATTATTTCAACAATGCTTAAAACTGGCTGGAAAATCCACAAGCATTCCCTTCCTTCTCGTGTAGAGTGATCAACTCTTGCTCAGCAATTTCTCCGTGTGAGACACTGAAATGAAGCAAATAACACTTTTTTCTTTACACTGACAGAGATGGCTATTTATTCTAAGCTCTTTGCTATTTTCATAAACAATAAAGTTAAGAATAATTTTTTTTTTTTACAAATTCTGCATAGTTCTGCATGGACAATTTTCAGTTCTGTCAAGTGAAGCCAAAGTAATATTCCAGTGTCATGTTTATAGCCATCTGTGTAGATGCAAAGTCAAGTTTGGGCAGCTTTGATCTTGATAAGGTGCAGATACTTTGATGTGAAGGATGACTACCTTAGTTTGAAAGAACAAATGGATTAAAATGTTTCATGTACTGAGAAGAAATGGTCAGAAAGTTAAGGCTCATTTCAAAATAGGTTTTATAACTATAATCAGACACTAATTAAAACAACCGTAGCCAAATTTGGAAAGACTACACTTCCTAGTACCTGGTTCATGTCAATAACCTGTGAAGACAGCTCTACAAAATTAAAGAAATACAAAACCCAAGCCAATCCCTCTGAAAAAGTCACTGTTCTTGTATCTGGAATGGAAACGAAACTTAAAACATACAGAAATATCAGAATTCCATAAAAACAGTTTCTGATTACTTGGTAAACCCAAGACAAAGTTTTTATTGCTTCCAGGTTTTGTAGGCTTAATAGTAACTATCATGGTTGGTGCGACTGTTGAATGGTTACAGTCATAGCTTTATGGCTATATGGCTACTCAGAGAGGCAGGAACAGCAAAACTGAGAGGGGGGAAATGTGGGTCTCTTGAGGTCAGTGGCCAAACAGCCATTTGTATCATGGTTTCATTATACAGGTGCAAGAGTCATGAGGCTCCTCCTCCTGGAAGAAGCGGGCATGCAAACATCTGTTCAAGAGTAGTAACAGCTGAGGAACTGTGGCAAACACAGATTCAGAATGGATAACAATGCTTACTGGCATCTGTGCATTTGTGGTTGTGAGAGAAGGGAACTTCAGACTTTTATTTCATTGAAAAAAAGCATACCGCCAGATCTCTGAAATGCCCTTAAGCATATATGATGCCTTAATAACTGTTAAATATCACAGTTCTCTTAGTAGCTTGCAGTTAATAGCCACCTTCTAAATCAACAAGGTGAAAGCTGATATAAAAATTCATGGAGACCTTGAGAGTGAATTGTTAAATAGAAATCAGACAGTTTTGCTCTCAATCTCCTGGAAATAATTAAAAAAAAAAAAAAGTAGCAAAGAAATACCTAATTCTCTTCCTCGAAATCTTATACTTGAGGAGAGATATAGGAATGATTTTTTTTGTTTGTCACACAACCCTGCAGAAATTTCAGTAATTCATATCTTAACTATTTCCCAATGCATCATAGATCAAATGTGCCTTGAAGGAAAACTTATCCCCTTTCTTGTTATCATGGGATTACTACAGTTTTGTAGAGTTGTAATTTCAACTGAAAAATATAATTTTCCATAATATTGCTTGTGTCCCCAGATTAGATTTTAATTATTAGCCAAAAGTTCCTGTCGCTATTGTAATTTTAACTCACTTTTTGACAGGTAGGAACTTGAATATCTGACAAAAGCTGTACAAATTGAGAAGGCATCCACTCTCTTGATATTTCTTTTCAAGATAAATTACCTAAGTATATTTTTCATGAGCAGGTATTGGTTTCAACCTGTTTTCTAGAAAGGAAAAGATCAGAAAGTCACATCTTTTGCCCTTAAGTTTTGCCAGTTCCATAGTGAGGTATTCCTCCATTCTTTATTTGTATAAAAATGTTTCTATATAGTACATGACTTCAAACATGTATCATGTGTTGTGAGAGTGTCTGAACAATGGGAAGTGCAAGTAATGCAGGGCTTGGGGCTCAGTTTCAAATTTATCATCTAGAAGCACCTTCTCAAGTGGCTGACTAACATTATCTGTCTCTTCTTCCTATAACTAAATACATCCATGTGAAATGCAGCATTATGTGCTCACATCCCCTTCCCCACAATCTGAATTTTATTTATTGAAATTTCCCTCCTCTATTTAATGTACAGAGAAAAGTTATTTTGCACTGCCACCACTGCAGGAGCTTTTTAAATGATTCAAGGAAGTATAGCTTTCATTTAGGTTTGTGCCCTCCAGTCTGTTTATACTGGTCGATACACTTGTCTGAAAAATATAATGGATTAGCACATCATTCAACAAACTAGTCAGAAGGCAAGCTCAAGGCGACAGAGACCAAAAAGTAAATTACAGCCAGTGGAAGGGACAGGCCAAGCCTACAGCTAGGAAACATCATATCACTACAAAACCTGTATTCTGTGAGAATGTTACTTGAACAGAAAAGGGTGAAAAAATTTACACTGAAATATAATAAAACAATCAACTCCATGATTTCATACAAAACTATAAATTGTACAGTTTATGACATGAAATGCAAAACGTGATTCTCACAAACAGTGCATGCTACAGTCATATCTCCTATCAACAACAGACATTATCAGTCTGTAATGTGAAAGGGCTATTTTGTCTCCAGTTTAATACTTTTTATTTCAGCACTTATTTAACACATCTAAATACGTGCCAAACCAAACATACCAAAAAGCACATAATGAAAATATATCTTAGGTAGATATGCATTGCATCTTTGTGCATGTTAGGTAGAACTAACATGCACAAAGATGCAATACAACTCCAAAAATGGAAGGTCATTTTCCTTAGCATAGATAATCTATCTAGATTTCCTAGATAACCTTCAAAGTGAATTTCATTAGCTACAATTTTTAGCATATATGTAATTAATCAAACTCTTTTCGTAAAAGTTGTAATTGTGGGTTATTTTTCTTTTTGAACCTCCAGCAGTTGATTAGAAAACCGAAGTCCAATCACCGTAGCTTTACTTCTACTTTAAAACCTGTAAAAGTGTTATTTGCAATAGTCACTTTAGTTATATAACGCATAAACCTTTTCACACTTACAAAGAGAAAAGAGCCCTAATGTTGTCATAGAGGTTGAATAATATAATATACTCTCAGAAAATTAACACAGTGGATGAAATTCACTGCTGAAGTAGATCCTTTAGCTCAAAATAGAGGTACATCAAGAAGAGTTGTGTGTGCCATGCTGGAAGGTATAAATCACACCATATGACTATTAAGTAAAATCTTGACAGGAGTTACAAACAACCTAGCAAACGGATCAGCAGGGAAGAATGAGAAACCACGTGCCATGTGGCTTCCAAAGTCATGTACCTGTAAGAGAGAAAGCCATCTCTATGGAAAGTGAACCGGCATTATCGTTCCTTTTCTACATTTCCATTCAGCTGTGCTAATGCAACAATTAGTTTTGCCTTACTCCTGCAATTTTGAGTTGTGCTTGTGTCTTATACATGACTGCAGGTATCAGGAAAGATAAGACCAGCATTTCAGATTTCCCTTATGGCCATAGCCTTGGTTTCATTTACTCACATGGTCAACAGAAGCAGATGATTTCTGGAACTCAATTTGCCTATCTCTATTCCCCAGCTCTCACCACACAGAGTCACTTTGAACACCTTGTCTAGGATTCTAGAAGGAAATGATGCCATAGAGCAATGGTCTTTGAAGGGAATTCCCACACTTTTTAAGTCATAATAGATGCATATTGTTATTGGTGCCAAAGGAGCAAATGGAAGCAAGTGTTTATATTTTGGACCACTGATAGTTTGCTTAATCTAGGTTATTTCTGCTCAAGAACTGTGTCAAGCCCCTATACAGTGAGGAAACCTCTTGTAAATTTATGGATAAATCAAGTGTATTTGGATTCAATTCAAATATACTGTATAATATAAATGTCAGTTTCCTGAAGGGAGAGGCTCTACAGCTGACTCTTTCCAAGTTGTGTGTATATTGCACTGATAATCAAGTCTCTATTTGGGTAATGAGTTGATTTGTAAAATCACATTTGCATTGGGATACGTCCATTTCTCAGTTGTCCAGCCTTGCACACTACTTCTGGAACATCTACAGAAACACCAAATCCTGCCTAGTTTAAAGAAAAGGTGCCAATTTTAAAATGTCATGCCCTATCACAGTTGAGGCCTCAATGTTCAAACATGCTGAGCTTTCAATTCCATATGAAATCTGCCTGTTCTCCTGGCATGGGACCAACAAGAGACTGATGGGTTTTGACACATTCTTCCCTGGTTTGTTTGTTTCCTGGGCAGGAGCTGTTGTTCAACACCAATCACTATTTCAGATGTTTAGTTAGGTTTCTAAAACTCAGATGGTGTATATCTATGTTGTAAATATATACAACATAACAAATCAATTAAACATTGAGGTCCATGTCCTACTTTTATAAGCACATGTAATTTCACAGTTTTGACTGACCAAATGATAAAACAGACACACATGACCTAGAGGGGTGTTTATAGAGGTAAACAGGGTATAAAGAAACAAAATAGTAACACATAATATCAGTGCTTTTTCACTACTGAGATTCAAGTATTGCTAATAAATGGGTTTGGTCATCATTTTTCTCTCCCAAAACTTTACTTTTGCTTTGTTTTTGGTGAGATTGCCACTGATTTGAATGAGAATTTCCACAGTTCAAAAATCCAAGCCCCAATCCCTCAGAGATTTAACTGAATAGATTTATCATTTGTTTCACAGCTTTCAGTGAGAATTATTGTGTTCATGTTTCCAGGATCCAAGCCTTTGTTATGACATATTAATCCTTTCTTCTACTCATACTCTATTTTACTGTTTTGTTATGATTTATCCATCCTTTCTTCTACTCATACTCTTTATTTCAAGTTCAACTTGTAGCATTACCTTCTGTCACCGTTGTTTTAACACTTCTCTGTCAGAAAACTGTTTTCTGTTCCTTGTCACATTGTCAAATTTACCACTGTTTAGAAATTTTTACAGGACACACATCTGTTTCAGACTGAGTAATTTAGAAAATTTCAGCTAAGATTCAGTCTAGACACAACAGGGGTTTTTTTTTGCTCATGTTAAAGCAGTAAGATTTTTTTGAGCACTCATCACATCCCCATTGCTATTACAAAATGGATCTGAAACTGGCAGATGGATTTGCCTTTATACCAGCAAGAGGCTATTTGCCATTCCAATAAAAGCACACTGGGATTTGTCCGAGTCATATACCACTGAGCAAGCAACCACTGCTTAAATAGATCAATACAAACCTTCATTCTATTTACTTCTACAATCTACAACGCCTATGCTTATGATCGGGGCCAGGGGTGTGATCTGTACAGTGACTCATGTGATTAATGTAGTGGTGTGATTTTGCAGCTGAAGAATAGGAGCCAAAATAAGAGAGAGACACCTCACCAAAGCTGCGCATTTCTGAACTCCTTTTTTGCTCTTGGATCCCGTAAGATGTGAATAACTAGACAGCCTGATTGCCTATATCTGGCATGCGGTCTCAGAGCTGTAATGGGAACATGTGCTACTGCCACACATAAGTGTGTCAGAAGGGCCAAATGAATATAAAGGTCTTTCTAGAGGGATTTCAGTTTTCATGGCCAAATCTCATTAGATTTCATACTTTATAAACAGAGTCCAACCTTCAACAGTTAACAGCATTAACCACACTGCAACTTACCCCAGTAAAACTAAACATGCTTCATTCTACCATAGCTCTCAAGGACAGCCACAGCCCAAAATCAGAAAGCAAACGTATGTGCTCAGGGTTGTAAGGCTGTAGCTGGACATTCCTTACCTCCTACTAATGTGGGACAGTGTAGGACAGAGGTAAAGAACTTTTCAGCACAACTTGGAGGTTCCTCTTTCAATCATGCACCCATGCAGACTCATACTTAGGAATATATAGGTGTATATCTATCTATCTATCTATCTATCTATCTATCTATCTATCTATCTATCTATCTCTATATATATATATATGCAGGCATGCTCCTAGCTATAAAGCTAATATTATCTGTAAGGCATCCTGCATTTTGTCACTATCCTAGAGCACTATTCAACACAACTAACAGAATATATATGAAAAAGAAAACTTAGAGGTTTGTCTTTGTAATAAGTATGACCATTTGGATTTGTTTTCATTACAGGGGAGGGGGATGGCTAATCATTGGTGTAGCATATGTAAAAGGGTAACAACTTTTCTGGCTGAATTTTGAAAGGTGAAAAATATTCATCCCTTGTAAACTTCCCCTCCACTGTGAAATTAGATTCTCATAGTCACCAATCTCATTAAAGGTTAAAATGGTGTCTGCTTAGCATTAGCAAGTAATAAAAGGGTAAGAAATGAGGTGTCTATGATAACTATAGCTATTGACATCATTGACCTATAAATACGTCCTCTTCAAGCTGATATACAGCAATTCATTATCCCTGTTTTGATATAATGGCTATTACTGAAAGCCCTTTGCTTTCAAGTGTTAATACAATTGCAGTTCATTTCTCAGATAATCTGCCAAAAAGAAAAAAACTAATTTCTAAATATTTGATCATAAAAGTTGTCCTCAGCTTTTACAGATAATTTAGTCAAATAATATCATGTAATCTTAGAGCAGATTTAACAGGAAATTGCTAGGGACTCCATCTAAGCAGCATCCATTTGCACTTATATAAATGTACTGAATGTGTAGGAAGTCTTTGACAGCTTGCCATATGTGATTTCATTCTGTAGCCTACCTACTTTACCATCAAAAGTTATATCCTTTGAAGCATTGCCAGAATTACTTTAACCCAGTAGATATGCTAGATGTGCCCTTTAAAAGCCATATCATTTCCTTTCTACTCTGACTAGTTCAATGTAGCATCTGCTCAACTAAATTCCTTTGAAGGTTAAAACCAAAAAAACCCCTGTACTACAGTTCACTAAGATGTCCAGTGTTGAATGAAGACCATGGATGTAAGAGAATAAATACGACTTAAATGAGACTATAAAAAAGAATCAGAAGATTATCAGTTATCATGGGCATATTATAATTATACACACACAGGATAAATATTTGCATTTTAGGATATGTAAGGGTTTTATTTAAAATAAAAATAAACCCTGAATTTTTTATTTCCAATCCATTATGTTGATCGTTTATATGCTAATTCTGATATTGCTGTGACATGGGTGTTAATGCCATAATAAAGAATATCACACATCAACAACTTGATTCCAAACAGCAAATATAGGTATGCATGTATAATCTCCTTTAAAATCGTTGGGTTTTACAGTTATTTTAAAAGACATGACATTATTTTCACAGCACCTTCCCAGCTGTTCTAGATGATAATGAAAGGATAGACCATATCATCTAGTATCACAATGAAGCTGTGACATTTTAGAAATATTTTCAGTTTACCTTCTTTAATTTCTACAAATGCTATTTAAAATTGAAGACTGGTGTTTTTACTAAAGAGGTGAATGGATTCCAGAATTACATGATTTCTTGGCTTCTAAATTGAAAACATTCCAAAACATATTAAAATGGTAGTGTCCTTTTGTAGTCTCTTGAAACCCTGCAATGTCAATTTTAATTAATGAGCTGTAAAAGTTATATTTATATATCTGGGGGGTTTTTTCCAGTTTTACTTATTATTTCACAAGAATTTGCACCCTCATTAGGGAGGTTGCAGACTTTGCTGATCTGCAGGGATTTATCACAAAAGCATCATGAGAATGCAGACTGGACTGTGTCAGACCTAGTCACATCACTGTCCAAATTAGGTACAGCACTAATGTGCTTATACCAGTTGAATAGTTCTTAACCACTTAGAATGGAAAAAGCATAATTTGTTTTGCATCTGTCTATTTGAGCGGCCTTCCATCAAACACATAAGATCCTTCTTCACAGTCACAAGTGTACATAAACCTAGAGGAATGTAGTGATATAAAAAAAGGAGAATAGAACAAGCATTAAGGAACCTACTTTGATTTAGCCAAACAAAACATCTGGAATAAGTTCAATTTGAAGTGTATAGAGTTCTTTCTGTAGACATATTTATACCAAAAAGCAGGAAAGAGAAATCCTTACATTTGTGTTCAGCATGAAAGAGAAGCCCATCTCCAGAAACTGGAATTTGCGTATGTGCATTTCAGTGACTGAATGATTTTCTATTAACAGTTCTTCCCCTGAACTGCCTTTTGTTGGGAAGGCATTGCACACTTAAGCAACAATACACCAAAACTTGATTTGGGAACTACAACAAAGACAGACTGAATCAGAATAAGACAGGAAACAGATGACAAAAATGTCATAATGTTTACCCCTCCCAAACATGCAACTAATAAAATGTATACCTTTTTCAATACATTTTTTAGCCAGCCGCTCTGATCCCGAAGATTGTTATGTCTTTGGAATGCATCTTTCTCAGAGGTTAGACACTAGCTAATCTGCACACAAGGTTGCAGTAAATAAAGCATAAACCTATTACAATTAATGCAGGAATCCTCTAAAATGCCTTAGCATAATGTTGATTCAGGTTAATTCAATCTGAATATACAAAATTGGAGACAGGAGAAAGAAAATGAGCTATCATATAACCAAAATATCTTAAAACTTGCAAGCAATCTATAACAAATAAGAAATAAAAAAAGAGAAATCACTGTCACTCTTATTCAAAGTACTAGTTGCTTATAGGGATAGAGGGATGTCTCACTAACTTATAGAATATATCTTAATTCCCAATATGAAATAAGAAACAGATTGGCAATATAGAGTAAAGTGAGAACCATTCAAAAACCTGTGAAATCTCTTCATTGACTTACAGGCTGTGGATCAGACTCGTGTCATGTCAGGACAAACAAACAGAGGAGGGAAAGCTACTGTTTCTCCAATTGGATCAATGAATTTTAGAAAAGGAAGCATCTCTTCCTACAAACTTTAAGTCATGACTCATACATGCTGCCTCAATACATAGAAGAGATACATTTACAATTTTCATCATATCTTTCTTATGAATACATTATGGAAGTTGAAGAAGAATACATGGATCGCTCCATTGTTATTCAAGGAAACTCAGAAATGCATATGGCCATGTATTTACCACTTCTGCATGAATAAGTGCTGTCCCAAATGAGACATCTTTCTGAAATGCAGTGTGAAAAGGTATAGACTATGCCTAACTGTAATGGCTACATTCTAATACAGCAGTACTCAGCTCAGAAAATACTTGTCACCCAAAAGGCCCAAAGACAGGATCTTAAACATAAAATAATTAATATAGGTAATAATTCTGTCACACATTTTATTAGTATAAGGCCAGATTTATTAACACAAAGGCTTTAAAAGTTATCTGCAATACAGTATGAGCAGAATACACCATATTAGGTCATAGATCCATGCGATCCTGTTCAAATAGAGAAATAAGACAGTATTTCCCCTTTATATTTTACTCTTGCCAAACTTTATAATATTATTGCCAATCAAGTGGTTTGATTGTAGCTTCAAAGGCCTTTCTGTAGAATGATGATATTCCCAAAAAGTCTCAGACATCTCCTACATATTAAACTACATTTTTAGCATTCATGTAGCTAATGGAAAAAGAAGACTTGAAAACACA
>VYZT01063380.1:0-11854 GCA_013400735.1 Pomatostomus ruficeps
TTTATTTTTATTTTTTTATTGCTCTCTTTGGGATGTCTGGATTCTGCTGAAGTGAAACTCAGCCTCAGTTATGGAAACACAGGAATGGCCTGGCAGAGATTAAGCCCAGGTTTCATCTTGGGTTTAGTGAGAGAAAGTCGCATTATTCCAGAGAAAACGATGGATTTTAGGATGTACTGAGAGCAGGTGGAGCCAGGTGAAAGAGGAGGAAGGAAACAGAAAAGTCAGCTCCAATAAGCACCGAGCTGAATGACTTTTGGGGTTTCCCTGTGTGCTTTGGGGGTGGGAATGTTGATTTTTTTAATACTTTAAAGGCTGAGAATGTTCTTCATCCCGAACCAAGAAATAAATCCTTCACTTCTGCTCTGCGCTGGGCTTCACATTGTTGAATCTGTGACTCGGGGTGTTGCTCCCTTCCTAAAGCTGCCCCGGTTTTGGGGTTTCGAATTCTGTTTTTCAGGCACAGGCTGTGGTGCCCTCAGTGAGCCTGCATTCGCAGAACCCGAGGCTGCTGCAGTCCCCAGGTCTCCCCTCAGCCTCAGGAGCAGAAGCCTTTTCCTTCCCTTCGTCCAGCTGCCGCGGAGAGGCGGCTTTCATGGAGGAGGAGAGGGTGGAGACACCAAAGGTACAGCTTGAAATCTTATTTTTTGTTGGTTTTTTTCCCCCAGAGCTCATTGCAGCTAAAAAATATTGTTGTCTTTTTAAAAGCACAGCAGTGCTTCCTGAAATTCAAATATTTCAGCATCACGTGTAGGTATTCCACGCTCCTCCTCCCTGTAACTCTCCACAGCGTTTTTTCATCATTCCTCTGCCTCTGTTCTGTGCTTACATTCCATTCTCACCACTCTGCTTTTGGGAAGGGAAAAAAACCCCCCAAAAAATGGGTTTCTTTGGTTTTTTTCCCCTTTTTCTTCTCAAATACATTTTCAAGAGCTCTGAGGACTCCTCCTCCTTGCACAGAGAGGTCGTGGATGCAGCTGAAGCGTCCAAAGGGAGCCCCAGCCCGATCCCGTTGGCCGTGCCAGCCCTGCAGGGTGGCAGAGCAGTGAAATCCTCAGGAATCAGCAATTAGGAGGGGAAACAGCTTAAAATAATGACATTTATGAAGAATGTCACCCTCGTGAAACTGGTGTAGTTCTCTCTCTCACGCTGCCCTGCGTTGTAACCCGGATTTCAGCGGGTTTACCCTGCCTGCTGCCGGCTGGGGCTGGGTTTCCTGCCTGCCACCGAAGGGTTTATTGCTCCCTGCTTGTTCCCAGCACCGGCAGCGTGGCCCTGGTTCTCAGCAGCAGCTCCTTGGGTGGTCTCTGGCAGCTGCAGAGCAAAAGGCTGATCAAAGGCACCGCAAAATCAGCATTTCAGGCTTTATTTTGCATCCCCCTTTTGGCTTTCCGGGTGCAGTTTGGCCAGGGTGGTGACAGCGGGGAGGTGTCGAGTCTGAGCTCACCGGGGAATGTTCGTTTCTGTGGGACTGAAACTCCCAGGCTCTGATCCCTGCAAAACTGCAGGGAGCTCCTGTGGGATTGGTTCTCACACCAGTGCCAGGCATTTGGGTGGGAAGGTCACAAATGGGAAGGAAGGTGTGCGAGAAATTCAAATTTAGAGGTAAAACCCACGAAATCCAAACAGAGGCAGCAGACCCGGAGTTTTCCCGTGCAGGAATCATCATTTTCCTGGGGTTTAAACCATTTATAGCTGTTTCCTGATGCTGCTTTAAATATTTTCCTACCATAGTCTGCCTCAAGAGCTGCTGTCAGTGCAGTGAAACCCCTTTTCCAAAAGCTCTTCCTTCCCAAAACACCAAAGGACTCGGAGGAAAACTCAGGAGTGGCTGACATAAAATGGCTCTACATAAAACCAGCTGCAGCAGGGCCAGGTTTTGTGCTGAAGGATTGTGTGGTTTCATCCATCTTTTACCCATTTGTGCAGCAGGACAGTGGTTACAGAACAAAAGCCGCAGGGCACGGAAATATTCAGGGTTTTTTGCCTAAAACTGAAATAATTTCATCTGGCAAAGAATCAGTTAAGGCGCAGGAGGATCCCTGGCAAACAGGGCTTGGGGAATAAAAGCAGAATGAACATCCCAGGAGCAGCTCAGGTTGGAGAGGAGCCCCCAAAGGTCGGACTCCAGAGCTGGGGGAGGCTGCTCAGGGCTTTATCAAGGAGGGAGATTCCAGAGCTTCTCCAGGCAACCTGTGTTTGCAGGGGAACAACATCCATCAAGCGGCCCTGTGCTGGAAAAGGGTGCATTTATGGAGTTATTCCTGAGCACGGCCCCGCAGGGATGAAATGCAGGGCTGGGGTTTCTTGGTGGTGTTTATCTGAGCCTGATAAACGAGCACGGGAGGTGTAGGAAGGAGGGAACAGCAGAATGGGACATTCCATAAATGTTTTATACCGGTGGCTAAGCTGGCAGAGCTTTTAATGACTGAAAAAACAAACAAAAAAACCCCCAAAACAACAAAAACTCATCTCTGGAGAACACAGAACTGTGGGGAAAAGAGTATTTAGGTTTAGGGGATTAAGGGAATGTGAGGAGGAAGTTAAGAATTGCGCATGGCAAATGAGTCTTCCTTAACTCAGCCGAGTTAAAGATCCCAAATGGCTTCGGGACTGGGATTTCCTGCCCTTGGGGGTGGTTTTGTGGGCACCACCCAAAGCTGGGCACAAAACAAAGCTGGGCACCACCCAAAGCTGGGCACAAAACAAAGCTGGGCACCACCCAAAGCTGGGCACAACTCAAAGCTGGGCACCCCCCAAAAGCTGGGCACAACCCAAAGCTGGGCACCACCCAAAACTGGGCACACANCAAAACAAAGCTGGGCACCACCCAAAGCTGGGCACAACTCAAAGCTGGGCACCCCCCAAAAGCTGGGCACAACTCAAAGCTGGGCACCACCCAAAACTGGGCACACAAACAAAGCTGGGCATCCCCCAAAAGCTGGGCACCAAAACAAAGCTGGGCACCCCCCAAAGCTGGGCACACAAACAAAGCTGGGCACCACCCAAAACTGGGCACACAAACAAAGCTGGGCACCCCCCAAAGCTGGGCACAACTCAAAGCTGTCCCCTCTGCCGTGCCCCTCAGGTGAACGGCTGCCTGCTGGACCCCGTGCCCCCGGTGGTGATGAGGAAGGGCTGCCAGTCCCTGCCCTCCAGCATGATGGAAACCTCCATCGACGAGGGCATCGAGACGGAGGCGGAGGCGGAGGAGGACCCGGCGCAGGCCTTCGCCGCCCTGCAGGCAGCCCGGGGCGGGAAGAGGCGTCACACCCTGGCAGAGGTCACCAACCAGCTGGTGATGGTGCCAGGCACAGGTACAGAGCTCTCCAGGCTCCTTTTCTCCCTCAGCTCTCAACCCCATCAGCCAGTGATGGAAAACATGAGATTTTTTGAGTGATGAGTTTGAGACAGTTTGTGTTTGCCACAAAGGGAAAAAAGCACAAACCACCCCAAAATCTGCTGTGGAAACTACAAAATCAGAGCAGCAAATGCACAGGTGATTGAACTCCTGTACAACCCCAGCAGCAATGGGGAAATGGGGCAAACTGGCTGCTTTTTCAGCTCAATGTCCCCAAACCTTTCATCCCCTAAAGATGAGCTGGCAGGGAACGGTGTGGGAATAAAACCAGCGAGGGAACCAAGCCTTCCAGGCCAGAGTTTAGTCAGGATTATCTGTAGGGGAAAAGAAAAATCCCTAAACACTTTCCAGACCAGGCAGTGAACATCTGCAAAGTGCAAAAACCAGCAGCAAATCCCCATCATTGTACTGTGGGTTTTACTTGACAATTCCTTTATGGAACTTGGATTTTTTTGAGTTTTTTGATTTTTTTGGCTGTTCACTCCACGACAGCCGCTGTTGGCAGGAGCAGCTCGAGGCAGTGGCACTAACTCCCTCTGCACTTGCCTTTCATCCTGACTTTTGTGGTTTTTTTGTCCCAGGGAAAGTCTATTCCTTGGATGAGAACTCCTCGCTGGGCAGCATCGACTCCGAGTACGAGATGGGGTCCATCCAGAGGGATCTGAAATTCCTGGGGGAGGCGCCTTCGCTGAAGGAGATGGTGCTGCACACGCAGCAGGCGGCGCGGGTGACGCCGCCGTTCCTGGGGCTCCGTCCTGCCAACCCGGCCATGCAGGCGCTGAGCTGCCAGAAGCGCGAGGCCCACAACCGCTCCCCCGTCAGCTTCCGCGAGGGCCGCCGCGCCTCCGACACCTCCCTCACCCAAGGTAACCCCCGCTGTGCTCCTCTGCATCAGTAATTATCCTATTCTTAATGATTTTTAATAGTAACGACCCCCGGACAGGGCAGGAAGTGCCCTCCTTGCACAGCCCTGCTGTGGCTCGGTTGTCACCCAGCGTTTCTCAGTTTTCTGGGCTAACCAAAAATGGTTTTTTTTTTTCTGACGAGGGGTTTTTTGCTCACCTCCTCTCCAGGAATTGTAGCATTTAGGCAGCACCTCCAGAACCTGGCACGAACCAAAGGAATCCTGGAGCTGAACAAAGTCCAGCTGCTGTACGAACAGATGGGATCAGAGGAAGAGCCTTCCCTGACGTCCGCTGCCACCCAGCTGCAGGAGCTCATTAACAGCCCTGCACAGGTACTTGGAGCACAAATCCAGCTCCATCTCAGGGCTCTGGGACAGAGCAGGAGAGGCTGAGGTGAGGTGGAGGTCTGGGGAGAGCTGATTTACAGATAAATTCCCCGTTCTCCTTCCTGCCTTCCCCAGAGTGGAGAATTTGCAGCCTTTGCCCGCCCTCGAGGTGTCAGGGAGTGGCTCTGTCACCTTTCCAAACCCAGCAGAGTCACAGCTTTCAGTCTGAAGGATATTTGGGATTTAGCAGAGGCCAATAAACCTTTCCTTGGTGGAGTTAGTCTGTGAGAATTGCAGGAAGTGATCACAGCCTGTGAAATGTTAAACGGCTCCCAGCCAGATGTTCCAAGTGGAACAGGAACGCAGCAACCACGGAGCCTCTGGCAGGGGAAACCCTTGAAGAAAGGGTTAAAAAAGCCTCTCCTGCACCTGCAGCTGGTTCCTCTTCCCCTGCAGGAGGAGGGCTCCCCGCAGCAGCAGCAGCAGCAGCAGCAGGAAGCTCCATCTGCTTTCCCCAGCGGTGCCCACCCCCCGTTACTACCCCGGCGGCAGAGCCTGGAGACGCAGTTCCTGAAACACCGGCTGCAGGTACCCAGCCCTGCCCTGCCCAGGCTGGAGCAGCCCCGCAGCGCAGCCTTGGGCATCCTGGAGCCCAGGAAAGGCGCTCTGAGGATAAAGGAGCAGGAACAGCTGAACTGGGAATTACACTCTACTTTCCTGATGTCAGGCACTGACCCTGATTCTGCCAGCAGTGCATTCGTGCTGTTTGCTCCTCAGACCTCCCTCTTCCACTCCCCCTTTATTTCAAACCCATTTTCATATACCATTTATAAAAACCACCTTTTTTCCAGTTTCCCAGCTGGCAGCTTCTTCCACTTGGGAAGAAAGCTTTCCATGGGTTTTTATGGCACAGTCTCTCGTGCAAAAGTATTTTCAAGGGTTAGAAGCAGCAGGTTTGATGGGTTTAGAGTGGCTCTGTGGACAGTGGGCAGCTAAAGGGGTAGAAAATCCTTTTCTTGCATTAAATAAAATATAAAATACCATTTAAAGCAGCTCTGCTTTCCTTGCAGAAGCCCACCCTGCTCTCCAAAGCTCCGAACACCTGCCAGCTCTACTGCAAAGAGCTGCCCCGGAGTCTGGAACAGCAGCTCCAGGAGCACAGGTGAGAACCTTCCAAACCATGCAGGAAAGTTCCTCCCAAGAGTAATAAAAGGACTGGAACTCTCTTTGTCCATTTAGAAATTATTTAGCTTCACTTCAAAACTTCTTTTAAAAACAAGAGCAAGTCCTGCCAGGTGTTTACAGATTTCTCTGCCTGATCTTCAGCTGCCTGAATTCCCCAGAGCAGCGAACAGCAGGCTTAAAATACAAACACAATGCATCTCATTCTTAACAAACTGCGTTAAACCGTGCATGGGGTTACCTTAAAGAATTGATAAAGAAGGTTATGAGAAGGAGATCTCTGCGCCTGGGAAGGTGATAACGTTGATGTGCTGCGGGAGTTAAGGAGCAGGATTGCCCTGGGATTTTCCAGCGTGCTTGGAGCTGTGAGTGAGCAGCAGGCAGGACCTTGGAGAGTCGGAATGGCACGGAATAACTGTGTTTCTGTCCCGGCTGCAGGCTGCACCAGAAGAGGCTGTTCCTGCAGAAGCAGTCCCAGCTGCAGGCCTACTTTAACCAGATGCAGATCGCCGAGAGCTCGTACCCCCGGGCCAGCCCGCTGCCCCTGCCCTGCCCCGAGGAGCCCCAGCAGCAGCAGCAGCAGCCCCAGCAGCAGCCCCAGCAGCAGCAGCAGCAGCAGCCGGCGCAGTTCAGCCTGCAGCAGCCCCTGAGCCCCGTGCTGGAGCCCTCCCCGGGCCAGGTGCCCTTCGAGCCCTTCCTCAGGCAGTACCCCAAGGTGCAGCTGGAGCCGCTGTCCCCCAGCTCCCCCCGGCTGTCCCCACCCGGGCAGGGCCAGCCCCAGTCGGCCCAGGGGCTGCAATTCCCCTTCCAGACTCGTGAGCTGCCCGCCGGGCCCTCTCCCCCCGAGCCGTGCCCGCTGCCCGAGGGCCAGGGCGGCTCCGGGGAGCCCCAGCCCGGCTACGACCCCCTGGCCCTGCCCGAGCTGCCCGGACTCTTCGACTGCGAGATGATGGAGGCCGTGGATCCCCAGCACGGCGGCTACGTCCTGGTCAATTAATACCACCCAGGGCACGGCAGAGGGAAGGACTGATGGAGAAGCATGTGAATTTTTGGTTTGGGTTTTTTTGGTTTTTGGTTTTTTTTCCGTTCCTAACCCCCCCGGAATTCACGGTAGTTTTTCGACCCTTGAATTAACAGGGGAATTAAAAATCCACCTGGCTGGAAAAAGAAGAAAAAATAAGCAGGAGGTGGTTTTAGCCCCCTGTGGCAGGGGCTGGAGAATGAGGAGTGCAGCTTCATCCCACAAAGTCTGCGTGGAAGGAGGCCAGAAAGGTGAATTCCAGAGGGAAGAAAGAGCCTCTTCTAAGCCAATCTGGGGAGTTTGTCAGCATTCATCCAACGTGCGCTCGGGGAGGAGAGCGAGTGCACACCGACCATACTTCTTGGCAATAAAAGCAATAGTTTTCACTGAAATTCAGGGTAGATTCGGGTCTGCGCTGATGGCAACGGAAATCCTCTGGAGAATGGGAGCACGGGGTGGAATCCAAGGGAAGTCGCACTTGGGTTGAGCTCCTGGTGTGGAATGACTCCGTGGGCAGCCCTGAGCGTCTCAGGCGGCCTCCAGTTCCTCCTGCTGGCACCTGAGCAGGATTCCCGAGCCTGCCAAGGAGCTCTGCCGAGGGAATCTGCAGCAAGGGACACCTGGACTTTGTCAAAAGAAACCTGGGACTGTTCGGAGAGACCTTGGGGTGGGGATCGGAATGCTGGAGGATCAAGGATGAGCCAACAGAGACAGAAGGTAAGGAGAACCATGAGACAGAGAGCAAGAGCTGCAGAAAACGGCATTAAAAAAACTAAAATCCACCTGGGTGGCTTTTAAAATCACCCCCTTTTGCAGGAGGGCTCTGTCCCGGAGAAGTTCTGCTGGCTGGAAAGGATCCACCTGTCCCTGGGTTGCATTTTTCAAAAAACAAACAAACAAACAAGCAAACAAAACTGTCTTTTGAATTTGCAGTATGTGTTGCTGGTGGTTTTATTGAGCTTTGTATATTTGGACAATTATTTAGGGTTTTAGAACTTTAAGGATAAAAAAAACAAAAAAAACAATGAGCTTATAAAAAGGAAAAAAAAAAACACCCTGTGAAGTGATAGTGCTGTGCCTTTTTCAGTTCTTTATCAGCCTATATGCTTTTTTTTCTGAAGAAAGTAGACAATGCCCCATTTATGTCCCTGCCGTGGCCAAAGTCCCTTCAGAGCACACGTCCCACCGTGTGGGACCTGTTTAACTTCCTCAGTGTTTGAGTGGCTCGTGTAAATAGGACACTGAAAGTATTACAGCAATATTTGAGCATCAGCCTCTTGATGCATTTCAAGGGAGTTGTGTCTCCAGAACTCGCCAGTCACGAAATCCAAGTCCTGGGAGGGCTTAGGGAGCTGGGAGCTCCAGTCTGGGGTGCGCAGTGTGGTGGGACAGGACAGGACAGTGGCCAGGGCCGCGCCAGCCCTTTCCTGAGCAAACAAAAAGCACAATCGCAGCCTCACTAAAGCACAAAGCGCGCGGGGAGCGGTGCTGATCACACCAGGGTTTGCTGGAAGGTTTGGGCTTTGACACCGCAAATCCCCGGGGCGGGGGGAGGCGGGAAATCAGCATTTTCAGCAATAAGACCTCATTAAAACACGAAATGGAGGAGTTCAGTCGCTGGGTGTGAAGGGGAGGGGATCCAGGGGGGGCACCTGGTCCCGGTGTGCTCAGGGGTCCTGCTCTGCCACCGACCCAGCCCAGCGCCTCTCTGCCAGCACAGGGATCCTCCGGGCAGCAGCAAAGGGGAGTGTGAGGAACAGGGATCACATCCAGGCAAAGAGGGCCAGAAAGCTCTGCTCTGAACAGCTGAGAGAGAGGGTTTGGTGGGTTTCCCTTCAGAAGGAAATTTATCTGGCCCAGTGGAACTCACAAACCCCTGTGGCACCTGAAGGGGAAACAGCCTGACCCAAACTGCAGAACAGACCAGGAAAGGAGGAGACAGAGCCCTGTCCTTCCCCTGCTCCCTCCCTGCCCCACAGCACCCCCCTCCCGCTCTGGAATGTTCCTTTCTGCCCCAGCACTCAGGGCTGGGCAGAGAGAGCTGCTGCCAGGACTCCCAGCGCTCTGGAGGCAGCCGCAGCCCCGCTCCAGCAGCTGGGTGCCTGCCAGAGCCGTAACCGCTTCCTTCCCCAGCCAGCTCCAGGATCCTGCACGGCTCACGACTCCAAAGATAAAAATAATCCCGCTCGGGAGTTGTGCAGTTCGTGCATCAGGATGTGCCAAGCGGTCCGAGCTGCTCGGAGCTCTGCAGGGCTGGGCAGGGAGGAGCTGCGGAGTTTTTAACGTCGTTCAGAGTGACTCCTTCCCCTCAGCCAAAAGCAAATTTAACATTTCGTGTAATTTCCTTTAAGCCAATTAGGACGGAAAGGTTTCTCATACAGAGAGGATCCACTGGGCACCACTTCGTACTCCTCTGAAGTGGCATTTTTTGTTCCAATCTCTGTTCTACCACAAGAGAACTGTGGACACTACTGTTAGAGTAATTATTAGCTTTATTATCTTGTACTGCAGCCTCCTTTGAAGAGACTTTGGTGTGATGTATATGGGGTACCAATTTCATACGGAGAAAAGTGCAATATGTGTGTGTGTGGTATGTTCTTTAATGTATTTTTTTAAGGATTTAGAGGGTTTAGTCTCTGCTTTGGGATAAATGCACTAGTTTTGTGAGCTCCAGTTTGGCAAGTTCATCCGTAGTATTTACATGCAACTGATCTGCTGGACTCTGTAAAGCAGTTACAGTGTATTAATACGAAATAAAGAATATGTGCATTTCATTTTTTAAATTCCTGGTGAGCTGAAGCAGCGCCCGCCACTCTCGTCTTCATTAGGGTCAGGTTATTTTCTCTCTGGGGAACCACAATTCCTGTCTGCTGCAAACACTGGATTTGCTTGACTGAGGTTTGCTCCCCGTGGTTCTGGGGTGGTTGGTACCACTGAATTTTGCCAAATAGGAATTTGGAGAGGCTGGAAAATTTGGGGTCACAGGATTGTCCCTTTCCACTGTCACTGATAGAAGGCTCATTAAAAATTACTTCAGCTGAGATCAGAACCCAGCCCAGGAACGCTCCCAGCGCCGAGTGGGGTGAAGAGGGGAGCAGCAGGGTGTAAAACCCGGCTCCAGCCCTGCTCCCCAAAGCGGGAGCGCTTCTTCATTAACGCCGCAAATTAGCGGCCGAGCCTCGTTAGCCCTGCCCGCCTCGGCCCGAGGGGCTGCTGAGATGATGAATTATCGTTCCCGCTGATGAATTATTCCCGCTGATGAATTATTCCCGCTGGGCGGGGCGGGGGGCACGGGGCAGCTGCTCCCCGGCCGCAGCAGCGCTTCCCTGCAGCCGTTGCCGTGACAACGCATCTGTCCAGAGCATCCCAAATCACACGTTTGGGGTAATTCAGTGCAGAAAACCAAGGGAGGGGGTTCTGGGGGGCTTTAACCCCTCCCTGGGAGCAGCAGCACAGCAGAGAACTCCCAGAGGTGCTGGTGGAAAAGGAAACTGCTGCCAAATCCCCCTGCCAAGGGATCCACCAGCTCTGGGTGCAGCAAGGTCAAAAAAAAATAAAAGCCCCTCCAAAAAAGCCCCAAAAAGGCCTAAAGCCCTCCCAAAAAAAAAGCCCCCCCCCAAAAAACCCCATATAACCACAAAAATACACAGAAACCCCTCAAAAATTAACAGTTCTGGATGCAGTAAGGTCAAAAGAAAAGCGCCCCCCAAAAAAACCTCACAAAACCTCACAAAACCCCACACAAACCCCTCGCAATCCAAGAGCTCCGGTCCAGCAGGAATTGCCAAAACCTGAGGCACAGCCCAGCGCCCAGCAGCCCCTGAGAGGGGAATTTCTGCTCTAAACCCCACAGAAAGGGGCCCCAGACCTCAGCCCCTCGTTGCCTCACACCACAGCCACCACAATTCTCCGTTTCCAGCCCCAAATCCCCCTTGGGCCACAGACACAGATCCCAGCCGTGCCAAGCTCCCGGTGAGAAGGTGAGAACAAGCAAACCCTGACCTCCTTCTGGGCACACGTGGGGCTGGTTTAACCCTTAACCCCTGGCTCCAGAGAACTCCCGTGGCCCCAGACACGTCACCTTTCTCTTAATATTTACTCCAAATAATCACATTTTTGAAGGGAGGCCAGAGCTCTGCAAAGATCAGACCTTTCTCAGTTCTTTGTCCAAATTTATCCTAAATATTGACAATAATGACAATAACTGCAGCATTTAATGTTCCAAGGGCGAGGTGGATTGAAAAGCAAATCTTCTGAGTTTTTCCCAGAATTCTCAAACAGGAATTTTGGAGGGAGGCTTCCCAACATCCCCATCAGGAAAATCCTTCTGCTCCCGGAGCTTCTGGAGCTCCAAGATGCCCCAAAATTCCATCCTGACCCGCTCAGAAGCCACGATTTAATCAAAATAAACACGCCCAGGGCACGGGCAGGAAAACAGGGATTGGCAGGCAGCTCATCCCTGGCTCACCCCTGACTCAGAGGTGGAGGCTGAGCGAGAGGAGCGCAGTGGAAGCAGCACCCAGCAGCTCGGGTTTATTTTGAACGCGTTGCCTGGAGCCCTGGCACGACACAGCCGCGTTTTTCTCTCCCCCTGGGGGATTCGTCCCAGAATACCAGCCTTTAAAAGGGCTGATTTTGCTATCAACAGTTCTTAGAAGCCGCAATGGCAATTTTAATTGTTTTGGTTTTGGGTTTTTTTTTCTTTCTCCAAAAGAATTAATTGCAAACTGCCTAAAAATAAGCCTGGAGGGACGCGGAGGGGAAGGCAACGTCAGCTCCTGGCACAGCGCTGGGAGCTCTGCGTGGCCTCCACTGGGTCACTGGGGGAAACCTTCCCAGACCCAGAGACCTCCTGAGGACGCTCAGAAAGGGGAAAAAAGGGGAAAAGCCACACATTTCAGCCAATTTGGGGATTTGGAGCTGTTTGTCCCCAGCAGCCACCCCCAGGGCTGCGCTGTCCCCCTGCCCACCCTGACTCCTCCACGCCTGCAGCGGGTGAAACGTCCCGGGAGTGGTTTTGGGGCAGAAAACCCCGAGATTGGGCTGGCATGACCCAAGC
>VYZT01063383.1:0-10359 GCA_013400735.1 Pomatostomus ruficeps
AACAAAACAAAAAAATATCGATATGGGATAAAAACCATTCCCAAGACAAATATTTATCATAAGAAATATTTTGGGAGAACAAGCCCAAATATATTTCAGAAAAGCTAAATGTTGAGGAACGAAGAAGATGCTATAGTACAAAGCTATGGTGAAAAGTACTGTATTTTTAACCAGCATGATTGTTGAGGAGCAGCATTTATGCATTAGTTTTTTAAACAGAAAAACAAGAAACCACACCCTATTTTTGTCCCCCAAACAATACACAATACATGCATTTAAATGACACTTTAGAATAACAAATATGATCTTTATTTTGTTAAACACTTCAAATTTAAAAAAATGTACCTGACACCCCTTCCAATATATTGGCAAAAAAGGATTTCCTGCAGCATGATAAATAAGAAATCCAGCAATAGACTTCATCTTAGACCATCTTTTGATAGAAAAACCCCAACACCACAAAAATAGCAATCTTATTCTTATTACCAAGAGTAAGATTGATGTGGTTGAATTCTCTTGCATTTTTGACACTACCTTCAACATCACCTTTGCCCAAATGATTCTTCTATTTCTTTTTTCCTGCAACATAGCTACTGTAAAAAAGCTTGAGTGAAAGTTACAGTAAAATCCCTGTAACTAGATAAACAATGACCCTCAATGGATTACTGATTACATGGAAATATTTGTTTTGACTAATAATTAAAGTGGTAAATAAAAGCAAAAACAACAACAACAAAAAAGAGGAACTATCAGTGTTTCTTTTCAAACCAAAACACACTGTTTTTCATTGTCTCTACTAAACTAGCAAACTGGACAGGGACATATGACTGTAGTTGTTTATGTCCAAAGAGGGACTGTATCTGCAAAAGTGTAACTGTCTAAGATAACCATTAAATATCTACAACAGGCCATTTATATTTCCTTACTTGTGACACACTCAAAAACATATTTAATTTATTGATTTCTTAATTTGAGGTAGGTAATTTGTAGGCCTTGTTAATATACTGTGCACATTTCATTAGTTTGCTAATGTAATGCAGGATAATCATGCACAGATCTTCAATACCAGAAGCACATATAAAAAATTATTTGGGCATTATTTTTCTTTTCCATATGGGTTAACATGTCTCTGTTTTCTCCTATTATTTCATTATTTTGTGAAGAAAGCATAACAAGGGAAAGGCCATTAAACTGAGCAATCTGAAAGTCTTGCATCTTATAACCAAAAGCTCAGAGTCTAGCAATATCTTCATATGCAGCCCTCTTATTACCTTTTAAAGTTTTTGCAAATCATGTGGTCAGTTCTGACTGATAACCAGCATAAAGCCTCTTCTCCACTTTCAAACTTTAAAAAGTGTTTCACAATCATGTGGCAGCATGATTTAAAATTACAGATTACCTTGAAAATCAAAAGTCTGAATTATAAAAGTAAACTGCTCTTATAGCTTCATCATCCTATATATGTCAACAAAGTGCCAGCTAATTAGTGAAAAAAGCAAGTTTAAGGTTTTTGTAAAACATATTTACAGCTTTTTGTACACCTAGAATAGTTTCCCAATATGTTTTCCTTCTCTCCTCTCCCATTTATGACATTCAATGAAACAATGTAATTTTGCAAAATTAAATGGGTTCCTGTCTTATTTTTGCCTTCAGCTTCATGTTAGGCACATACTTCTAGACTCAAGCACTATAATGCATAGTGGAAATCACCAATTAAAACAGCAACAGCAATGGAATAAATTGCAAATGAGAACATCTGTCATTTAAAAATGAAATGTTTTTGTAAACACTGTCACACTGCAATGCTGTTAGGTGAATCGTAAGGCTTGCATTAGCATGCTGACTATATTTTTTCAGAATATGTTAAAATGATCTAAACATTGTCACAGGTTCAACTCAATTAAAATATACCAGAACTAGCCCAGTGGCACACACACTTGAATTTTGCAATCGCAATATATCTATAAAGTGTGAGTAAATTTTGGGTTGTTTTTATACAAAACTTTTTAATATTAAAAATTAAAACCCCATACACCCCCGTTCCCCCCCAGTATCCCATAACAAAACAAACCCAAACCTTCATTAGACAACACTGGCGCTTTTTTGTTGTTTTTTTTCCCCTACACTTCTATTTATATCACTAGATCCAAGGTGGCCAATGTATTCACAAGCTGAAAGAAGGGATATTATCACGCAGTCCAGAGTCAATGGTTAAAACAGAAGATTTGTTATGTTTATAAGTAAGATCAGGGCCAATGTTATAATTACATATATAACAAGAACAGCTGTTCTGATGATGCATTTAGAATGTCAGTGTCACTTTTTATAGCCTTCAACTACGTGCTTTAGCTTTATTAAACAAATTTTTTAATTCCTTAAAATTTTTAACACTAGCAACTTTGTTGTTGTTAGGTCTAAGGTTTCTGTAATTTCTGAATTAATGTTTAACTGATCTGACGTTTGGTATTTTCTCATTATATTTTTAGGGAAATCGCATATACCCGTTAATGCTTATGTTCAATGATTTGAAATGTCTCTAAATTCACTTTTCTAAGAAAGGCTATTAGAAAGGTAAAATTAACTTAAGTTGAATCTGCCAAATACAAATTGATATTTAAGAGCTTATATTCTAATCCTAGATATAATGGCATCAATTCTTCCAACAAAAACAGCTTCTACATCTGTATAAAGCCCTGACAAGATTTAAGCATCGTTTTGATTATGAATGTCCTCTGCGTGTCTCCAATTTACTTTTACTCAGGAATGTACAAATTATTCTATATAGCACAATGGTAGTACAATTCTGTACTATTAGAAGATTTTTTTGTTGCTTTTCAAATAAAACCAACAAATACCTAGTCAGGAATAAACTGAAAAAAATTTACATTCTTCTCTTAAAAAAGTAAATAAAATAACATTATTTAAAAAGTGAAGTAGCTATAAGACATATGGTACAATTACATAGATACATATCAACACAGCACATTCAATTTGCCAAAAATTAATGAATATAAAAGCCAATATGGATACTGACATATATATGTACAATGATTATAGCATTCATAATTGCACTATACCTACAATCAGTTTCCAATTATAAGGTGTTTTATGAGGGAACAAAAACTAGCAACTATTCTTAATGTTGTTTTAGAGTGGGGAGTGTTAAGGATGAAAAACATCTCATCGGTATTTATTGTTAACTTTGTTACTCAAATAATAAGAGATTGTTTTTCCACCTCTCCTTTGCTGCTGGGAAGCAGCAATTTCTGTGCTAAGTGCACCCTATTGCTACTTGGCAATATAAGTAATCCAATTATGTCTGACCTCAGAGTTCTCTGTAGCTTGCTAGCAATCATGCATCTGGTCAAAAAATACCTTTCAAACTAAGCTGCTTATTGATGGGTGCTACATTTTTGTTATTAAAAATTTTCATGTTTAAATTTCAAGAGTGATTTGCATTAAGAAATCTTTTTAAAGAACATCAAGAGAGACTATTTTGCATGAAACCTATAAAATGTCTGTGAATAGGTTAAGAGGCAAACTTATAAGAAAGGTTTCTGAATGTGATCATTCATCAATAATTTCTTGCTATACAAAGGTGCTTTGATATTATTAGAGAAAGCATTGTATGCAATCTCGTGCCATGTCTGACATAAGGAGAGAATTACACTGTCTTCTATACACATATACTCAGTAGCATATTCACACTGTTGTTTTTGGCATTAGAAAATGGAACACTTAATAAAAACAGGAACATGAGTTGAAACTATGTTTATCATTTGGCAGTTGAATCAATCAGGTCAATTTCTAAGCCATTAGTTTGGCATTTCAATCAGTATCTTATGTTTCAAAAGTATTGGTTTCATAAATAGCCATATTTGGCAAGATTTTATACAACAAAAAATATTTGTTCTACTGTGGAAAAACACACTTTAAAAAAGCTCTAACTTAAGAAAAAATGCACACAACTGAAAAATAAACCCCTACCCCTGTTTCAGGCTGTAGCCACTGGGGGAAATGTAGTGTGCATGACATTTTTAATTGTCATTCATGAATAAAGAGAAAATAATGGCACATGGCAATTAAGAAAAGATTCTATGATATTCCATGAACATCTGAGGTTTATGTCTTTAATTATTTCATTACTGTCTTCTATGCATCTTTATGAACTGTGAAAGTATGTTTAAATTCTAAATCCATACACAACTATTTCTATTTTGCAATTCCCAGTATTCTAGTCTCAGAAGTGAAGACAGAATGAGAACACTAATTTTAAGAATTAAAAAAATCACACTATCAATAATTTTGATCCTTCAGAGAAAACACATTCTGTAAAATTTGAATGACTGATAACTTCAGTTCTGATGATAGCAATTTTCTTGACCAAATTACTCAACAGAAAATATATTATCAAGGAATGCAAGTGGTAAAATGGCCATTGTACTTTTAAAACATAGGGGGAAGAAGGAGGGAAAAAAAGGGCCAGGGAAAGAGGAAACCAGCCTGATTTTGCTTCAGTAGCAAAAACCTGTTATCCTTTGTGAGTGTATGACTGAGAATTTAGAAACCACTGAGTCACAAGATTTTGCCTAAAAAATAAGAAAATGTACTGTCACTGTACTTCAGCATCTTTTGGTTTTCCTCCATATATTTTTAAATAAAATCATAATATTAACTTAAAAAATCTGTGAACATTCACAGAGTGCAGGACAGCAATAAATTAGTATTATGCAATTTGTTTTCGCAGATAATACAGTCCCTCTTGTGCATCTTCAATCACGTAAAGGTGGTCTTGGAGGGCCTCTTAGGCACAGTTAGACCAGGTTGTACTCCTTCAGGTTTAACTGTAGAATTGTGTCCTTGACAGCAGCAAAGACAAAGCGTATATTCTCTGTGTCTGTAGCACAAGTGAAGTGGGAGTAGATAATTTTGTCACTGTCTGGATTCAGGTCTACAAACATCTTCAAGATGAACTCTCTTGCCGCTTGTGCATCCCGCTGTGGCCCTGATAATTAAGAAGAAAAAGTCAATTTCTCCTAAAGTCAATTCAGTATTTGAGCTTATTTAGGAGGGGAACCTCAGGAGCAGAAAACAGAAGAAAGACTCAGTCTGTGATCCTTGTATAAGAGAGGAAGGGAAAAATTTTCCTAACAAATACTACCATATACTATTATTTCCCAGTAGGGACCATTAAAAAATAAAAATTGAAGGAAATTCCAGAAGTTGATCATAGAAGAGCTGTTCTTTTTGTGCTATCCTCTTTCTTCCATAAGGTGTTAAAAATGGAGACATGAACTTCATGACCCCACAAAATGAACAACAGAAGAATTAGTTGCTTTATACTCATAAATATATTAAAAATTAATAGATTTGGCCCATTTTCAGTCTACTATATTTAAACTATACTTAAGTACATTCTTTTAAAATGTAGCATAATTAAGTTACATCTTAAACTCATCTGACGCTGTCCCCAACAGAATTTAATTTACTTTAGTGATAGTAAAATATACATGCTTGCTAGTTGAAGCTGTTCAATTGCAAAACTTAATGTTCTAACAAATCCGTTTTCTTAATTATATATATCAATTCTATTAAATTTAAATGAAGTCTGTAATTCTCAGAACACAGTCTATGCAACCAAACTGCATAATCTGCTTTGCATAAGGCAGAAGGCAAAATAACGACTTCCAATCTATAAGAGTGAAGATTGGTTCATGTTCACAGCCAAAAGAGCAGCACAGAAGTGGGAACATTAGCCACAAGATATTTTTTTCCTATACTGTATATACATATACTGTTCCAGTGCAATTTTCATAGGCTATTAATCCATTGCCTCCTGTTTCTGCAATGTGGGTTTCTACAGAACATGTATGTTTGTTGTGCCTCTTCCTCCTATCTCCTCATTAGTCTCGGTCTTGTTATATGAGAATATATATATCAGCGCTCAGTTGTTATATAGTTATGTCTTTCAGTAGTTATGAAATCTGTACTTAGGGAGTTAGTGTGTGCCCACATAACTTTCAATGACTGCACAATAAAACTTATTTTTAATATTTAAACACAAATGTAAGAATTTCTAATTTGGATAAATGCACAAATTAGGCAACAAAAGAATCAGGAAAGATAAAATACTTTCTGATATCTATTGGTTGCAAAGCCTTGTGGAAAGAGAACATGATTCTACAATATCTTGTAGTCACATGAATATGTATGTATATATATAGACATACACAGACTACTCATTTTCTGAGATGTAGAGAAGGACATGTAAAAAGATAATTTTTTTGAACTAGGACAAAGAGGACTTCAAAATTTTAAAAATTTCTAAACACAACAGATCCTAGCCTTTAGTTTCATCACATATTCTATAGAAAGAGCAGCAAAATTAATCTCTCTACTAATTTTTTTTTACTCTTAAGAAGTTTAAATATTTGCAAAGGAGACTCCAAGACTTTCAGACAACAATTTCTTCAAATTAAGCCATTTATTGTTTTAATCAACTTCCTAGAATTTTGTTAAACAGTTTTACAGTGGGTAGGCACAGGCAGGTTTGTCCCTCTTTTAAAATCTACTGCACTACTCAAAGTCCATATCCAAATTTCACTTACCTAATAACATGTCAGGTTATTATAATGTAATTTAATTTTTTTCTGACTGAAATTCAAGTATGGAAAACTGAGATTAAAAAGAAAGTTTGCCATCTCAGGTATTTAGAAAAAGGGAATGAACCAATGCTAGATTTACAGCGCTAAGTGGTTACAATCTAAATTGTGATAAGTTTTTCGCCGCAATTACTTATAACATAAATAATCTTGGAAAAGAATTATAATACAAATCAGTAGGTTTCTTGTCCATAGCTCCCTTTTTAGCAGTCTTAAAAGGGTTTCTCTATATGATAGTCAAGTCCTGTATAAAAAGCACTACAATTCAGCTTGGCTACATTAGCTTGGTAGTTGTCATCATTTATTTTCTTTGAAGACTCTGGAGGGGAGCGTGCTCCCACTGATAGATATTTAATTCTTTCCTGTCGCTGTTGAACCGCTAGCCGAGTGAAGAAATCGAGACGGTCGAGTGGCATAAATCTGAATTTATTATTTAATTATAAAACTTATATAGACTTTTCAAAGGTCATCTGGATTGGGTAAATTCAAAACCTCCCCCTAGGCCAATTGGCCAGGTTAGAACCACCCATCTTTCCCAGAGACTGTTTCAATAACATCTAAACTTTATCTTTATTTATAAAACACAGGAAGAAGAAGAGAAAAATTCCCATGGGAAAGAATCTGTGTTACCACACTTTCCTTCTCAAACATGGCCACTTTTTGTCTTTTTCCTCACTCCCAGCACTTCATTCCAGTCTTTGAGTTGGTCTTTTAGTATCTGTGAAAGCATATCTTCATGTGATACTCTGACCCTTGAGCACAACTTAGTCTCATCCAATGTTGTTATGACATACTGTGCAGTACAACTGCTTAGTTTAATCAGTCCAGTTTGCCATCCTGGTTACCATTTCTCATCCCTATGCTACTTTTTCCATTCTACTACTGTTGGGGTTTGGGATCCTTCTCCCTTTTGTTTCTTTCTCTTAGGAATTTTTCCCCACATTTGTTGCTAAGGAACGGTAATGGCTTGGTACTTAAGAAAGACAAAGAGTTGGCTCTGAGATGGGTGTGGCTAGCTAGCCTGTTACCTGAGATTCCCCCTCAGAAGGGGGCGGAGATACTGGGGGAATGGGACTAGTTAAAAAGGGGCTAAGCACAGCTTCAGGGTACTTTGCTTCTGGACATCCTGAGGAGAGAGAGAGGCTGCTGGAGCTCCAGGGAGAATCTGCCACCACTGCAGGCTTCTGGCTTCAGCTGCNTCTTCCTTTTCTTATATCATTGCCTGAAAGCCCCTTAATTTCAAAATTATACTAATTCAGAGGGAAGGGGGTTACATTTCCTATTTTAAGCGAGGCTTCTGCCTTCTTTAGCAGATACCTGTCTTTGAAACCAGGACAACTACCCACATAGGAAAAGTGATCCAGCTGAAAAATACCCAATTCTGATGAGTTCTCCAAATGTGTCCATTTTCAACCTCTCCAAATAGGGTGTTGGAATAGCAGACAGGGACACAGTGACCTGTGCAAGCCAAAGACTTTGCAACTGTCTTGGTTTCATCTGGGATAGAATTAATTTTCTTCTTAGTAGCTGGTTGTATTGGGTCTGACTGAGATAGAGTTCATTTTCCTTAGCAGCCCTCACAGTGTTTTGCTTTGCATTAGTAGCTGGAAGGGTGTTGATAACACACCAGTGTTTTGGCTATTGCTGAACAGCACTGTCCCTGTAACATTCCTTACCCCTATCAAGGGGTTGTGAGTGGGCAAGATCCTGGGAGGGGACACAACCAGGCCAGCTAACCCAAATTAACCAAAGAGATATTCCATACCATATGATGTCAGCTCAGATATAAAAGCTAAGGGAGAGAGGAGGAATGGGGGGCATTTGTTATTCTACGTTTGCCTTCTGGAGCAACCGCTACGCATGCTGAAGCCCTGCTTCCTGGGAAGTGGCTAAACATCGCTCACTGATGGGAAGTAGAGATTCACTTTTCCCTTTGCTTATGTGCACTAAAACTTCCACTTTTCTTTTTTTGCTTTAGTAAACTGCTTTATCTCAACCTACTAGTTGTTTTCCATCTTATTTTCTGTGCCCTGTCCCACTGGGAAGGGAAGTGATAGAGCAGCTTGGTGGGCACCTGGCACCCAGCTAAGGTAAAACCACTACACTGGTACAGTGCTGTGTTTTAGATTCGGTATGAGAATAATGCTGATAACACACTGATGTTTTGGTTGCTGCTGAGCAGTGCTTACCCTGAGTCAAGGGCTTTTCAGTATCTCATGCTCTGCCAGTGAGGAAGTGCACAAGAAGCTGGGAGGGAGCACAGCTGGGACAACTGACCTGAAGTAGCCAAAGGGATATTCCACACCATAGAATGTCATGCCCAGTATATAAACTGCGGGAAGTTAGCCAGAAGGGGCCAATCATTGCTCGGGGATGGGATGGGCGTTAGTCAGTGGATGGTGAGCAATTATATTGTGCATTAATTACTTTTATTGTCCATAAATTGTTTTTATTCTCTGTCCTTTTCATTAATATTATTATTATTGTCATTAGTATTATTACTATATTTTACTTGAATTATTAAACTGTTTTTATCTCTGACCATGGCTTCTGCCTTTTTTCTGATTCTTCTCCCCAGGCAGGGAGGAGTAAGCAGCTGTGTGATACTAAGTTGTGAGATGGGACTAAACCGCAACAGTCATCCAGCCCATCTTTCCACCAAAAGAAATCAAATTAAACCATAACCTTCTCTAAGGGGTTAAGTCCATCAAGATCTGCAGAATTAGAGTAAGATACTTAAAAGACTTTCAAGTCTGGCCTACTGGCTATGGCCCTACTTGTCCATAACCTTTTTTTGTTTCCCTTACCCATGGCAAAGGAGAAGAGGAAGAGGGTTTCTCTGAGCTGACTGATTGAAAACCTGACAACCTTCTATGTTGAAATGACTAGCCTGGTAGATGAGGGGAGAGCAGCAGATATTGTCTACCTGGACTTCAGTAACGCTTTTGACATTGTCTCCCATAAGATCCTCATAGGGAAGCTGATGAAGTATGCACTGGATGGCACACAGTGAGGAGGATTGAAAATGGGCTGAATGTCTGGTGATCAGAGGCACAAAGTCTAGTTGGATGACAGTAACTAGTGGGGCACCCCAGTGGCCAATACTGGATACAGTCCTATTTAACATCTTTAACAATCTGGATAAGGGAGCAGTGTACCCTTAGCAAGTTTGTTGGTGACACAAAACTGGGAGGAGTGGCTCCATCCAGAGAGACCTTAACAAGTGGGAAAAATGGGCTGAGAGGAACCTCATGAAGTTCAACAAGGGCAAGTGCCAAGTCCTGCACCTGAAGAGTAACAAACCCAGGCACCAATATATACTGGGGGCCACCCAACTAGAAAGTAGCTTGGCAGAAAAGGGACCTGAGGGTCCTGGTGGATACTAGGTTGAACATGAGCCAGCAGTGCCCTTGACACAAAGAAGGCAAATGGTATCCTGGGCTGCATTAGGAGGAATGTTGCCAGCAGGTCGAGGGATGTGATCCTTCCCCTCTAATCAGCATTGATGAGACCACACCTGGAGTTCTGTGTCCAGTTCTGGGCTCCTCAGTACAAGAAGACAAGGACATACTGGAGAAAGTCCAGCCAAAGGCTACAGAGATGATTAAAGGCTTGGATGAAAGGCTGAGAAACCTGGGACTGTTTGACTGTTTAACCTAGAGAAGGCTCAGAGATCTTATCAATATGTACAAATACC
>VYZT01063386.1:0-26958 GCA_013400735.1 Pomatostomus ruficeps
CACCCAAAACTGTACACAGGACTTGAGGTGACGCTGCACTAGGACAGAGTAGAGTGGGATGGGAGTTGATGAGGCTGAGTTACTCAAATGCTCTCTTCTTAGCCTTTTGTCTACAACGTGCTGCTACTTGTTTCCTACTCCTCTGCATGGATGTACCTCCATAAATCCTCCTTTGATTCCTGTACTAAGCTATTATTTTATTTAGTTGAATTTCCTGAGAAATCTTTTTACCATTTTATTTGGTATTTTATTTGACCAGAGCAATCAACTGAAAATAGCTGGCTAATGTTTCTCCTGAATTTTGAGTGTGGGAAACTCCATAGATGGACCAACATCTGAAAAGCACTTTTATTATGGAAATGAAATCATGTTGCCTTTGTGCAAGCCTATACAGGTGTGGGTACCTTTCTTATCACTTTTGAGCTCATTGTCCTTGCAGAAATCAACCCACAGAGATAACTGCACTCTGTGAAAGCAGATGACTGGTTAGAGAAAGAAGATATCATACATGCCCTCAGGAAAAGATGTTGGGTGAGCTCATCCTCTTTTAAGCACTAGGTAATCAACAGCAGAGGTATGATACACAAATGAGCTGGCCTTAGAAGTTTCAGGGGAGCTCGCACCTTTCTAGAGAAGTACAACAGAAGTGAGTTACAAGTGGTAGAAACCAGGCAAAGTTCATTTTAGTACTTGCAATGTTTGAAGAGAAAATATCTGTGTGATGCTCCCATGGTAGTTGTTCATTCATTCCAAGTGGAAAGTTTCTGAACCTGAATTAAGGAGCAGACAGTGAAAAGTCTTCCAAGTGATATGTTTGTGTTCTGGCAGTTCTCCAAACTGATTCCTGGCCGGAAAGTGACAAGGGAAGAAAAGAAACTAAAAATACACGTTAAGTACAGCTAATGTATTTCTCTCCACTGTGTCATGTAGCTCTCTCAATATATGAACAAGGGATGCTCTGGTGTCTGTTTATGCTACAGTGCTATGCTTGGTGCTGAGTTGCTACAGAAAGATGTTGGATAGGAAGAGACTTATCAACTGTACTTTGTTCCCTTTTTGTTTTGACATCCTGCTATCTAGAAGGCCTTCTGAGGAAAAAGAGATGAGGCTGTTAGATAATATATGTAGGTCAGACTGGTATTAAATAGAAACAAGGAAAATTATTGCATTTCATGAAGGAAGTATGGAGTTAATATTTTGTGACATTTTGATTGAAAACTTTGTTTCAGAACTGGAAGTCTTTTTAGTGTATTTCTAATACAAAGACCATGGAGGGGAAGTTCCAGAAGGACCAAAATTCCTTCTTTAGGAACAATGCTATTCCATAAAAACTGTGCTAATTAAATGTGCATATTCTGCAAAGAGAGCTGAAATTAATCACCGAGTGATGGATGTTGCTTAGTCAAATGTCACTTTGACTTCAGTGTAAATGTTCAGCAGAAAACTTTTGCATGAGATTTAGATCTCTTTCTAAAAGTCATGCTTCAGCTACCTTCTGTGGAGGGAGAGGAATTCAGTTTAAATATGTGAGATTGGTGTAGATGACTTATTTTTATCTCAGTCCAAAGGCCACTAACACTGAAAGTTGGTCTCGCTCTATACTGTGAACTGACCCTAAAACCCACCCAAAGTAAACACTGAATCTGTGAGGAGGTCCCAATCAAAATTTGGATGTCACGGTTTCTGTGTAATGTCTAAACTTTTCTTTCTATAAGTGACAGTGTCTTAGATTTATCTCTATTATACTGCTGTCAGTGCTCATCGATTTCACACACTCCAGCTTGACGGACCAGTTAATTAACATTAATCTGTTTTGAATATTCAGCCTGCATAGGTAAGATGTGTACCCTGTTCCTTGTTAAGTGCTATCTTTATATAATTAACTGTTGATAGCCTATACCTCATTTACAGATAAGCTCCTTATAAATTTCCTGTAGTGTGACAATTCTTATTTTAACTTCTTTTTTTTTTTTTTTTTTTTTTTTTTTTTAATGTAAGGTCATTGGCAAAGTTGTAGGTGTAATTTCTTACTGTAAAGGCTGAGTTCTTACACCATACCGGTAACTGGACTATACAGCTGGTTCTTGAAGATAGGCCTTTGAATCATTTGCCATCTGGTTACTTCAAAGTTTATGGAAAATGAATTTGGTGTCATTCCCCAGATGTCCAGCCTCTTTTGCCATTTATGATAATTGACCCAGTTTGTTGGCCAAGTTCAAAGAAGGAACAAAAAGTTTAATACATTGTAGAGATCAAATTTTTCTGTCTCTCACAGAAATGACTGAAAGGCTGGCAGGAGGGATCAGAAGAGCTGGCGCTCCTNNNAGAGCTGGCGCTCCTAATTTACTTTCCAAGAGTAAAGGACTTCTTGCAGTAGTCAGGGAATTTGTAGAAAATCTGAATCAGACTTTTTGTTTACTTGAAGAAAAGCTTCCATTCCCAGTGGATACAGTGTCTGTTAGAACAGTGAAAATATACATTCAAGATGAGCAACCAACACTAGCCAAGCTGAAAATTATTATAATGGGTCACTTAGGAGTAGCTTGTTATAATTTTTTTTTGTCCTATAATAAAGGTTAGGAGAGAAGTACTGAAGATTTATTTCAAGCATTTCGTGTACATCTGAAATAAAAAATTGTCTACCTTCTCAATGTAGGTATGAAACTACAGAACCGTGCTATCTAATTTCAATAATTCTTTAGGAAGAGGGGAATATAATGACTGAGAATTGTAGAAGGTGAACTTACTGTCTGTAAAGAACACTAATATTAGAAATATTATATGATTTGTGGTATGCCTTCCTCTTACGAGGGCTAATCTCTCAAGTCACTGAAGCAAAAGAATTATTCCAAGTTGTGATTTTTTGATTCTAAGATTAACCAGGATCCAAGAATTTTTCTAAGAGAACTTCAGACATGGGAACTTCAGTGTTTCTGGGATGCTACTTACACTGTGGGCCTGTGCAGGACGTATCTTTACAGAGGTGGTCATAGAAATCAATAATGAGAGGGAACTGAAAAACCACCACATCAAAGCTGGAACTTCAGGTAAGCAAGTACCAGATTTACCTTACTCCAAAGGTAAATCATTAGCTTTGCCTCTGGTTTTTAAAAGGATTTTCTAGGCAGACCTGTGATCCACATCGCAATCACTGCTTTTTTAAAAGGATGACTATTACATGAAGACCTGTGACCATATGGTAATCAGTTTCAAAATTTTGGACGATATTCAAGGCAAAGATGTAATGTCAGGTCTAGATCTAGAATCTCTTGATATTTCACTGTCATTTTCTGGTTTCTACAGGGAAAGACTTCACTGAGAGATGAAGTTTAAAAGGTAAAAAAGAAAGCAGACGAACAAGTGCTACGCACCTTAATTCTGTCCTGGGAATTGTTAAGAACCATGACAGCAAAAATGATATTTTGCTGGTATAAGTGAGGCTGTGGACCCCCCTGTCGCACTGTATGGACACAAAGAAAACACACGTAGCCGATCAGGTCTTAGAGCAATGAAAAGCCAAGAGAGCCAAGAGAGAGCCAAAAGAGAGAGGGCAGAACTCTCTGACCTTTATTTATATGTTCTTAGAAATCACCGTGGATTGGAGGTAGAAATTACCACTTCTCAATCACACTGGTCAAAGGAAAAATCCATCACATGTCTCCGCCTAGGAGAATGGAATGAAAACAACAAGGACAGTTAGCAAAAACATGGCCATGTTTACAACAGCATGCGTGAGAAAGTACTACAGCAAAGAGAAACACTGAAGAACTGCAAAACTCAGGACAACACCCCGCTCCTTGTCCAAGCTGGCTGTACTGGCTGGAGATATTATTGTACCCAAGCTGGTCATTGCAATCTTGTCCCCATCCACAGCTTTTCGAATGAAAATAATCATACCATCACTTCTGGGCCATCTGGGTGAACTGAAACCAGAGACCTGAGTGGACTGAATCCACTGGCCATGCTGATAGCAAGTGTAAAAGGGAAGCATCCCCCTGATTTTCATACCTGCAAAATGGGGATGGCAACAGTTCCCAGCAAAGAGCAGGCAACTAAAAACCGAGAATGCAATAGCACACGCAGCCCGTAGGGCTGTCAAAAAGCTTATTTTAGGATGGTGTGCTGCTATGGTTCTTACAGAACAGGAAGGTTTTTCTAGTGAAAACAGGTTTAAAGTATTCCATAGACAGTAGTGTGAAAGAGTATGTTCAAAAAAACTGCATGTAATGAATATGCAAGAGGTTGTGCTGACACATTTAACTTTGGCTGGTTTTGCAGTCTCTATGTATCCTGGAGATAGCTTTTATATGGAATATATGTGTGTGCATATAAATATATTTCTATGTATATATATAGATATACACATACGTAAAGTATTTAACATAATCCAATGCTTTTTCTATATGAAAGACCATAAAAAATCTTGGCTTCTTATGATGACAAATTGCAAAAAAACTCTCAGAACTAATGCATTTAAATTGACTGATATAAAATGGAGGCTTTTTTAAAAAAGGTTCTGAACATTTTCAGCAGTACAGACACTAATTCATGTTCTGTGCTTAAATAATGACAGCTGTATTCTCCAAAATTGTACATTTGGTGCTGTCTTCCCACATGCTCTAACAGCTAACCAACAAAAGCTCTCAGGAGTTAAAAAAATCTTTCTGAGCTCAGGGCAAAAGAGGTTTTTACACTGATACTACGTTGCAGGCCTTTTATAAATCAATTTATCAAAGCAAAGAAGCAAATCTAAATTTTTAATTCTAACTACATATGTGATAATTATTAATAAACTGATGGACAGCAGTTGAGTGTTCATGACGTACTGAATATTAGTTCTGCAGATGTCTCATTTACATTGCTTTCAACATTCAGATATTAACATAAATCATTAGAACAACCATTTTTAATTGTGACAGATGATTTTATTGGAGCCTTAAATTTCTAGAGAACTGATACTTAACATTACTGATGCTAACAGACAGACTAGTGAGAAGTTTCACTGACCACAGTTTCATTAATATACTTAAGTTTTAAGTAGCTGGGTTTGAAAATAGTGTGCCTAATGTAGGCATATTTTTTGGGGCAGTGTCATGTCTAGGAGAGCATACTAAAGACAGATGTTTTTAAAAAAATGTTAACAATTGGCAGAAATGCTCATACCAAAGGGAAAGGAAGAAATCCCCCCTTTTTCCAGAGGAAGAAATTAGTAGGAATTATATTTATTGCAGTACTTACTGTGTAAGGATATGTATTGGCACATGTTGTTTCACTCTCACAGTACTAAAATGTTCCAAGAAACTAGCTTGCAATGCAAACAGAAAAATTGTGTCAATAACTAAAAAACCAACCAAACAAAAAACCTCCCCAGGAAAGCAAAACAAATAAACTGATGCATTTTGTGGTCTGTATTTTAGATTTACAAGAGTTTTCCCTCCACATCGATGCATAGTCTCCAGCTATGCAGCAACCCTTTGTCACTGTGACCCTTTTTGTCAGGAAAAGACAGTCACTGTCTCATAGGCAGACTCTGTGTTCAGTGTGGCTGTCTCTTCCTTCCTTGATGTTCATAGGAGTTCTGTGACTGTGCAGAGCATGTACAGTGGTTTTAATACTTATATCATTTGGACCATCCATGAAAATGTTAGATCAGACTGACCAGTCTTTGACTACCAATCTGCATTTAGTTTTAGAGGAGTTCTGCACCAGGGCCATCAGTTGTGGCACTGCCTGGTGCTGTTGGATAATCTAAATACTAGACTGTGGTTATCCTTGGGACTCTGGAACACCCATTCATTGTTTAATATAACAGATGGACAGTTATTGTTTTCCTCTTTGTTAACCACTTGGTCTTTTGGCTGAGGGAAAATTTTGATAGACAGTCTTTAGGGTCAGGATTAAGATCTGTCCTGTTAAATGCAGAGGATATGGTCTTTCTGGTGTGTAAGAACACTAAGAGAAGCATCAGCCCAATGTCACTTTGTGACAATAAAGTATAGTAGGGACAACAATTTTGTCATCAAAGGGCTTTCATGTGTCAGCTGTTCACTCAGAAAGATTTTGGGGGCTGGAAAAAAGTCAAACCCCAGACATTTGGTAGCCTTGCTCACAGTCAAGGATGTCCTGATTTAACCCCCAGATTCTACTGCAGTGCCGCATCCTGACATGTTGTGGGAAGCAGTCAGTCACTCTAGAAGAGGTGTCTCTTGGTCTCATAAATGTCCTCCCCAGTTTGAGCTGCAGCTGTCCTCCAGCACCTTGACCCCATATGTTGGAAGTGTAGCAGGGAGGGGGAACAACTCTGCATGTGTAAGGGCATGATGCAGAGCTAACTGCAGAGTTTCAACTCCTTTTGAGCCTTACAGACTGAGAGACTGAAATGTTACTGGTAAATGACTCAAACAATCAGCCATTTGCAAAAGCAACAGGGTGAGGCCAGACTTGCACCCCCAACCAAAGGCGGGGAGGAGAGGTTTTTGTGTGTGGTGGCAAAATCTCTGATCTGCATACAGCAGAGGAGGTGAGCATTCATCACCAGAAGGTGACCAGGACAAACCAACCTTTGTTTAGTAACAAGCTGGGTTTTGAGCCACATAAGGGAGAAGGCCAATAAGAAACAGATGCTACTAGGTGGGATAATGCTTTCTGTCAAGCCAATTTCCTCCCTTACGCAACTGCCTCAATTGTAAAACTTTTCCCCCCTTCCAGGGAAGTACCAAGACATTCACATGTAGGCCTAAAGGTATTCATCCCTTCTGATGGGGCATAACTGGCTCAACTATGCTGACTGGTGTGAGAAACAGCTGTCATGTCTTAGAAGGTGTCATGTACCATCAAAGGCCCCCAAAGTGCACCCAGACATGTTTCTGAGGCCTTCCACCAGAGGACTGTGCATGATCCACAGTGTTGCAACAGATCCACAGGGTTACATCAGGCAATGTAAAACTGCCCCCTCACGTGAGGTACCTGGACATTCCCACATAAACCGGAACTTATATTAACCCATTCAAGTCTGTGTTTGGTAGGCCTCCCCTACCCCAATGGATCAAGACTGTAACAACCACTTCAACCAACGGACATGGATATTGAAATGATCAAGTCTCATTTCTGGATCCACGGGTGGTGATATCTTTCCTCTCCACTATCTACTCCTATCCTTTCTTTTTCTTTCTTTTCCTTACATATTTTTAACTGATCTCTCTATACTTTTATATTGTTATATTACTATAGAGAATAATAACCAAAATGGCTACATATCTCCTTTCTATTGCAACCAAATTGTTCTAAAATAAACCATACACACACATACACATACACATATACATATATAAATATCTGTATTTAAACACTGATCATTCAATGTTGTTTCACTCTGATCCACCCCAAGGGAATCTATTAAAAATAACTTCAGTTACCCTCACCTTCAGGGACAGGCCATAACACTGAGTCTGTAATTTTAACAACTGTAAATATGGGAGTCTGATTCCCTTTCCCCACCTGTGTCATGATTATAGCATGGTGCCAATGAAAGGCTTCCAGCTGCTGAAATTGGGAGTTGCATTTAAAAACTGCAGTCAGTAATAACTCTAACATATGTTTTTTATCTGCAACCATTTACTAGGACTGATCAGGTAAAGAGGGACATTGGACTAAGCAAGGTATGTGGGGAAATAGAAATTAATGGCAGGGAGCTAGGAAAAAGCAGGAGGAAAAAAACGGCCTGGGAGGAGGAAAGATGGTGGAAACAAAAGAATCATTGCTGAAAGAGAAGACTGCATCGAAAGTGAACTCACAGAAACGGTAGCACACTGGGGAAAGAAGATGTACAGAAAAGGAGGGAAATCAATAATGTATTGCTCCATTGAACTTCAGTTCTGAAGTGGATGCTGGAATTATTACTGCAATCTTAAATTTTTCCAACGGAATTGGAATCAAGCTCTCACTTCACCCTTCACATCCTATTAGGCAGTTCTTAGATCATAGCTTATTTATAGCTGGCTATAATCTCCCATCCTGACTATGGTGGCTTTGCTGCAGTTTGACTTCCTTGAGCCTCGACTTCCCTGTGGCACAGACTAAATGCAGCCAGTCCTGCATCCATCTGCAGCTGGCCTCCTTTTTCGTCCTATGACTCAGAGTTTTCCCTTATAGAACCTTTCTAACTATTTCTATGTTTATCTTACATCTTTTTGCATCATTCCATTTATTTACAACTAAGGCTTCCATGTACAATGCCTGTCACACTTTATATCGTGGTGCCCTCTACAACTTGACTCTTAATTAAGTCCAGAGAATGATATAATCAAGAAGCGTTTCATGGACCAGAAGCTACTACTTAACAGAAGTAAATTTTCCTGCCAAGCTCAGGCACCAAGGTGCAGCCTATTGTAAACTGCATCCTTTTAATTACGGTTCATGAATTTTATGCTTTTTGTGACAAGTTTTGCATTTTCTCCACAGGTTGGTGTTATGGTGTTTCTCCACTTACATGGATGTTATGATCTGGTTCTTAAAATTATTAGAAATGCCTCTGCCCAAATTAAGGTGCAAACAAGATTTTATGCCAAAGTCAATAGTATGGATTTTATTTAAAAGTAAATGAAAGCGAGAGAGAGAGACACAGAGAAAGTGAAAGAGAGAGAAAGAAAGAGAAAACAGGTAGAGGGACAGAAAGAGAGTAACAGAGACAGATTAAGTAGAAAATATCACCACTTCATGGATCCTAACAATGTCCCATTGATCCTCTCCATCCAGTACATTTAAACCAGGTGGGAATGCCCAGGTACCCCCCTGGAGGGGGACGGGGGAGGGCAATTTTGAGACTGTCTCTTGTAACAGATTCTGGATCTGTTGAATCTCTTTGCATCACGTGCAGTGCTCTGGTGCAAGGCCTCAGGAATAAGTCTGGGGAGCACTTTCGGCAGTCTTTGATGCATTATGACGCCCTCTCATCTGCTTCTCCCATGAATGTCCCATGGATGTGGCCTTTCTGGGGTGGAGGGTTTCACAACTGGGCCCGTTCTTGTGAGGAAGGGTGGGTGTTCACTGTCTCTGACCTGAGGTTATGCCACACACCCAAAACTCTCCTCCTCCCTCCTTGGCTAGGGGGGTAAGTCCATGCAAACCTACCCTCAGCAGACAAGCCTGAGGTCTATGGCTTCCCCCACCCCATGGAACCCAGACAGGGATGATGTTCAGGACAGCTGTTGGGTTTGGCTTTTTTGTGGATGCATTCTTCTCCCTCAGCCTTGTTTGCTTTTTCCTAGACCTGAGATGATTGAACAATAGTGTCACCTTTATCTTAAGTTCCCTAGGTGGCTTAACTCACAGTCCAAAGTTCACCTTAGGGAGGTATCTTCAGGAAGGGGAGGGCTTCAGTGGTCACATCTTTACACAGTTTTGTCATCATGGGCAAAAGGTCCTTCATAACAGTGTTTAAGCCATGAACCATAATATTTCAGTCTCTGACAATGGGTAAAATAAAATAACTTCAGAAAGTGAAGGCAGTCTTCATGACCAAAGGTCATAATAAGTGAGCCTTGACTTGCAGCCTGGTTTGCTAAGCTTTTGCTTTAGGCTACTAAGTGTTCTGAATCTCTCCATGAAAAGTAATGGAAAAGTTCATCTGATTTACAACTGAATGAGTTTTGAGACTGAGAAGAGACAGCTTGACTGCCCACCTCTTATCCACCTTTAGCCTTTCCACTGCCTTTACCTCTCCCTCCAGCACCAAGGGATTTAAATTGTTGCATGTTTAATTATGTCATAGCTTGAGGTAAAGGAAATACTTTGCTGCCTTCATCTACATGTACTGTATAATGCAGGGAATTAGCAAGAGGTGGTGACACTGACACCCTCTCTAACACTGGAGAAAGGACTGCCAGTGCTACAATTCACCATATATGTAATTGGAAGGTTTCTGAATCCTAGTATCTTTGAGGAGTCAAAGCATTCATCACCAGAAACAATTTGCCCCATCAGCCCTACCTCTGTTCACAGAGCAAAGGGCAGGTCCTGTCTATCACACTCCTTGCCAAGAGAGGAAGAGCTGATCACACTCAGTGAGAAATTGAATTACAGACACAGCAGAAGCCCCGCTACAATTTCAAGTGTTTCTTATTGCATTCTTAAAATTATTCTGTTGTTTCTTAAAAGTTATTGTTTGGCTTCAGTGATCTAGCAATCCAAGATATGTAAAGTAGGCATTTTAAATGTAATAATCAGATTAAAATGTAATATGGGAAATATGATCAATATATAATTTCAGCCTTCACTGGACTATTTAGGCATCTGCATGACCATGCTGCCTAGTGCCTCCATTACTGACAGCACATCCCATGAGACCTGTGACTGAAAGGCCACATGATGCCTACTCCCAACTCATCAATACTTACCTTTTCCTCAATATCAAACAGAACTAATGCAGGTTACGCCACGCCTACTCTACACAGTCAGCAGCTCTGGAGAGCCATGCCTGGGTGGACCTCCACTGGGTAATGAGGCATTGCCATCCACTGATGTAACCATCATTGACCACTCCTACCTCTACATCAGGAACAACCATCATTATGTATTTGCTTTTTTGGTTTGTTTGTTTCTGAGTGCACAAACAGCAGAACCAAATGCATGCCATGAGACTCGTAAAGACTATTTTCCCCTCTGCATATAAGTGCCAGCACCCGTATCTTTTTATTTAGCTATTGCCACAACTTTATTGGCCACTTAGCTCCGACAGTGAGTGGACAGGCACTGGAATGGTTTGATTTTGGAACAGTCCTAAAGTATTTTACAATTCTAAAAACACAGTTTAAGAAATATTTGGCCAAAACTTCCAATCAAGGATGCACTCATCTGTTCTTTGCAGTTTTAAAACAGGGAAACCAAAATGCACTAGTGAGATCACTTGCCCCACCACATCTAACACAGCCCACAATGTGCACAAAACCTCAAGAGGAGGAAAGCATCCTCTCTTTCCGCCAGGAGCCGACTCCCATGCAAAACCAAAGAGCAGGTATTTTCAGTTCAGCAAAACAGTTGCTCTATAGCAACTCAGCTATAGAACAGCAAAAGAGAAACCTCTGTCTTTTACATCACAGAGAAGACTCATCTCTCCCTCTTGAGGGAATAACCCTATCCACAGAGACCACTGATTTTTACTGTTCTTTTTGAGGTATCTGTACCCCAAAGGCAAAAATCTCATTATCCTTCTCTGTCCATCTTGGCCTGGAAATATTTTAAAATGTTCCCTCTGGAAATCAGGTCTCTGTTTTCCAGAACATCTGCTTAGCATGTCCTGTTACTGTTTCAGATCTTAACAGGTCCGAATGCTGTGTTCCTCTCCTTCCTCTGGGTTTGCATGCTGTCCCTGAGAGAGACTGCTGCACAGCAGGTGCTACAGAACCTGCAAACATGCTGTAACACACCTTCTCTGATTATGGGCAGTTTAACAGGAATGGGCAAAAATTAGGCACAGAAACTTAGTGCTGATGTTCATATTTTTAATGTCCCATTTTTCATTGCTTCATCCTGTCATTTTGAGCGTGTACTTAAAGCCACAAAGAAGTTACCCAGGAACAAATCTTCACTCTCCTCTGCCCCCAATATGTTGGAAAAGAGAAGAGAGTAGACTCTACATTAGAAGTCAGGCTTCTGCCAGATCACTACTCACATTCCTTTGTCGAAGCTGGGCTCATTTCTCTGCAGGCCTTGATCTAGGAGGATTGCCTGGAAAAGATCTCTGCCCCCAGGCAGCAGCACCTGGTTTCTTGGCAGATATAGCTGTCTCCCTGAAGGCACCATGTTATTGGTACTACCCTACTGTCTGTCTGTCTTTCTATCTGTGTTAATGTTTGACCTACATCTAGAGATGTGGCTAGAAAACCCATGGCTCCTTCATGAGTCCTTGGAAAGCAAAATGGGCATTTGTGATTAGTGAACTGATGGTGTGTTCTATAGCACCTCTGCTTAATGCCACATTGACCCATGCTGGACAAAAATGCTGGAGTGTTATAACTACTACAGGCTGTTGACCAGAGCCTGCAACTACCAAGGCTTCAAATTTGCCTACTTACATGGCTGATAGATGAGGACTAGATTTGCAGTATAGGTCTGAGGAGCTGCAAGTGTGACTAGTAGGGTGTAGAACCCCTTCACAGTGCTTTCTTTACTGCTGGGTGGATAAAGGAAGAACAGCAAACATGCGTATGTGGAGGAGACTGGGAGAGGGGGTAGTCCTTTGGATAGTCTTCCTAATCCCAGACACTCAGCTCTGGCCACTGGCTGTCAGTGTACCCTCCATAAGCAAGCATGTGGAGACCAGTGCACCCCCACCACTGGGGCAACAGAAAGTGCATTGGTGGCATGAGCCCTATTTCAATCAGTGCTCTCTGCTTAGAGTGAAAAAAACAGCTCCTCCCCAAGATCCCTTGCATTAGTAATTTGTTTATGTTAATTCCTGTACCCCAGTTGGCCCGTTGGCCTCTCCTCCCAGTTGTTAGTCCCTTGCCTATCATACCCTGGTTGACACCCCAGTTCTGGAAAGTTCTGTTTTACTCGCCACCCCATTGGCCCTCCTCCCTCAGCCACTCCCTCAGTCCGTCTCCATTGGTCCCTGCACCCTGGCCCTTCTTTGCACCGCCCCTGAGCCCTCAGTTCATTGGCCCCTGTTGCTCTTCCCGCCTCCGTATGAAATCCTATGCATACCTATTGTTCGCGATCTTCGTTTCTCTGCCTCTCTTCAAGTGGTGTAGTATTAACGTGCCTTGGAATACCAAATCAAAGATCTTTCCTGATTTTGCTTGTCAGTCTGAGCACTGCTTTGCTGAGCTATACAGCTCAGCAATTGCAGTCGCGGGTAGGGGACAGGAGGGGCGATACCGAGCGGGACCAGCGGAGCCGGCCGGCGCCTCGGGCACCGCCGCTTCCAGCGACCGCTTCTGCGCGTCTGCGGGCTCTCGCAGCTGTGCAGACCCAAGCCTTCGCGGCCAAGCCGCGCTGCTCGAAACACGCCACACCGCCCCGCTCGAAACCGCGGCGGCACACGTACGCGTGGCGGAGCCGGCGCCGCGCCAGCTGCGGCAGGTCCGCCAAAGCGGCGCCTGGCATCCCCGGGCTTCAGGAAGCGCTCCCGAGGCTCGTGTGGTCTCAGAATGGCAGTGCCACCCCACAGAAACACTGCAACACAAGTGTGTGCAGAGCATTTCCTCTCTCTAAAGATGGCATTGTCTACCTCTCAGGCTTGCTCCCGTTACCAACAGCAAGCATACTCACACCAGCTTGTTTGCAGAGCAATGCCATAATACTGGATAGGTCAGGCATCTTAGCTTCGAGTGATCGTGGACTGGAGGAAAAGTGTCACTGCCATAGCCACAGACTGGGCTTGGGAAGAAACAGTGTGTCTGCTGTGTCTTAGAAGTTAATATAGACAGGATGGATGATCTGATTTGGTCATACACACTTTGTAAAGGATGAGAACCAGCTTAGTAGCAACGGCAAATCTGTTGAGGTACTCAAAACTGAAGATTTGTTTCAGGGGAACAAGGATGTTCCACACTGGAGTTTTATTTCTAAGTGAAATGGTTTCCTGATTTGTGTGTACCAGGCCTGGGACAGATTCACGCAACCAAACCACCACTTGTGGGGAAAAAAATGCTCATCCTCACCGCATTTGCTGCTGCTTTGCTGCAGAAGTGAGAAAGTGAGAGCTGCTCACTCCAGTACTGCATATCACAGCTTTGGGCACAGTCATGGTGCCTTGTGCTTGGTGGCACAGAGCAAGGAGGGGGCAGAGTACCTGGGGGGCAACAGGCAGGCAAACTGGAATCCCACCTGAAATCCTGTCAGCTGTGACCACTTGCGGTTGTTTTGAAACCATCTGCCTGCCTCCAAACTCTTCCTTGCAGACAGCTCAACACATAGGCAGTATGGATGACTGTTACTAGAACTCCTGTGAGCAGTCCAAGAGTATAAACACGTCGTCTCCTTACATATTGCTGCCGGCAGTGTTAAGAGAAGTAATAATTTTGTTTTTCAGAAGTTAGGTTATAGATATCATCTGTAGTTGGGAACTTAGCCATAAAACACTGGAACATTATTAACAAGATCATATGAAAAAGCTATGCAATTCTGTTGTATGGGTTTCATGCCCTAAAAAATGCATGTTTTCTCCCTCCCTTGCATGAAGTTTTGTCAGCAGAATCTTTGCTGAAAGAAATCACAAATACTTTTCCATCAATGACTCATGGTGGCAGTGTAGATGTTCCTGTCTGAAACAGAGAAAATGGAACGTGAGACAGCTGTGATGAGGTTATTAGTAAATTAGTATTTTCCTATTGGAGTGTCTAGAGGGAGGTGAGAAGTATTGTTCATTCTCAATCTCCCACAGAGAATGGGAGCTGCGGTCAGTTCACCACACATTGTCTCTGCTGCTGTTTCTTCCTCACGCTCTTTCCCTGTGCCAGTGTGGAGTCACTCCCAGGGCAGACAGTCATCCATGAACTTCTCTGAAGTGGGTCCTTCCCACAGCCTACAGTTATTCATGAACTGCTCCAGCATGGGTCCCTTCCATGGAGTGCCGCTCTTCAGGAACAGGCTGCTTCAGTGTGGGTCCCCCCGAGGACACAAGTCCTGTCAGAAAGCTACTCCAGCATAAGTGTCTCACAGGGTCACGGTCTCCTTCAGCTCCATCAACAGCTGCACAGGTTTTTCCCCTTCTTAAATACATTACCCCAAAGGTGCTGCCACTGTCACTGATGGGTTCAGCCTTGGCCAGTTGCAGATCCGTCTTGGAGCTTCTTGGCATTGCCTTTATTGGACACAGAGGAAGTTTCTAACAACTGCTCACAGAAGCCAACCCTATTGCCTTCCCATGTCCAAAATCTTGCCATGGAAACCCAATACAAAGACTTAAAAAAACTATTCTGTTATCTTGCAACTTAACATTTTGCAATGCTGCTTAACATTCAGCTACAGTAAGTGAAAGCCAGCACTGGCTACTGTGCTGTACTTCTTATTAAAGTTAACAGTACAGAGAAAGATTTATAGTTACTAGCAGGGAGGGAGGGAATGTTTCCAGCAAGAGGGGAAAGAAAATAATTCACAGTGCAAATGTTACTTTCATTTAGTTCATGTACACTGTTATTTATCTATGGTCCCAAACTCAAAATATGTGATTCTGAATAAGAGGAAGCCTTTCATTAATGAAATGTACTTTCATGCAGTCAAATGAACAACACTCATTATAAATGAAGTTTTATACTATTGTCTCAAGATTGAAGACATATCCATAGATTTAAACACTAAAAGACATAAACTGCCTAAATTACTGGGATTAATTTCACTGCACTTGGTGAAGTTGCTTAATGTTCACATCTGTATGTGGGAGATCTTTTGTGCCTATTAAATCCCTGTGTGTGATGTTGCACTCTTTTAACTGTTATATGACAGTCTGCTTAATCTTGGCATAAAGCACAAGGACACATAGGCTTATTTAATAATAATATTCCTTGAAGACTTTATCAGAAAGGCATATGCACATTTATGTACATAACATCTTCTAAGTTCTCTAGCCTAATTGTGTATTGGGGTGTTGCAGAAGAAAGTCTCATGCTTTTGCATAATGACATTAGGTATGGAGGGACAATTTTAGGGTTTGTGAGCTGGAGAAAACAAGTTGATAATGAGTCCAGCCACTGCTTAGCTGGAATCTCTCCTGATTCTTCACCCTTCTGTGCCAACACAGGCTTTTGAATACCTCTCCTTTAAGAACAGTGAGGACTGGTATATGCCTTCCACAATGAAGCAACAATAAATAAAGTTTAGCAAGAGATAAGCTTTGTTTTTATGCCTATATATTTGCCATCAATTTCCCATTTGTTAGAGTTGATTTACCCACATCACCTGAATTTGGACAAACCTGAAGAGGCATGAAAGAAGTCTGCTGTAGAAAAGCAGACTATCTCTAGTATTTATGCTTTTCTATACTGGCAGTAAGAAAGGAACCTCTGAGAACTGTGACAGTGAGCATTGGGGATAAGGCTGAAGAAGAAATAAGTTGTGTAATGTTCCAGAATAGGCTTGAAAAGATTCTTTTAGTAACTTTGCTACCATGCTCAAAGCTTTATCTTGTTTCTTTCTGACTCAAGTGTTTAGCCAGTATTCAGAGCTGTGCTCAGTTAGTCTGCTGGTAAGGGAAATTGATTTTTACAACAAGGTCTTTCTTCAGAGCAGTTCAGTTTATTTACAAAGGAATCTACACAGTGTCCTGCTTTTATGGACGTACCAAGACCAAATACGCAGTTCACTTCCTCACATTTTCCAAGCTGTCCTTTCCAGTGACTTTCACTTTGGGAGCTCAGCATTCTCCTTCCCCACACAACTGCAGACATGGGTCTTTGGGGTGATGGCTCTGCCCTTCTGTCCTTCTTTCCTTTGGCCTTGGATCAAAGAAGCACATATCTGCTGTCAGTCTGCCTGCTGGTCCATGAGGCTTATCTGTGCTCTGGCCCTGCCATCCTGCCACCTGGCCCTGTGAATATTTGTTTCACTTCGTGCATATTATGGCTAGCACCTGCAGAAAGTATAAGAAAAGTATGAAACTGGCTGTTCCGGTTGATGTGGTTATGGAATTTCTTCATGTATGTTTATGCTCACATTACACAAGGCATCCCTGCAAAATTAATAGGGAGACTCTTTTTACACGTGAATTTAGAAAGGAATATGAATATCATGTTTGGGAAGAAATGTGCATGTCCCAGTGTCACAGATGAAGTTTTGGTATGGACCATCACTGCTAACAGTTCTGAGTTCCCCAGCATTCAAAATATACTAGTGGGACTATTTAATTTTATGCAAAAGTATTATAGATCCATATTTTTAAAAAACACAGCTGGATCATTTAAGAGAAAATATTGCAGAGCAAGGGTGAATGTGAAATTTCCTAGGGAAGCAAAGAAACCCACTGGTCAGTATATGGGAAAACGTCAACAAGAGAATAGAAGTAAATATCTTGCTTGGTAATAGTATCGATGTGTGGCAGTGGGCTAGGGGAAATCCCCTAGCTGCCACGTTCTAACCCTGTCAATCATAGACTCAGTTCCACCTCTGTTATTTTAATATTCATCATATGGTTTTACTATTCAGCAGTTGCCAGAAAGTTCTATTGTTCTGTAACATTTATAGGCTAATGGAAATATGTTCCGCCCTTGCCCAAGACTCATTGGAAAGCTGTCACCCCATGTCAATTCGTGATTTGTTAAGAACCTTGGACCCACCTTATCACCACTCCCTTCCCTTTTTCCTATAAAAGTCTGTGTAAAGACCCTATCGGGGTCTCTCTGGTAGCAAATATCCTGAAGAAAAGGAACACCAATGAAAGTCTGGGTAAGCTACCGAGGGTCCATTCTCTCTTCTTGATTTCTACCTGCTTCAAACTACCATCGGGGATTTCTGCTCTCACTGCAAAGCACAAGCTAGGTACAGAGATAAGCGAGATAAGATAAAGCTGCCGATAGCGGCAGCCAAGGAAGCTTATCTGACCAAAGCGCTGGATAACGGCAGACTTTGCAGCACTCAAGCAGCCCTGCAAACCCCCAGAGAAGCGTTATCGATGACCTATTCTTATAAAAATTTTCCTTTATTATTTTTAAGCTGGTAGCATCTAACATTTTTCTGTTCCTAGAAGGAAGTTAAGGAATTTAGGTTAAAATCCTAACTAAAGTGTTACTTTGATAGTCTTTTAATTCTGAGACTGTTTCCATTATGTGTATTGATAATTAATAGAAATTTTTATAATTTGGAGAACTATTCAAAGAAAATCAGACCTTGTTTCACAAGTAAAAATATCAATATTTAGTAGTAGTCAACAGACTGAGTTATAGCTTTGATACTGAAGTTATTTCTTACTTTAATATAGTAACTAAGATTTAACTGTAGCTGCCAGTTTTTAAAATGCTGATTTTTAAAATACAGTGTATGACTGGAGGTGAGGAGACAACCTCAATAGCTCCTTTACATTGAAGATTTTCATGGTGTAACTTTCCCTAGCTTTCCCACAGATAAGGACACTGTTGTTTACATAGTGCTGAACTTGTTTTTTCCTGCAGGGAGTGCATAATGCACAAGCTGAATATTTTCATAATTTTAACAACAAATTATGATAGTGTTTAAATTTCTTGCATTTGTAATGAGACTTCATTGATTGTTTCACCTTGAATTCTTTTATAAATGTTGCCTGTTACACTGGAAAAAATCACATCTGTTTTCTTTGTATTCAGATCAAGGAAGAACAGCATTTGAGGAAATGGTACATCAGATGTATAATCAGTACTCTTCAAATAAAATAGTGGGTGACTTATTTAGGTGCACCCTAGAGTTAGCAATATAATCTCTAAGTACACTATTTAAACTGAATATTTATTAGAAAGACATAATTTCAGACGTTTTCATTTGGATACCATTAGACTCTACCGAAATTAAGAAATGGGCATTTTATTTTATTTTTTTATTTCCATAATTTTGTATCACCTGATTATTGAAATTTTGTCTTCTGTATTCCACCAGTGACCAGCTACAGAAGCATTTTGGGTTTGTTGTTTTGTTTTGTTGGGTTTTTCTTCCTTAAGAATTATGACAGTAGATCAAATGGTAAATGGGTTATCTAACAGATGTTTTACATTTTTCAGTTTACTGGTCTTTGATGATGTCTTGTTTCAAACAGTATGTTTCTGATTAAGACACTCTGTGTGATCCCTTTGTATCCCTACAGCAGTTAGCTTGACTTCTTTAATTTGTCAATACTTACTCTTAAAGGACTCCTTGCTGAGCAAGCTAAATAAACGTAGATAGTATTCCATCTGTGGTAAAACTCAGAGGTCCTGCATGATAATCAGTACAAGCTATTCTTCTGAATTAAAAACATACAAAGAGGAAGACTCTTAGAAATTAAGCTGCTTTGGAGAAGATGAAATATAGGTCAGATAACCCAGCAGATGAAAGCCTGGCAGGGTAATGCTAAGAAAGTGAAATGTGATTGCAAATTCCCTTACGCCTGCAGCTCCTCACTGCAGGCCCTGCTCAGACCTTGGTGTAAGAACACATACAGCCAAGCTGGTGAGGAGATGTACGGATATGGGCTTAGACCTTGGTCCTGGCAGCCTCTCTATATTGGCATCATTACAGAGCTCCTTTCAGGGGCCAAATCGTGTGGCAGCCACACAGCACATGTGCCTGATTCCAGCCATAATTGCATCGAGATCCACTGCAGTTTTCTCATGAAGAAGCACTGGAGTAACCTAGTGGGATCTTTCCATTTCACCTCTGGAGAAAGCACACTAGCCAGCTCATCTTCACTTCTGCCCCAAGGGAGCAGCTGATAGATGGTAATCATTGCCCTAATGCCCTGCAAAATACTCAGAGACCACAGCAATAAATGCAGTGTAAAAAAATTACGTTGACTAAAATCATACAAAACATTGTCTGCCTCCCACAGGAGTTCAGGGGTCTTTTGTTGTTGACTTCTAATTCATGTAGAATTCCACCCATGCTATTTCAAGCTAACTGGAAAGTTTTCTTTAATATTTCTGTCAAATTTGGAATAAAATATTTTTTATTTTTTTTAAAATGAAGACTTTCTCTGTATTTAACTAGGCTCAGCTTGTTAGAGTATGGTGCAAATAACAGCAAGGTTGTAGGTTCACTCTCCATATGGGCCATTGACTTAAGAGCTGGACTTTATGATCCTTGTGGGTCCCTTCCAACTCACAATATTTTGTGAATCTGTGATCTCAAACTCATGTTGCTGATGACTATGGAATTTCTCCTCTTTCCGTAACTCCTAAAGTCCTGTAAGATTTTTATAGCTGTATCTAATAATCTAATGAAATTCTGACTAAAACATTAAGGTGTCATATGCCTTTGCATCTGCATCCTTTGAATTGTTATTAGTCCTCACTGGTGTAGATACTTATAGATGTTCTTATTTATGATCTTAATTAAATTTATGATAGTTCAAGGTATGTTTAGCAAATTGTAATTACTACTATTTCTTTATATATAACAAAAAAATTAATCAGTCTATCTTTTAATTTCCAATCCCTTAGATATGATTCTGGCTCTCCTTTAACTTACAAAATATAATTACAAGTCATATATTAATTTTATTAGTTAATACCCTGAAGATTACAGGATGCATATCTTCTAGACTGGCTCATCCTTATATATTCTGTGTCTTCACGTATTCCCTTACCTGCCAAATCACCAGATATAGTGACATAATCTTCATTACTTAATTATAACTATTAGTCAAGGGGTTTCTACCCCAGACATATAGCTGTTGGGCAGTCTGTTGAACAGATTAGCAACAGGTTTAAAAAATAAACCATCTGATGATGGGATTATCTGCTAGCCACCTAAGAAGAACAGTAGGAAAATAAATACTCCTTTATTATTTGAAGAGTCCTATGTAATGAGCAAGTACAAATACAGAATAAAGGCTGTTTGTGCTAAAATTTATTCACTTTTGAATGCACTGCAGTTTAAAGTACTTTTTCATGCAACATATGAATTATGCATGTATATATATACATATATCAAAAATGTTTGTCTATTCCTTATGTGGGCTAGGGAATTTCTAGGAGGAATTAAAATAAGGGGGGAGAGCCGCTTGATATTCCAGTGAAATATAATTTGCAAGCACTTTGCAACTATAAATTTCACTCAAGAGATTTCCAGGTGTTTGGTGCACATCTACACATAGGAAGAATTTCCCAAGGAATGAACCTTAATGGCTGCCGTAAAATGAATCAGAGGCCTTATTGTTGCATCTCTATTCTCCATGAATTTCTGCTTCATGGATCTGTCTTCTGCTTTTGTACTGTCCTTGTTTTTTTTAAAAGAAGGCAGATAAATAGGCTTTTTACTAATGAGTTACACTAAGAGCCTGCTGGATTTTCAGACATACATTTCATTAATTATAGTTGTATTTTACAAAGACAGTTTTAAAATTCAGTTTCCTAAACACACTGCAGCATGCTTAAAATTGGAATCCTTGAACTATGGGCACTGTACGTCTATGCAGTGAGACATCCACTATCAAAACCTTTCCAGTTTAAAGAAAATTGTGGGGAAAAGAGTATTACCTCATTCTCTACCTTGGAAACTCAGAAAAACCTCGTTTTTTCACAAGGTACAGTGAGGATAACTGGAGCAGAGTCGAGAAGTTACCTCTTGATTTAGTGTCAGTTTGTGCCAGCTCCCATGGATGTCCTGTCAGCAGCACTCCAATCTTCTATTATTCCTGACCTTCCATTTTTTCTTTTCTGGCAAAGCCTAAATGTCACAAGTTGTCACAGAGCTAGATAGATCTTAGAGGTAGCTTGGATTACTGTATGCAGAATTGTCTGTACTGAAAGTGATACTTTAGTCTAGGTTTGTTTAATGGGCAGTTGAAGGAGTCAGCAAACTGAAATATATAAGTTCTACTTCTCTGCACTACTAGTTAGAAGAACGAGAAATCAGTAACTAAGAGTGTACAGAAAAATTGCAGCAATATGTGGAGCTTTCAGTGACCTTTCCTTTGTCAAGAACACTTCAAACCTTAGAGCAATGAGCGCCAAGTCTGTACTGGGCCTGGACAGGAAAAGCCAGAATGTTGCCCGCAAACAGGCCAACAGCAGCTGAGTGGGAGGTTGTCTTGATAGGTTTCTTGATGCCTCAGATTGCTGGGATGAAGTTTTATAGTTCTGTCCCTCTTTTCATCAGGTTTTATCTCCTTCTACAGGGAGAAATTGCCAGGATTTGTTCCTGCACTTTATGTCTACATTCAAGCTAGGAAGTTGAAGTCTTCCAAGGAAGCAACCAAGTGAGTTTTATCTTCTCCTTGGTGTCTACAGCAGATTTTCTAGAAAGTTTTATCTGTTTAGGGGATTTAGAGATTAACAGTATGGCCAGAGTGTATGCTGTCTCTGGACACACAGATTAGGTGTGAGGAAATACTGGCTTCCCCTCAATTTTTATCCTTCCAGCTCTAGATCTGTGATGGGGAGGGAGGGAGTGCCACAGGGGAGTAAAATGAGAGATGGGTGCGGCAGTGTCAGCTAGCTGGCTTTCTGTGACACAGGCCAGTCATCAAGGGCAGGATTGCAGATAGTGATAAGAGGGTTTAGTGCTGACAGAGCCTGTGTCTTTACCCTTTGGCGCTGGACAGTCATGAATAAACAAGTGACTGTGAAAAATAACAAAATGTCTTTCTGAATTTTAAGAGCCTTACATGCTAGTTCACATGAAAATGATCCCTACTGCCAGCATTTCCAGGAGTCCCAGATATCTTCTGCAATGCAATTATGCAGGCTCAGTAGTAAACCATTCTGCACATTTGGAGCTAAATGACAATGTAATAAATGACTGCAGTGAACTACATTGATATTGCATCAAATTGCATCTGAATCCACTACTACTGGGTTTTTTGGTGTTGAAAATCTGCCCTTCAGGCTCTCATTGTCCTCTTGTTTGCTTACATCCTCCTTGATACTGCAGTACCAGTGTGAGTCCAAGGTAGATTAGAACAGCTGTTCTGTAACAAACAAATGAAAGCCTTTGTCTATTTGCCACTATAGCTTTTTTCCAGTGGGGGAAAAAAGCCAGATGTCTGTTTGCAGACCAATGAAACTTCATCAAATGCTTGAACTTTTTACAAACAGAAAATCTGAAGCTTGATCCAAGAGTGATTTCAGGAAAATCTGGTATTAGTGGAGTTTCATTCACTTGAGGAACAATGCTAATTTCTGCAGTTCATGATACAGCCTCTAACGTAAAAGTCTCTGAATATTGCCATGAAAATATTTCAGTGTTATTGTGGTACTGCTCGCTTGGAATGTATCAAAGACTTCCACAAGCCTAACAGGAATATATTCAAAAAATCATGTCAATAAATAAGCAGCATAACATAGCAGGACTAAAACTTAAAAGGGAAAAATGAAGTGCAGAATTGCCAGGCACAATGAAGAACTAAAATGTAAAACAACTGAGTCTAGTCCTAAATGTGTTTTTGGTATATTGAAATGCTTCTCCAAATGATCATTCTAACTGTAATTTTTTTTTTTTTGTTTGTCTCTCTGTCTTAGGAATTTTCCCCCATTTTTGTTGCTAAGGGGCGATAATGGGTGGGTGATTAAGGAAGACAAAAGAACCAAAAGGTGAGTTCTTGGCCCCGGGGTAGGCAGAAAGGCGGCGGGACTTGGGGCTAGTGGAAAAAAAGGAAAAAAACCACAGCCCTATGGGCAGGGGCATGGCACTTTTTACGTTCTTCTCGGAGGGGAGAGAGGCGGCGGGAGCTCCGGGGAGACTCTGCCATCACCGCAGGCTTTGCTCTCTTGCTGCGGCTTCTACCATGAGTAGAACTCTATTTCATGGCGGCCGCTGCCCTGGGACCTATCTAACACCCTGCTTCACCACCACGCTCCAGTGTCTTGGGGGAAGAAACCCGGGACCTCCAAGCCCTTCCCCCCTCCCAGGAAGCCTGCCTCTCCCAGCCGTGGTTCGGTGGTCAGCCCTGTCTGCCGGGACACCCTGCAGCTTCCAGCCTCAGCCGCTGAGCTTCTGACACCTCACCTAGCACTCCGGCACCTCACTGATCCCTGCCTTCCCACCCTGCTACCCTGAGGCTCCTGTTACAGCTCCTCCTGCTATCCAGAGAGGGCACTGGGACCAGCTGCCCCTGGGAGCACGTACAGGGAGCTCTTTCTCCATCCCTTCCTGCTGGTCACAGCCGCCATTGTACACGCGGCTGGAGCTGCACCACAGCGCCCCCTGCAGCCCAGGGGAGTCATCGCACCCTCCCTGCGCACCGGGAGCACCAGCGCCCCTGCCGGCTGTGACTGTGACTGCACCAAAGGGGAATTGCCAACAGAGCGGGAAGAGACTGTCCGTGGGTTTGTCTGTTCTTATTTGTTGTGGTTACCATTGTTGTTCTTTTGTCTGTCCCATCATATATATAAATATATTAGTAAAGGACTGTTACTCCTCTTGTCTCATACCATTCCCTAAAAGCCCCTTAATTTCAAAATTATACTAATTTGGAGGGAAGGAGGTTACATTTCCTATTTTAAGGGAGGCTGTTCTGTCTTCCTCAGCCAGTACCTGTTTTTGAAACCAGGATACCCACTGATCTCTGTAGCTACAGGGAAATAGGGAATATAAGGACATTTCTGCTATGAATTTCCCACTGTCACTCATGGCAGATGCATTGAAAATGCAAATGGAATTTAGACATTCAGGCTTTAATTTACTCCTGTAGCTCTAATGACTAGATGTAAAATGTACTGTTGATATGTTCTCTGAAGAATAGGTGACAGAATGTGAATGTCATAATCTTAATCTTCCTTTCACATTTTCTTGTATTTTAATTAAAAGATGCAGAAATGCTAAAACAAAAATGTAATACATCTTTCTTCACTACAGGATATCACCCTACCACAAGGTCCAATTAAAATACTGAATTATTAAATCTAGGACATTTTATTTTAATTTATATTACTTGAATATACTAAGGTACATCTTCAGGAATATGCACAAAGTCTTGAAATGCACTTGCTCTGTCTTTTGAGCCATCTAATATTGGTTTGCTTTTACAAATAAAGAAAAGTTCGTGTATGGGATTTCAAATAAAGGTGGTTTTGTCAGAGTAGACTAGAATGGTCTATAAAATAGCTTTGTAAATGGAAACAAACTACAAAATTAAATTTGCTTTGAGTTCTAATTTACATGCATATTTTATACACACTTCAGAACTAAAAAGTTCATATTTATCTTGGGGACATCCAGATCTTTGTAAATCCCTGGCAGTCTTAACATATTACCACATGGTTTATGCCTTAGCTTGAATAGGTGAGCACATGACTGTATTGCCAAGTTTTATGAATCAAATCATATGCAAAGTCTTATTGAGAGCCTTAAAATTTTTCAATAACCATGTACTTTAGAGCAAGAGAAGGTGAGAACTAGAATGACTCTCAGGATTGTTTGAAATAAAGTGCCTAAGTAAGAATGGAAGGTGTAACTGTGTATTTTAATGTAATACATATATATATTTTTATACATATATATATATATTTATATATATATACACACAAATGTGTATGTGTCTGCTATAAATTTGGACCTTTGACAGAATAACTGTCATGTTCAGAAGTTTAGGCAGAAAAGTGTGGTACTCCTTGGAACACTTTTGCTTAAGTTAGTAGCTGTCAGTTGCTCCACCTGTATATAACAGCTTGAGAGAAGCGCTTAGAAGACCCTTTCCTCTAACCCTGGCTATCCTGTTGCTTATCTTAAGGTCTTACATAGTTAGATTATCTGACTCACAGTTCCCGTGAACCTAAGAGATAGCCTTGCTTTTGAATTTAAGACTGGTGCTCCTCTTGCCAAATCCAGTTCAAACATGCATTAAGATCTAAATTAATGACTTTGAAGGATAGTTTCCACTGGTGGGAACAATGGAAAGGATGAGTAAGACTGAAGTAATGAAATCCTACTCTCAACATCTGGCTCCTCTAGGGGTTCCTCCCTTTGAAGTTAGCAGTTACCCTAGAGAGTGCTCATCACCACCTCTACAAGATTAGGCCCCATGGTTTTCTCCAAATTGCAGATGACATCAATGAAAAGGCATTAGAGATGGCTTAGCCAAACACAATCTGATAAGAATTTTAAAACAGCATCATTTCAACTGCCGTCATGTAAGAAAAACAAACCACCTCATTCTCAGTCCTGGAGAACAGACATCAGTTCTGGCATCCACCAAGGAAGGAGACTGAATTAAGTCCCTGAATCATCATTGAATCAGGTTGGGTTGGAAGCGACCTGAAAGATCATCAAGTTCCAAGCCCCCTGCCATGTGTAAGAACACCTTCCACCAGCTTGCTCAAAGCACCATCCAATCTGGCCTTGAACATTTCCAGGGATGGGAAAACTGTAACTTCTCTGGGCAAACAGTTCCAGTGCCTCACCATTCTCACAGTAAAGAAGTTCTTCCTAATACCTAATCTAAACCTGCCATCTTTCAGTTTAAATAAATTCTTCCTTGTCCTATCAATACCCACCTATATAAAAAGGCCCTTTCCCTCTTTTTTATAAGCCCCCTTTGCGTACAGAAAGGTTGCTCTAAGGTCTCCCTGGAGCCTTCTCTTCTCTAGGCTGAACAACCTTAACTCTGTCAGCCTGTCTTCATAGGAGAGGTGCTCCAGCCCTGGGATCATCTTCATGATCATCCTCTGGACTCACTCTAACAGGTCCACAGCTTTCTTTTGCTGAGGACTCCTGTGGCTGGGATCCTTCCCGCTGACTCAAAGTCTTCCACTTGAAGGTTATGGGAGTACAGTACGAACAGATGATCTGGAACTGTGACTAAATACTAGCTGCAATCAACAAGATTAAAAAATCTATTTCGGCAAAATACTAACATATTATGCTTGTTGCCTTTTCTTCCAGATCTATCAACATGCAGAATATGATTACCGCTATAAAACTACAACTTACTGTGCTTCTTCAAACTTTAATACATTCAGTAAACTTTAAACTGCTGTACTTTAGAAGTAGTTCACTACTTCAGATTTTGTGCTGTTTCTGCTTTAATGACCAGTGGAGACATAATGTGCATGTGCAGGCCAGATAAAGGAGGTTCTAATTTAACCTAATTAAAAATCAAGAATATTCCCAGAATCAGTATGGAGCTTGAAAAGATAATTGCTTCAAAAATTGTATGTAAGAAAAAATAAATTTAATTTAGAAAATGAAAAAATCCACCAAAAAAACCCTGCAGGCTTTTTAATAGCTCTTTCCACACTAACTAATTAGCCTCTTAGGTTTTGAAAACTGCTCATGAAATGTTCTGTTAGTATTGAAGAGACTTTTTGGTTTTCTTTGCAATCATGAAGTCTTTTGTCTTGGCTTTTTCTTTCTTTTTTTTTT
>VYZT01063386.1:32349-78404 GCA_013400735.1 Pomatostomus ruficeps
AGGCGGCGGCTCCGGCGGGCGAGGGGGCGAGGCGCCGCCGGCCCCTCCTGCGGCAGAGGCAGCTCCTGCTCCGTGTCAGGGGCGCGGCGGTGGCAGCTCCGGCTCCGCGCCGCCTCCCCGCGGGCGGGTGTTATGGCCCCTTGGGGGAGCGCAGAGGGTTCCCCGGCTTGGCGGTCGGCGCAACTCCTGCTCCTCGTCGTCTCCTGCTGCGGTAGGTACCGGGCAGTGACGCCGCCCGTCCGCCTCCGTCTCGCGGGCCGGGAGGCGGCCGCGGGGGAGGGGGAACAAAGCGGCCTTTCTCCCGGCCGGCCTCGGCGGGGTCCCTGGAGCCTCCCAGGACCGCCGCCAGGCCCGGTTGGTGTCCCCGTACTTCCCCTTCTCTGCCCTCAGCCCCGCCTCCTCCTTCGAGCTCGACTGCTTCAGAACTCGCTCCGGGGTTTTTTGTTTGTTTGTTTGTTTTGTTCGGCGTTTTTGTGTGTTGTTCATTTACTTATTTATTTATTATTTGTGGGGGTGGGCGGAAATCTCCTCGAGGAAGTCCGTAAACCTGGGGCCGGGCTTCTGGGGTTTGGCCCAGCTGCCCTCGGCTTGCTCTCCGGCAGATGTGTGTTGCCGGGAACTCCGGAGTTGGCGCGGGGCCGCACAAACAAGCCAGCCCCAAATCCTCTGAGTCACGAGTAATCGCTGTGGATAATGGGGATGGATGCTTGGGAGATGTTCCACGTCCGGCCAGGACGAACAAGGCCTGGTGTCGGTGGCAGGGCGGCCCCGCGGGGTCGGGGGCTGGCGCTGGTGATGAGTTTGTGACACATCAGCACAGGCCTGGAAGACCTTCCAGGGACCTTTGCTTCTGCTCGGCCTATCCGCAGTTCGTACCCGAATAGGATTTCATCCCTGGGTATAAACTCATCTTTAAACAGAAGTACTGAAAATTATTTGTGTAAATGTATATTGAGGTCGGTTTTTACGATATGAAGGCTGGCCAGTAACACATGACAGATCAAAGCACCGATACTTGACAGAGAGAGTCGTCTCATGTTTTCTCAGGGAGTTGTGTTTGTTTTATGAAGTCAAGCGTAGGTTGTGTCCATGGGCTTAAGGCGGGAGAAGCAGCCTTTGGTACAGAGCTGGGCATGTGCCTTGCCCTAAGGAGAACAGTGACAGGGGCCCTGCTTCAGCAGTTTCACAAGTAGATGCCTTTGCTCTAAACACGGGATTGAGCATATGAAATTGGAATTTTTTTCACTGTTAAAAAAAGCAAGCTTGAGTCTGGAACATCAAGATATTTCAGGTTTGTCTGTGCAAAGTGTTTTGTCCAGCACATGCCTGTGATGCAACAAGCAGTCCAAACTCTAAAAGTGTAGATATACTACATAAATTTGTAGGAGCATTTCTACTCACATAAATATGAAATGGGTAAAGTAAGGAAGGCCTCTTCAAACAGAGCTTCAACTATGCCAGTAGCTGTAACCAAATACACTGGTAAAGTTAAATTTTTGAGTGGGAGTATTTGCATGAACAAAGTGGGGTACTGACCAGTCTTTTAAATGCATTCTAAGTCAAGCAAAAGAGTTTCATGTCAAAAGGTAAACTACAAGCACAACTGAAAAGGACTTAGCTAGTGAAGTCCTAGCTAAGAGGACTTCACTAGCTAAGAAGCGGAAGAGGAAGTGGTAGCAAAAATTTCAAGTTTAGATATATTAAGCTGTTGTTCTGTTTGCATACTTAATGTACTTGAGAAATTTAATTTCTGTGAGAAAGTTTTTAAACAAACTCAGTGTGCTGGTTTTTTTACACTCATCACAGAACTGAAGTTAAAAGTCAGAATTACAGTTGTGATATTCTTTATCAGCCTGACCTAAGTAAAGTTTTGAATTGTGATACTGTAACTTAGGTGTTACTGTCAGCATTTCCCTTACAAAAATTTAAATCACAAACATAATCTTTAGTTAGAGAAAAACCAACCAAATAAAATTCTTTCTGAATAACGTTTTTTATAGACCTTTAATTGAGACTTTCGAAATTTCAGCCAGGAAGGCTTCATAAGTTTCTTCTCCGTTGCTGAGAAACACATCACCACCCATTAGTGCCACTGCCAGGAAGGAGAAGGTGCTTCAGATTTTGATCAGCACGCTGTGCCACTCCATCCTCATGAGGGATTAGTTTCTCCTAATAGTTTCTGTTACAAATGTCTGAAGTTCTGACCAGTTTCAGTGCTCCAAGGAAAGGAACTTTCTCTTCCCCAGGCTATAGTATCCAAAACAAAAGCAAGCATTTAATGTATAGCATAGCCCTTTCTCTAGCTTTCATTTTGATTTCTCCCATTTATTTCTTTTGGGAGAAGGAAGTGAGACTGGGAGCCATGCCCTATTAAAGCATTTTACCTTCCTGTACAACTGCTTTTAGCTCTTTCAAACTAAACTAATTTAGTATTTACATGAATCTGATCAAGACACTGCTGTCAGCATAGCTCTGGACTGTAATGTTGATCCTGAGCAGAGCCGTGCAGATATCATTGTGTTAAGGGTTTAAATGCAGTGGGCAGCACCCAAGGTAAATGCATGCTTGGAGAAGCAATGGTGTATCACTTTGGTTGCCTTCCACTATGTAGTTGCACAGCTAAAATATCTAGAATTTTCCGCTAATTAAAATACTAAATTCACCAAGGTTGTTATGTGGGCATTGAGCTCTCCAGAGAATGTTTCTCTGTTTCCCTGTAATTGGTGAATTTTTCAAATCTTCTTTCTGATGATGACTATAATTATAAAAATTTGAGAAGGAGGAATACTGATGAGTGAAATATTGGAATAGCACCGACTAACAAGAATTACAGCTTGGTAGGGCGTTGAGCAATGGTATTTTTTGGTTCATATTTCCAGCCTTCCTGTTGGCTTGAGAGTTTTATATCCAAGAAATAATTGGTTTTATGTGTCTCTATATAATCCTGGCATGGCTTTTACTGGGACAAATATTAAGACATTTCAGCTTATCTCAAAGGCCATAACAGTTATCTGAGTTTAAAACGGAACCATATGTTGTACAAGTAATTTTTGTAGGGGAAAAATGTTGTTTGAGAAATTGGTCCTGTTCTTGAGGGCAGTGTTTTTCAAAGTAAAGTTCCATGATCAACTGGAAATTAAGTAAATCTTGGAATTATAAAATCATGTAGGTTAGAAAAGAACAGAGTCCAACCACAAATCCAGCACTGGCAAGTCCATCGTTAAACCATGTCCCTGAATGACACATCTACACATTTAAAATAGCTCCAGGGATGCTGATCTTACTTATTTTCTTGCTAAAACATGAGCTTAGGTTAGAGAACTGGATTTCTAATGTTATCATTTTACTTGATTTTTATTTAACTCTTGACAGGATATGGTCTATATCCGATTGGTACTGTGATGCAGCACTTTCAGGACCAGTTTGTGAGGGATTGGTGTTCAGAGCAGAGGCTGAGTTATGAAAAGTCTCTGAGGTGGTATAATGCAAAAACTAGGACATGCCTTCCTTTGGAATGGAGTCTGGAAGCATGGGTATTTGGCTTCTTCAGATTTCTGAAAATTCGAACTTTATATAGTCTTAACTATACTTGTCACCCAGATGTATTAATTTGAATTTCTCTCTCACTGAGCAGAAGGCTGCAGGAAATTTCTGTAAAGTTCTCTACAGTTGGTAGAAGTCAGTGCAGTGGTATAGCAGGTGAATCTCCCTGCTTCTGACTTCCAGATGTAAATGTGTGTCAAAGAAAAATATTTACAGTAGTAGGACAGGGACACTAAAAGAGTTCCAAAGTAGAACTGATGGCAGAAGAGGTTAGCCTTAATTATCCTTATCTCCAGCTTGGTTTTTGGTTTAGTGAGTAACCTTGGAAGCACTAACGACTGAGAAACATTAATAGAGATCAGAAAATGGTTATTCCCCAAAATTGTGATTGAAACAGTGTTTTATGTTAGACTACTGAGACTGCAGTGAATACTGTTGATACTATTTTGTCCTGTTTAAAGAGAAACATAGTACACTTACATAAGCTTTAAAACATTTAGTTTTGGTTAGAACCATTCCAGGTTTCTGTGGTACAGATGTTGCTTGAAGTTATAACAAGACTGTACATAAAACTCATTCTTCATTTGGCTTTAAGGGAAGACAAGAAAAATTGTAATAAAAGTTCACTGGTCAGGACCCAAATTTTACTTGCATGTCAGTTTGTTAATGATGGTATGAGATGAGGAAGAGTAAATAGTTCTTTGGGTTCATTCACCTTGTTTGAGATAATAGGCTGAATCATGTAAGCAAATAAAGCCTGCCAGCCAGTTTATTCAATTTTCTAAAGGAGTTGAACTCTAAAGCCAGAACAGACTGTCCTAAAGGAATGGCTTGGCTTAATAAATTATTCTATCATAAGCTCTTGGATGGCAGTCTCTAGTGATATTTTGTGATTTACTGAACAGATATGTTTTGCTATATTTTGAACAATTTTGAAGTCCTTTAAGTGAAAACGTCCTAATTTTAACACTATAGAAGTTTATATTGTCTAATAAGTTAATTGTATGTCATCTTGTCCAGTATGTACATATCTAATTGACTGTTCAGAGCCAATATTGCATCAATAGTCAAAATGTCTTTGGGGTCATTGTATTGTCTGTGGACAATATTTAAAGCGATGTTCATTTGAGGGGAGAAGAATAAACCCCATATCCTGAACAACCTCATAACAAAAAGTTTGAAAGCTGACTGTAAGGTAGTTGGTGTGATTGTTATGCACGTAATGAGAACAGTCAGCCAGAGGAAGAGCAGAGGTGTACTTGTAACCAGAATCATGACAGAAGCCATCTGACTCCATTCCTGTCATCAGAGCAAAGCATATAATTAGCATGGCTTTCTCATCTGTTTCTGTCATTGCTAGAAGAGGAAGAGCTCTGCTGCATTAGTGTTGGAAGGACCCTACAGATGAATCTGTTTGATTCCCTTACTTCAATCACCCTGTTTTAATATCAAATAGGTGTAAACTGTATCAGTATTATTTCCGACTAAGCCTTGCATATTTATCTTTTTGTAGTTGGTCTGGCTAAAACTTGCAATTATGATCAGTCTTGTGATTTGTTAACAGATCTCAAATTTTTAAACTTTGTATCTTTGGTACGTTAGGTACATTCCTTCACACATTATGTACCTTTTACCAGATGCCTCAAGTTTCCCAAGGTGTAGACATTACTTCCATACTTGTTAAGTATAATTCACTAATTTCCTTACAGGTTTTTTTTTAATTCATTACTACTGTTTGCACACGTGTAATTAGTGTGGTTTTGCTTTCTCAGATGTCTCTGCATTCTCTAGTTTTAGTGTTCCATTTATACTGTCCCAGATAGTTAATGGTTATGTTAAAATACTGGAACAGCTGAGATATCTAGCTAGGCAGTAATTGAGCAAGTGTGATTTGTTGACAGCCTGGGATGTTTTTAGCTTGTATGCATTTCAGAGTTACTAGCTGTGGCATTTTTGTAGTACCAGTTATTACCTGAGGTGCCTGTTGGTCGGCAAACTTGAACCTCCATAGTTTACATGGTTTTAAGAAAACACTGGGCACCAGTGCATTGGATACTATAAAATTTGGTTGTAGATTTGTTCCTGTGTTTATCCCCTCAGTAGAAATAAATGCTCAAAGTGTTTTATAGCACGCTGTATGATACCATATTCTGAAGAATTGTGTTGTTCTGACTACCTTCTTTTTTGTTTCCTACACTTGATTTTTTGCTGCAGTTGTTACTTCACCAATGCTTCATTACACAAAGCTTTACAGTTGCTTTGAAATACATATTGATTCTTGTGAGTATCTAAGTTAAAGCTACCAAAATTAGTATAATTGACAGATCAGTGCAAACACTTCAAAAAATGCCTAATCTAAGTTGTGGGTTGGACTTGTTTCTCTGAACAGATGCTTTAAATTCGAATATACTGTAACTTTTGGTACACTGTTATCATGTTGCTGGTGTCTTCTTATCAAGCCTAGCATATTTATTAGCTATGTACTAGATTTTTTTTTTTCTGCTGTTCTATTTGACACTGAATTTTAGGTTATGAGGGAATTTCTGTATATCTTTCTCAGCTATTTTATGAGGAGCAACTTTTTGGAACTAGTCAGGAAGTTAGCAAGCAAAAATAAGAACCTCTCCAAAGTTAAGAAGGTTTACTAGTAGAGCATGTTTTGAAGGGGGAAGGGAGTCACACAAAACCATTTGGTTTAGTACCTTGAGTTGTCATAAGATGGTCTCTCACGTAAGCATCTTGTGAGTTTTAGTACTTATAGTACTTTCCCAGATATATTTAGTTGGTTGTGGATTTTTTTGTTTTGCAAGAAAGCTGAACTTCCTCACACTTAGTAAATTATAAATTCCGCAAAGCAATGAAAGTGATCTAGTTGTATTTCTCTGTGAGTGGAAAGTACATTTGAAGTATATATTGAGATGTGAACTACATTTTACTCATCTGATTGTGTGTAATTCAAGAGTACCCTTCGCATAACCTTGGAGATGTTTCCTCTGCGCAGTGGAAGCCCCTGGGACTGACTGTGGGTAACTAGAGCAGAAATTCAAAGTTGTAGCCATAAAAGAGTAGAGTGATCCTCTAACAAGCAGTGTGAGTACACTTTGCATGTGGTGGAAATCTATAATGAAGTTGAATGTTTTTAAAGGTTAAGAAAAAATTAGTCTGCTAGAGGGTCCTGCAACTTGGTTTTATTTACCCTAGCTTTGTATGCACGTATTGGGAGCTACAGATAAGTCCCTCTGAAAGTACAGAAGATTGTGAGAATAGTTGTTTCATGGAAAAAAAAATATTTTCCTCTGTTTTATATCTAGTGTTACTAGAAATAAGTTTGTTCTAGTCAATGATGTCTCTTAAAAATTTAATGATCCTACTCATTTAAGGAGCTGCTCCTTTAGAAAGAACTCTTTAATAACTGAAGGTAAGCAGTTGGTAACAGAAAAATGAAGTCTTGTTTGATGTGCCTTGTAGTGGGAAGGCAGGCACTTACATTCATATGCTCTGACTGCTAGATTTTAGCTGTATATGAATTTTCATAAGATTTTGCTTAAGTCCTTTTTTCCTGTGCTTCAAAGTGTATTATAATCCAATGAATTGGTGTACCCTGGTAGGGTGTTTTCCTTCCATGAAATTGTATAGAGTATCTCAAGTAAAAGCTTCGGTTTAGGGGTATTATAGTAACTGGGACTGAGGTAATGAATACATCACATGCAGCAAACAAATCTATATATGTGTGCTTCTCTTATCACATAGTTTTAAGTGGAGACTTTAACCTTCCCTTTTCTTCCTGCACATAGAGTTCAACAGAGTCATTTTCAAAGAGATTGATTCTAGAGTCCTAATTAATGTGCTTTTTTATTTGTAATATTGTTGTGTTTACTTCAGTCTGCTCTTCATATTACTAAAGAATTACATTTTTCCATTTGCTGTCTTCTGAAGCAGTGCTCAGGGAGAGTGCACAGGGATTTAACTCAAAATGTGTGTTTAAACCATATGGAAATATTTGTAACTGGACTTGAGAGAATATATATTTCGGTTTTTTCCAGTTTATAATTTTTTAAAAGTATGGAGAAAGAACAAATGTCCTTTCCATGATCTAACCATCAGTTAAAATAATCTTAGAGGGATGCCTATTGTTAGGTCAGGAAGATGAATGGTATCGGACACATGATTCTTGATCACAGCAACTTGCAGCTGGAAGCACTGACTGGCATGGATTTTGGTGCTTGTGTAATTAGTAGAAATAGCTTCCCTTGTCAGGGCACCTCCCATTTGTCATGTTTCCTATCTAAAGGTACTGAACAAGCCAGTTCCATGGCTAAAGTTCAGCTAGTGTCTGTGATTGGAGAGATTAGGGAAGACTGGAGAGCTGGGATGGCAAGGAAGGGAAAGATTGGGATGTCTTGTTAATGCCTGTTCACAGCTAAATGTGGCAGAACTGTTCTTCACAGTGGAATAGGAGGCCAAGATGTCTGCAGGAGCAGCTGTTTTTTAAGAGGGTGTGCAAGTAGAAGGGAGGAAGGGAACCGGCCTTTTCTTTTGAGGGTGTTATGGTGGCTGAGCGAGCATCTAATCAGTCTAATAGTTTATGCTTACAGGCAAGCAAGAAAAGGGGTTTGAATTTGCTCTCTGGCCTTCCAAGTATTCTCAGGCAGAGGAATGCTACAAGAACATTAGATTCTTGCATTTGACCTGTACTTCAGAAAATAAGTGAATAAACAAATAGAGATCTTTGAATATTTTGTAATTTAGCAAATGACTTTTGTCAATGTTTTTAAACATCCTTTTTTGTGATCCCTTTCCTGGCTGATACTGGCATTTGGCATTTGTGCACTCCAGCAGCTTTACTGCAGGATGTGCCTGGGAGCTGCATGTTTATAGAGTCCAGTTATTAATGACCTACCTCCCTGTTGCTGCTGATCCAGCTAATGCTGTTTCCAGTGCCTGTTGCCTAGGTGTCGTCTAGTTCGTCTCACTTCAGTCCTAGATTTCAAGTTATCTGTTGTGTCTGTCATCTGTGCACACTGTAACAAAGCCTCAGTGGTATCACAGTTCTCATGTAAATGACAATCCAATATACCACAGCTGTGTGATAAGGTTACTAACCTCTTTTTAAGTCCACAATACAAGCTTTCTGGTTTTCCTTACCTGTTGTGGAAATGTGGGACAGTACACAGGCCTTTTGCCTTTACACTAGAGATGAGTAAGGCTTGGGAGAAGAACTATACCTTTATCTTCTTGCCTTAGTGAGGAGCACAATCTGCTTTCCCCACTGTCAGTTGGAATTGCAAAGCTTGTATGTGGCACTGACACTGACTGAACACCAGGCGCCCACCAAAGCCGCTCTTTAACTCCCTGCTGCAACTGGGCAGGGGAGAGAAAGTGTAACAAAGTGTTCATGGGTTGAGATAAGGTCCTTGAGTGAGGTCACTCACCAAATAGTGTTATAGACAAAACAGACTCTAGTTAGAGATATTAATTGAATTTAGCAAAATCAGAGCAGGAAAACAAGAAGTAAAAACAGACCTTGAAACACTATCCCCCACCTTTCCCTCTTTCTCAGCTCCACCTCCTCCCTGTCAGTGGAGAGGGAATGGGGGTTAGGTCACTTCATCACAGTTCATCCCTGCTGCTGCTCAGGGAGAGGAGTCTTTCCCCTGCTCCAGTGTGGGTCCCTGGCATGAGAGACAGTTCTCCATGAACTTCTCCAGTGTGAGTCCTTCCCATGGGTAACAGCTCTCTGAACTGCTGCATGATGCTTCCATCAGCAACATGCTGCCATTCTTCCTGGGGGTGCAGTCCTTAAAGAAGAGCCTGCTCCAGCCTGAATTCCCCACAGGGTCACAAGTCATAGCAGGAAACTTGTTCCAGCGTGAGCTTCTGTCTCCATGGGGCTGCAGATCCCTGCCAGGAGCCTGCTCCAGCGTGGGCCTCCCATGGTGTCACAGCCGCCCCTCAACATCCATCTGCTCTGGTGTAGGTCTCCTCCACAGACACAGGTGGATCTCTGCATCGCTGTGGTCCTCCATGGGCTGCAGGGGCACAGCTGCCTCACCATGGGCTGGCTGCACTACAGGCTGCAGAGGAATCTTAGCTCTGGTGCCTGGAGGACCTCCTTCCCCTCCTTCTCCACTGACCTTGGTGTCTTCAAAGTTGTTCCTTTCACATATTCTCACTCTACTCTACTCTGGCCACAATTACATCTGCTCAATAACTTTTTTTTCTTCTTGCATATGTTATTACAGAGTTGTTACCACCATTTCTGATGGGCTTGGCCTTGGCCAGCAGCACATCTGCCTTGGAGCTGGCTGACATTGGCGCTCCTGGACATGATGGAAGCTTCCAGCAGCTTCTCACAGAAGGCCACTCCTGTAACAGCCCTTGCTATCAAAACCTGGTCATACAAACCCAATATAGCTGCCTTTAGGGTCCATGAGGAGTTTTCCTGGAATAAGAGATCCTGTTTTCTAACCAAGCAGATTAGGAGGAGCAGCAGTGCAACAATGATGACTTCCTTCAAGTCAGATCTGCCCAGAGAGTAAAGGTCATGGCTGGGGAGTTGAGAGATGTCCCACACTTGTAACTAACAGAAAGTTTTATTAGTGCTTGATAGTGACTTTTTTTGAATCAATATCCTGAAAAATTCAGCTGTACATTAGTCTTAAAATGTTAAGTAAAAGTATGGAAGCCAGGAATGTGTATGTGAGAATCAAGTGAATAGGTCTATGTTTGACTTTCTTTCACCAGTTTTCTGAAACTGTTCATATTTTGCAGCTTTACAAAGGAAGTGGATCTGAAGTCTGAGATAGCAATTTAAAGTGTTGGTCATGAAGGAATTTGGTATAGAATGCAAAAACTTTCAGAAACAATTGATGATTAAAATAAAGCTGAATTTAAATTTTTAGTCTGAGATCTTGTGTACTGACCATAGTGTGCATTTGGGAGCCAATGAAGTGCTCAAAGCACCTAATTTGAGATAAACATGCACAGTTTTTCAGGCTTATGTGTTGCTCAACTAAAATGATCACATCAAACCTTTTTTTTTAAGGGAGATGAGTTACTGTGATGGGAAAGAGGTCTGAACTAGCTTTAAACTTGGCTTGTGGAATGTGGTGTATAAATTACTGCTATGAACATAAGGATCATGGCGTTAGAGTCTTACTAAGCAACTTCTTCATGCCTGTACTGAAATATTGTGTGCATTGATGTATTTTTGAAGTGTCTTGATGATATTTTAATTTAGTTAGGTAATAAGAATTTGTTTTGCAGTTTATGGGGTTCCATTATCCTGGGAATGCTTTTCTCCCTATATCTGGAAGTCTGCTCGTAAACAGGAAGGATATGTACTTAAATTAGTGATATACATCATTACATAAAGGCAGATAAATAGGAATTTGAACATCTAGGCATTATGTCTGACATTGATCTTGTACTTGTCACCATGCTGTGTCACATTTTTTGCTATTTTAAAATTCAGTGCCTCCCTTTAAAAAGACTGTAGGAGCAAGTGCTGAATTTTGTTATCAGGTTAGCTTTTAATAGAGTGAAATGTATGTAAAATGAAAGTATTTTTTTACCCTTTATATTGCAGCTGAATTAGTACATTGAAGCCTAATGGACCTGTTTTCCTCCAGCTACATTCCCTAAAAGCGAAAGCCATAGCTATTGGAGCCTTAGAACCTTCTAGAAGCAGAATAGAGTATCATGCTGTAGCATGATCCATGATTATTTAAAAACCCAAAACACTCATTTGTGACACCTATACAGTGGTGAGGACAAAGGCTGAGAGAAATGCCATCTATACTGTTGACTTTAGACATAGCAAGCCAAAATTACCTTCTGGGGACTGAACCAGCTAAAATACTTTGAGTGAATACACATGTCTCTTGAGAAATCCCATTGTCTTGGTGCCCTAACACTGACAATGGAAGTTTCCATGTAGAAGTTGCCATGTAATGTCAGTGCTGAGCCTCTGAGTACTTCTGCAGATGATCCAGAAAGGAAAAGCAAGTAAATAGTCAGGTGGATAACAATTAGTGTGAAGTATAAATAGTGTAAGAATTTGCAAGTATGCTGTCTTCACAATATCTGCTTTATCACAAATAATCCTTGCTCTTCAGTTCATAATCTATATCAACTTGCAAGTACTCGCTAATTTTGGAAAGTTATATATGCATCTACCATCAATAACAGATGAAGAATGGAAAAGTCTTGATACCATGAAATATTCCAGACTGCCTTTATACTTCTTTCTCAGAACTGAATCGCTTCTAGAGATACCATCTTCATTTCCTAAATAGCCAACACACAGCAAAGCCAATGCCCTTAAACTGTGACTTACTATTATTATTCGTTAGACAGTTACCAGTAAGGAATTGTAAGGGATGTAATCTGATTTCATCAATGCACAAGTGTAACAAGCTTTTCATGTGCATTGGAAAGAAGCTACATCCGAAAGAATACAACTGTCTATCAAGTTTGAGAAATGGTATTAACATAAGAAAATAGTATCTTTTTCACTTAGCTCTTTTTCCAAAACACTTTTCATCCCTTTCTTCAAAAAAGTATTTTTTTTCAGTCATACACAGGTTAAATCTGAGTGTCCCAACAGACGGCTGTTGTTTCTTTCCCTAGCTGGCTGTTACTTGACATGTGATCTTTCTTTATAAAAGAGCACATATGTACTGAGTGTTGACTTGCTGGTACTGGGCTTTCTTCTTGAAAATAGGCTTATTTGAAAAGCATACTATAAACCTAACTTGCATCTGAATTTACTGTGCTCCATGATGTGACATGGTTGGTAGCAAACCTTCAGTAAATATTTTTGTTTTAAAATATTCTTTGCATAGTCTCCTAGCAGGTCTTTATCTGAAGTTTAATTATTAAGATAGAGTAATACTGAGGTATTCCTGTAAAGTATATTGAAGAAGACAGAAGCTGAAGCACAGAAAATAAGTAGCTGTTTCGTGGTTGTGCGTGCGTAGTTTGTTACTCTACATTTCTGGTCCTATGCTGATTTTGTGTGAGTGAAGTGGGGAGTCTTGCTTTGGCATAACTCAAGGCAGAGTCAGTGTGGGAACAGGCAAGCTTGTTAAAGGGATACGAGGCAACGGGAGCGTGACTTACTGATCTGACCTGCTCTTCAGAGAGGTCTCAATTCTCAGTGTAGGCAGATTAGTCTGACCCTCAGAGGAAAGACAGAATATGAAGAGTTGTCCTAAATTATTTAAATGCAAACAGCATCCTTCTGGGAAATACCCAGTTGCCAAGTTTTTGTTGTGGAACTGGAAGTAGGCTACTTTCAGAGCAGTGTCTGTTCTTTAAAACTTTATTTAAAACTTCAGCTCCCATCCTTGCCTAGTTTTACAGGTGTTACTACCAACTGATTTCCTCTCATCTGATTATTAGAAACACAGTCTATTGTATATTTCAGCTGTTGTTTAAGTGAATGGATGCAGAGTGCTTTAAGAGATTTAGTGATGATCTGCTGCTGCCACTTAAAGAGCTCCTTCAGACCAGATACATTTTATTGGAAGCAGAGGTAGAACATTTTTTCATGGATTATCTGTGTGGAATCTCTTACACTTAGTAACAAAAGTACAATGAAACCTCTGTTGGAATACAAATAGAAATGTAAGGGTTTTTTCTTTAAATTTTTATTAACTGGATTTTTGGTAGTTACTCTTTTGCCAAATGTAGAAATAGCCCACAGTGTTTGGAAGTTGTGGGGCATGTGCAGATGTGCACAGAGTGATCCACAGGAAGTGAAGCTCGAATTGTTATATTGCTGGGTAACAGTGAATATGCTCAAATTAAACAACTGAAGTGGCTTTTGGAAGATGAGGTTGTGGACTGGATGGACAAAGTACTGGGCAGTTACTATGTAACTTGACCTTCAGTCATCTGGTGTTTATGGGAATGATTCTTGTCAGGGATTTCCACAGAGTGAGTCAAATTCTTTTTTTATATTATCCCATATATTTTAACAAGGTTTTTTTAGGAACCTGGAGTGCCGAAAGAAAAAGTTCTTTAAAACTATTCTCAAAAAGTTAATGACTTGTGTAAACAAGTAGTGAGAATGTTTTCTGATCAAGAAAAGCATAGGTCAGAAGAGCTTGTGTCAAAGAGGTGAAGTGCACTAGGTGTAGGAATAGCATACTGGAAGCTAATTATAAATATGAATGTAAGGGTAAATGGTGATGAGGATTTTGGAAATACCTGTTAGATGGCATTCTCTTCTCCAAGGTGTTCGTTCCTCTTACTGTGTTTAAACCTCTCTCCCTATTGGTGATTTTGTCACTGGAAGCGTGTCCTGGAGCGAATGCGCGTGCGTGTCTGTGTTTCTGTGTGTACACGTTTACCCATGGCTACCTGCTTTTCCCTCCCTGGGGTACTGGTGGTTTGGTAAGGTTTTTCAGAGCACTGCAGTGTGAGGTTCTTGGTGTTTTCTTAGTGCACATCCCAGGAGCGAAAGCTTCTTTGAACCTCCTTTCCTAGTTCTGCTGGTGGGACTGGCATGTGGGTGAGCCCGAGGAGTATTGGAAACGGGCAGCCTCATGCCAGCAGTGTTGAAGCTGAGGGAGATGGTATGGTTCCAAGTATGGCTGTGTTTCAGTGAAAGGAGGAAGCTTATTTCTCTGTCATTCATCTCCATAGGCCTTTTTCATTAAGTTGGTAACATTAAGGCGAAGTGAGTGGGCCAGTTCACACCTCTATAAATGTGCCTATTTCAACTACCTAACTTCCTGGAAACCTCTTTGCTCTTTTGAATTGCAGTGAAATTACATCTAAAACATGGAGGTTCAGAGTGTGGTGTACCACCAGGTTTGTATTAATTTGACCCTGAGATAAACATGTATCATGAATTTTCTGGATGTTTCCAATTCCTTGCAAAGCACTTTCATAGAAATTACAGTTCTGCTGCCCAGGACTACATGGATGTGGTTGACAGACAGACGGGAATATCTGTGTATATTTAAGAAGGAAAGCTGGATGTAGTTCAAATTCATATTACATAAAAGAATGAGAGAAAGATTCTTGAATGCTTAGCGCTACTGTAATATAATAAAATTTGGGATTTTGTGACCCATCAAATGTGAGACTTTCTCTTACCAGCTACTGAGAGTAGGCACAGAAGGTGCATTTAGGCTCATATAAACAAGCCTTCATCTGTAAACTATAGCATCTATGAGTAACTGTGATCCTTTTGTTTCTGTGACAAATACTTGCTTTGTAAAAAGCAAAAACCAGAATCCATATAGCAAATTACTTGTGTGAATACTTTAACACATTTAAAGTTTTCTAGGGGTAATTTGTGTGTCTCAAGGATGTAGTTTGATAGGAGGGAAATTACATAGTTAAGTGTTTTGAAATAGGCTGTGCCGTTCTCTTCGACCAATGTTACGTGTACTATGGCTGTCTTGAGGTTGTGCTGTACTCTGCTGAATTGCAGCTGCCTAAACTGTCTATCTAGTAAAAGGCTTATCTAGCTCTACAGAAAGGATTTTATTTTTCTTTATTTTGTAATTGTGGAATCATAGTACTATCCAACAAGCACATTTGTAGTCCCTGATTATAGAAGATTGTTTTTATCTTTTCTAACTACTGGCAACCCCCATGGCAAGAGGCTGTAGTACCCTACAGTCCTGTGCAATGTGAGAAATAGCATTGTGGCTGTCAGAAGTGTACTTGTTTCCAGTGCATATAAAGGTGGTAATGTTAACTGCCCTTATCTTAAAATTACTGTATTAAAACTGTTTTCCCATAAGCTCTCCTGTCTCTGTTACTATCTCCAGGATAATCAGTGTAATTCAGGCTTTCCAAATGTTTCATGAAAGGGACAAGCCTTTCCCTCTGGTGTTCAGAATTTTGCACTTTTTTCTCAGTGACTTGGGGTGGAGAGAGAAGGTGAAGCACAATGAGGAGATAGCTGTTAGCACAGGGATAGCTGTATGTCAGAGTTCTGTTTCACGTGGTTTTACTCTCCTGTTGTTCTGCTGTGTTTCTTTAGTACTGATACCTTTATCGCTAACATTACTCAAGCCTAGCCATTCTTTCCTTTGTGCTTCGTACCACCTGGGTAGTTCTGTCCATGGGAAACACAAAGTCATCATATTTGCTTTCTTCAACCCCACCTGTCTCTGCTGTGTTTCCTGTAAAGCACTGCCATTTGATTATGTTTTTGAATGTGGTGGGCTGGAATTTCCATTTGGTTTACGTATTGTACGTTTTTATTTTCCTTTCCTTTATCTGATAAAAATGTATCATACCCAGTTTTTACAAAGCAGTGAGTTGTTTTTCTTGTTTGTACAGTGCCTGACACAATAAAGCTGTAATAATGAGAAAAGCTTATTTGTGCTGTTATGGGGGGGAAAAAGCAATGCAGTAGTATGTTACTGTATCATGAGCCAAGTAAAGAAGACTCCAAACTTATCACAAATCTATTTTGAAAATTTATTTCTAAGATACTCCATGGTGCTTGAAATAAAACAGGTGTCCTCACGCTGATGCGTGAGGTACAGCACCAGCCTTATTCTTGCAGGACAAGAATCATGGGATTTATAGCAGGTAATATGGAAGGGAAGAGGGAAGAAAAGAAAATTGCTTTTCAAAGAGAGGGAAAGAATTTAGGTCTTAGCGATATGCACCTGTTTGTCTATTGGTTTTTAAAGTATATAAATTCATATAGACAGCTTCTAGACTTTTTAAGAATATCCATGAGGCTCTCTAGAGTTTCCTATTTAGAATCAATGACTTGAATCAATGCAGTAGCTGTAGTAGAGTTTTCACAAAGAATATAGATCTTGCATAAAACACTGGACAGAAAATAAGTTTTACTAAATTACAAATTTTATTGGATATTTTCCTTATCATTTGTTTGCTTTGATGAATCAATTCTATTTGAACAAAAGAATCTAAAGGCTGCCATGCACAGAATTCTTTTATGGGTACTGAGTGTACCCATGCAAGTATACCTGCACGCATGTTAATCACGAGTATGCTTTAGCAATTTCAAGATCTGATTCTTATTTAAAGAAGATACTAATCTGGGTAAAATCAATTTCATGTCTTGCAGGCAATCTGTTTTAATGTCTGTCTTTTTTAACTTGCAGGGATTCACAGTACTTTCTGAGGAATGCAGTATGTTATGACCAGCAAGTTATAGCAAGTTCATCTCTTATTCTTCCTAAGTCCTGAGGATATTTAATAAATAGCATAGTTTAGGCAAGTCTAGAAAATTAGTGTAGCTAATTAATAGCCTTTCCTGTCATAGCAGTTGAAATTTCCCAGCTGACAACTGCAGAGCAAGAACTGTGTCAATTCAATGTCTTTTCAGTAGCGAGAATGGAAATTGCATTTTGTGGTTGCCTTGAAACTCAGTGACATCTCCACTTCTCTCTGCTGTAACTAAAGTAGATCGAGTAGCTCATAATAAATAATGAAACTAATTTTGCACAAGGTCGTTTGCATGAGATTAGCAGAAACCATTGTTTCACAGGTGTTGAAGGGACAGGCAGAAAAAGTGCACTGCCTTAGGAGCTCTTTCCTCCTTTGGCCGTGCTCTTCACTGTGTTGTTGCAGTCACTGTGAATGTGTGCAGGCTTACACTATGCAAGGTTACTTCTACACTTTAATTAGTTCAGTGAAGCATTAACAAGGAACCAAGACTGTCTGGTGTTACTGGAAGGTAGCTGGGCAGACAGCATGACATTTGGTTTAAGTTCAGTTTCAGTGTGAATAGGTGCATGGGGTCTAGAAACTCCAGTTACCAGACTGTGCACAAACAAGTCTGCACAAGTCTTTGCAAGGTCTATAGTATCTGTGAACTTTTTTTGTACATTAAAGGAAACAAGTTTTCTTGGGAACTTACAGTGCTTTTTAATTCTATCAGAAAGAAAGCAAAACACATGAAAGAGTATAAAAAGTTGTCAAAATCAAAGTTTTATTTCAAGTAATAAGTAGCAAGAAGAAACACAGTTTTCTCTTTCAAATGAGGATATTTTTCCTAGATGCAATAAACATGCAGTGCTTTTATGATTTTTATATTTGATATATGTGCAAAGTGCGCTGTAAATATACTGTTACTTCACCGCCCTTCCCAGTAAACTGCTTGCTTTCAAGTCACTTATGTCACTACAGTGAATGTAGCTGAGATGTGCTGCAGTTAATTCTAATTCGTTGTTGTTACTGTCATAAAGGTGGAGTTGAAGCCCAGCAGCTCTACACCGCTGACTCCAGGACTCCCTGGTTCGCTCAGGCCAATGGTCCAAAAATTATATAACAGATCTGGGAGTTACAGTTTGATTTCTCAGTCCCCTGCTTTTACTTCAGTCAGAACTATGACATTTCTTCCTTGATCTCTGTCTGGATTGTGATGTCTTATCCCTTTTGCTGAATAAAGACTTAAAATAAATAGATGTTGTAACTTTATTTTATGAATCCAGTGAGCTTTCTGGATTTTGAAACCATTATTCTCTGGATGTGTCTTAGGTTTATTTTTTTTTTTGGCACATGAGATGTAGACTCACTAATGAAGGTGCAGCAGTAGAGCAGTGTTTTCCTTCTTTTCAAAAACCCTCATGATTCTCCCCCACCCTCCAATATCAAGTACTCCTACACTATTTCAGTCTTTTTTGGAAAAAGAATCACTTGTAAATCTGAGTCATACTGTAATCTGGAACCAGAAGCTTGGATGTTTTGCAGGTTCTTGGTAGAGATTTGTGGAGTAATAGGAGATTATATTTTCGTTTCTTCAAGCTTATAATAGGTTTATGATGATTGCAATTATTATTTATGAATAATGATTTAATTTCTTCTGTTAGCACTTTTTCAGGATGGCACGGACCCAAATCGTGAGAGGAAGAGGATAACCAGCAATATTATATTTTAGGAATATATGACCTGATGAAGCCCTGCTGTTACAATCTAACTTGTGATAGAGTCCTGAAATCTTCTGTTTGTTTGTAGATGGTTAGGGGGTTTTGATTTTAATTCTTTAAAATATAATATACCAGCTCCACGTAGACTGTTGTGTGCTAACATTTGTTCCTGTACTTACAAAGAATTAAGATGAGAAATAATTTAGCATGATGCAGAAACAAACCCATTTTTTTTACTGCAACAGTGATTTAAAGAAACCAGTAGGTAAAAGTATGAAGCATGTGAAGAGTATGAATAAAGTCTGCAATGCTCTTCCCTCTACTGTATAAGCACTGTGCAGCCCACACATCAAAAACTTCCCCTAGTCTGGCACTTCTCAAATGTGATGTAGTTTGAGATTCTGAAATGGGACTTCAGTAAAGGATAGGTACTGCAGTTGAACATGTACAAATGGTCTGAGCAGTTCTTTCATAAAATAACTGACTTTTCGTACTTTAAACATAGCTGTTTAACATAGCTAGAATTAGGTTTTTCTGGTTTTTTGAGTAATATAGCAGTGGAAGTTTGCAAATATGAGGGCAAAGTGTTAGGTTCAAATTAATGATAGGGTCTAATCAGTTAAGAATAGGCTTCTAAGGACATTTAAGAATGTGTAGGCAGTACAGTCTCTCTCTTGCTTCCCCTGCTAGTTTCTGATCGACTCCCTTTTCTGCTGATTTCCTGTCCTTTTTTTCAGTTGAGATTTAGCTGTAATTTAGGTGACTGAATTCACTGTTTGAATAGTTTAATTTTGGTTTAGTAATCTGATTTTTTTTCTACTCTCTGTCTAATGCAAAATGCTGCATTAGATTACCACCTGAGAACATGTTCAACTTGCAGGCAGTGGTCAGTCAGGTAACCTCTTTTACATCTGGCTGGGCAGAAGTGTGGGGTGTGACATGAATAGAACTACTTATGTGCTTAAAATCGGGAATCTTGTTGAAGCTGAGCCAGTGTCTCTGCTAGATTTCCAATTTCCACTGCTTGCTGCCAAGTATATTAGAGCTGTCTATAAATAGTTTGTGGAATTTTTGAGTGAGAATAAAAAAGGATGTCAGGTTCTTTTTTGTCCCTGCCTTTTAAAAAACAGCTGAGAAGATTTAATTGTTCTTTTTTTGTTCTGAAACTCTCACACAGAATTCCTTCTCTTAAGTCAAATTAGTTTAGCTGCTACTTTAAAATTGTGTATTTTAATGATAGCAGACTCAAAGTACAAGGAAGAGTGGAAAGTGACTGGGAAGCCACACCTATGGAGCAGGAATGTGAATAATTTGTAGACTGCGGCATCTTCCAAACATTTGCTTGATGTGTCTTGATAGTGCTGTGGGTTCTGGTTTAATACTCCAGCATCATCTGGCTGGCAGAATCTATGTTAAATTTTCATTATGCTAACATCTGAGATGATAGGGAATTTATACATTTTTTTATGTGTGTTGCAACAGCATTCACAATTGGTGTAATATTGGTGAATAATGCATGCAGTGCCTAATGAATCTAGAATGAAGACTTGTGTGGATTATAGTAAATGGTTGCAGAGGCTGAGCTTATTCCTGAAATTGAGGTGGAGCCTCCCTGGCAGCACTGGAGCTGTGGTGAGCAGAGGACACGCTTGGGGTGGTGGGTAGCTGGGGGGGTGAGGGGGGGTGTTGGTACATCCCACAGCCTGGAAGAGGGGGTTTGTGGACCAAAATAAGTTATGGTGAAGATATAAGTTTGAGTTGTATATGCTTCTGGAGGGCTTTTCTTGCACTAGCTCTAGTGTGGCCCAGAAAACTCAGTACCCATTACAAGTAGGAGCATATGGTCTAAAAGAAATCGACTTTGCTGGTTCCAAGGCCACTGTATAATGTGCTCGAGAGCATAGGACGTAGAGCAGATCAGGAGATTCGGAAACATGCCCCTTACCTGAAGTAAAATAGTAATGTAGACAAATCCAAGTTCATACGATAAAACAGTGAGGAATAAAGGATGTATTGCGGTTTGGTAGAGAAGCTAATAGGTTTGTGGAGGAGCCTGTGTGTTTCTGGCGTGTTTAAAATGCTGCTGCCTTCCCAGGCATCGCCTCCTTGAGACGCTGCTAGGTACAGTGCAGCTGCTACTACCCATATACAGTCTTGCTGGATAGCTTTGGCCAAGATGCTGCAGCCGACGAAGAAGTAAGGCAGGAAGGCTTTCTGTATGGGATGGTCCGCGAACTTTATTCCAACCACATGCGAAGATCGAACACAACAGATTCTGCTGACGAAGGTTTCCAAGGACAAAAGGGACTAGGTGCTCTCTGGTATGGGCTTATAATGGTTACAGGGCCAATGAACTAAGGGCAGGGGGGCGGAATGGGGAGCCAGGAACCAGTAGGGGAACTTTATGGAAGTGGCTAAGGAGGGCAGTCTCAGGTAGCAAAGGGTGAGGTATATCAAGTAGCAAGTGGGTGGGGAGACCAACCCGGATATAGACTGGGGTACATTTGAAGTAGTCAAAGCTTGACGCTCAGGGGGAAAGCTTTTTTACTCTATAGAGAGTACTGGTGGCATAGGCCCACCTTCCTCCACAGATTTATAATTTGTAAATTCAAAGCATTCACTGATGTAGTGAACTTAGATTTTTAAAGTATGTGTTGTAATAATCAATTTTTTAAGAAAGAATGCAGACTTTTTTTAGGTGTGGAGGTAATACTACAATGCTAAGGAATGTAAAGTAGTAGGATATTTATCTTTGAAGATTTTTAATTCAATGTTACCCAGATCATAAAATCATATAATCATAGAGAATGGCCTATGCTCTTAAAGGACCCCATCTTCTTCACCTGCTGTGGGCAGAGGACCTTCCAGTAGACCAGGTTGTTCCAAGCCCCATCCAGCGTGACCCTGAGCACTTCCAGGGATGGGGCATTTCTATGGGGAGAAAACTTTTCTGTTCCTCACTAGCCTCATAGTAAAGAATTTCCTCTTGGTATCCAAACTAAATTTGCTTTCTTTCAGTTTAGTCATTACCCCTTGTCGTGTCACTACAGACCCTCTCCAGCTCTCTTATAGGCCCTCTTTAGGCACTGAAACTCTGCAATAAGGTCAACCGAGAGCTTTCTCCTCTCCAGGCTGAATAACCACAGCTCTCAGCATTTCCCCATAGGAGAGGTGCTACAGCCCTCTGATCACTTTTATGGCCCTGCATGTAGCAGTAATGGTATGTGTGATGTTCAGTCAAGTACTGATTAACTTTCGAGTTCAGGCTTTGTACAGCGAATGCTTTGAGAACTTTATGACTGTTTTATTCACCAAGGAATGAGTAAAGATCTGTTTTTCAAAAGTGTCATGCAACTACATGTCATTTAAAGTCCCTCTGAGAGAAGGAAAGGACAGTATGAGGGACTGATTAAAAGAAAACAGTGTTAGACAAGTTTTGAGTATACAGTGCAGACTTTCAGCAACACCATACATGTTATTTTGTACCCAAGAAAAATTGTTCTTGGGTATAAAGTAATGGTATAAAGATACTGCTTGTTGTAAAAGTTAAAAAAAACCCCTAAAACCTACTTAAAATTATTCCATTACAGAATTGATTCTGTAGTTTTTGTCTTAGTTTACTAAATAAAGTTACATCACAGTTGGTCTAAAATAAAAATGGTGCCACATGAAGTAACAGCATTGAGTATTGTAAACAAATTCTGTGCTTTATCTGCTTTTACAGTGAAATTTTACGTGGTTATTTCTAGCTTTTGTACCATTAAACATTTTAATGAACCAGTATTTCAGTATAGTTTCATCTGTTAGTCATTTTTTTCTTTCCTTAATTAAAGAAATTGCTTATGCCATTATATTGTTTGCGTATACAACACTTTCTCACTTCCTGGGAACATTGGCTTTCACAGTGTGAAATTCTAGAGATATTAACTGTATCCTCTTTGTAGCAAATGTTCTTCTCTTACTGGAATTTGGAATAAAGGTTGTCACTGTTGCTCTGCTTGCCTTTCGTAGAGAATTCTGACTGATGTATGCACAGCAGTAAGGCTTTCTCCCAATGTTTCTGTGTATTGCATGTGTAATTTTATATTAAAATAAATGGTCGTTTAATCCATCTCTTACATAAAGGATACTTTGCATCTTGCTGCACATTTTAAATCTGATTTACAAGTGGTCACCTGAACTTCTGATGACTCCAATACTTCACCGTAAGGAAATAAGGAAAAAAGTGAATTTAACTAATTAATGCCAAATTGTTGATTTAAAAATAAATAATACAAAATCTGTCAATAACTCTTTTGGCGATTCTGCGGCTACACTGGAGATTATTGATCTCAGTACCATCCCTTCTCATGATGCTTTTTTAATTGCCTTTTGTCATGAATTGCATGTTGTGCTTTGTCAAGGAAGTAAGCAGCAGTTGGGAGTAGGACAAAAACTTGTGGTCAAAGTGCAATACATTACATAAAAAAAGACAGTAAAGATGGGAAGATACAAGATTATTGTGGTTTGTGAATCTTATTCTGAGTAGTTGATCCAAATACATATTGATGCACAAACTAACTTTATTTCATGCATATGTCTAATTGAAGGGATGTAGTGACTGCAAACTAAGCTGTCAGAAGGCAGAAAATAGTAAAGTGATGGTACCTGTAAAGCCTGGGACTGGTTTTGTAGAAATTTGGGAATGATCCTGCTGCTTTGCTTTTTTTACTGGATATAGAAATACTACAGATGGTTGCCTGGCTTCAGTGGACTGTATGTTCTGAGCTCTGCTGCACCTTAATTTGAAGCATTCCCTGTAGCAATAACTCCCTATTTCACGGACTGTTCTGGGAGGGTAGGTTTCAGACTATTAAACTGCTCTTATTTTTTTCTTATTTTGCTCCACGGTTTGCTTTATTTTCAGTTCCTTTGCTCTTTTAATTTGAAGTGCACATGCAGCTCTTCCTGTCTTCTGAGGAAGGCAAAATTTGAATTTCTGTAGTTCGATGTAGCAGTGGTTGGAGAACACATGTTGCACAGGTAGAAAAGAAACCACAGGAGAAACCATACTTTTAAAGACTCTGGGTTGTAAATGAGGAAAAAACAGATCTAGTCCTTTTTGTACACTCATGTTCATATGAGATTACAGAAAGTGTTTCTTTCAGTTGGTACTCTCAGTATACTGAGTACTGATCTTTCTGAAGTACAGGAGAGCTTGGCAGCAGTATGGCCATATACCTATGCATGTGTAGCCCTTGGCTGTGGTTACAGCTTTAAGTTCCTGCAGCTAATGCATTTTATTCTAAATGCACATTAGTTTAACAAATATAAGCAAAGTGTTCAAGAGATGAGATGGTAAATGATGAGTCAAAATACTGAGGAGGCTCCTAACTGATTCTTTTTTGGCTCATTAACTGCACATGACCCACAAGTAAATAAATCAGTACAGTATTTTGGGTTACATACTGAACTAATGCTTTTATCATAGAATGGTTTGTGTTGGAAGGAATCCTTATATACCATCTAGTTTATCTGAAGAAGAGCAGTAGTACTTGTTTTTCTGCTGGTCTCCCACATGCCCTGCTCTGAGCTGTAACATCATAACCATAGATTAACCATAGGTGTGGTAGGTAGGCAGTGGCCTTTGCACTTTTCTCCCACAGACTCGGCTGAGGAGCCTGACTGTGGTTCAGCAGGACACAGGGCATCTTCAGTGGGAGCTCGTTTCTGCACAGCTGTGCTTAGCTGTTTGCAGGAAGTGGGCCACTGGCTGGGACTGTCACAAAGTGCTGTCAAAAAGGGTCATTTCCAAGAAGCCTGATGGAATATTGCAGAGGCATCATGGATTTTTCCAGCTCCCATATCTCTAGATGAAGAAGGTTATTTTTATTTTTGAACTCAGGAGTCAAAGTACCATTACTGAGTGGCTTTTTAGTGAGGTGATACAGAAGGCAGCACCAATTCATTCATTAAAGGATATAGTACCCTTATTTTGGTCAGTTAGAAGCAAAACTTGGTGAAGAATAATGCAAGGTAATTTCAGGTGATAAGAGGCAGCTTTGTAAGGTACAGGATGGAAAGGAATTTTGGGGAGGAGGATGAAGAAAGGAAGTTTGGTCATGAGATGCATTGTCTAAAGTAAAGCAAGTTGAACACGTACTACGATAAAGTGTGTTTAGAAACACATTATATGCAGGAACTGTTGTTGATCTCTTGTCCCTGATAATTGTGGTTCAAGAAAAATATCCTGTCCAGTCTGCCTATGTAGCATTCGTTATGCACCACAGTACCTTTTAACTCAAGGTAGTTTAGAAAAAGCTCTCTCTTCATGGCCGTTCAGTTACAGCAGTTCTTCAATTTATACAGTTCTATTTATAGGGGGTTGTAATTTGGCTGTTAAGGATAATGACACTGGCTTAATCTTGATACAGAAGAATTTAGCTTCAGTGGAGATAGGTGTGCATGATTTTTCTTTGTGGACAGTAACTACTTAGTGTAACAGCAGAAATAAATGTGACATAAATGGCCTTTGCCACTGATTTTTTTTTTCTTTTAATTTTTTTGTTTCAACACTCAATTTTTCTGTAAAACACAATCTGGATTTAATGTAGTGTCAAGATATATGATGTTCTTTCAAACTGAAGTTACAGAGTTTGATTTTACAATAAAGTGGTCAAGTTGCATGTACCAGATCTTTGTGTGTGCTTTTGCAGTATTTATCACTTCACTGTATTAGATTAGTATTACTAATTTTAGTCAGTTTGAAATCTAAATTGCTTCATTTTAGAGTCATTATTTACTGTCCCAAATAAATCCGTATTTAGGTAAACTTGTTCTTTGTCTGAACCCTTCAAGTTCTTATATCTATATTTCTGGAGTGCATAAGGTTGTCTTGTTTAATCTAATTATTTTGACTAAGGGACACTTAATTATAGTAGGGTGGAGGTAAGTGGGGGTCTCTTTGGCTATGCTTTTTGAAAGTGCATGAATTTGAGTAAAAATCAAAGGAGTAGCTCATATCAGGACCGTAGGCTTAGTTTTATGCTCTGAAGGTATATGCACATAACCCTTTGAGTCTGCTACTCATCCCATTTTGAGACAGCTGTGCTGCATAGGCTATGGGGAAGGACGGATGTAGAGGTGGAACATCCTAAAATGAAGGCTGCTGCATTGTGGTTAGCCTCCACAATGACATTCAGCATCACTGCTGCTATCTGGGCTTCAAATATGTCGAACTTGGTAGGTGATTTTTCCAAACATGTCATGTTTTTCATGTGTGAGAGTATTCTTTTCATTTGCTCTTTAGTTGAAGTGTTTGCTGCTGCCATATTTTCTTTGCTTCCATCCCCACTCCCCTGGCCTGTATTTCATCTCCTATCTGTGATGAAACTCAGAAGTAGTTAATGAGTCAAATATGTTCCAAGGCTATGGGTTTTATCTTTTGCCTAGTTCTGTCCAGACCACATGTAGGGCTCCTGGGCCAGGGTAGTGGGAATTGATGTTGTGACAGTGTCAGGATATTCAGGGTGGGGTATGGGATGTTTACCATAGTTTCATATAGATTTGTAGGGGAGAAATTCCCCAACTGCTGTAAAATCTGAAGGCAGACCTAGTGTTACTCTGCTTGCTTCTGTGGTTGGTCAACTGTGAGACATGAATCAAAGGGAATTAATTCAAGTGTCTGTGGAACTACATTTCTGTCTCTGCCTGCTCCTTAGACGAGGTGTCATTGCAGCCCAGAAGATTTGTGCGGAATAGGAAAAAGTGGCAGAGGTCAAAAGGACTGGCTTTGTGCTGTGAAAGTAAAATAAAATTTTATGGATACATCTGTCAGAATGGGTGAACAACTTTGACCATAACCATTCTTTCTTTGAATATTTGAGACATTTTAAAATTTGTTGAAGACAGGAAGGCACCTCAAAAGTTGGAGGTTGTTCCATGCTGTAAAACATTCTATCAAGAGTCAACTCATTTAGTAACCAGTTGGGTGAGTTTTTATATTATAGTCAAGCAGTCTTTCAAGATATTACCATGAATGGTGGCAACAAACTCAGTAGAAAATTCACCTCAGTAGAAAGCCATTAAAAGTACTTCCCATACTTTTGTTTAACCTATAGGTTACCAGTAGTTTAAAATCTCATATTCTATTTACCAATTTATTTTGTTTTGTTTAGAAAAAGCATATTAAATGCTTGATTTTATCTTGATCTTTGTCCATTTAAATTTTTGACATATGTGCAGTTGCTGACCATGTCTTAAGCTGGAGGGCTGAAGTTGACATACATTTTTGTTTTGTATTTGTACTAAGTGTTTGTAAAAGGATGTGAAGAAGATGGGTATAGTCCTGGTTACACAAGTGGTTTCTTTTAAGAAGTGTTGTGGTTTGACATTGGCCAAATGCCAGGCACCCACAAAAGTAGCTCACTTGCTCTCCCCTGCCACAGCTGGGCAGAGGAGAGAAAAAAAATTAATGAAGGGTTCATGAGTTAAGATAAGGACCAGGAGAAAACACTCCAAGGGCAAAACCGGCTCAACTTAGAAGTACAGAGTGAATTTATTACTAACAAAATCAGAGGAGGATAAAGAGAAGTAAAATAAGCCCTTAAAAACACCTTTTCTTCCCCCAACCCTTCCCTCCTTCTCACCGGCAGCACAGGGGACAGGGCATGGGGGTTTGGTTAGTTCGTCACGCGAGGTTTTCTTCCGCTGCTCAGGGAGAGGAGTCCTTCCCCCGTGAGACCGTGGGGTCCCTCCCACGGGAGACTGTTCTGCATGAACCTCTCCGATGTGGTTCCCATCTCACGAGCAGCAGTCCTCCCAAAACTGCTTCAGCGTGGGTCACTCTTCCACGGGGCCAGTCTTCCAAGGGCAGGCTCCTCCAGCATGGGAGCAGGCTCCCTCTCTCCATGAGTGTCCCACAGGGTCACAGCCTCCTCCAGGCATCCACCCGCTCCAGTGTGGTCACCTCCTCCATGGACTGCAGGTGGGTCTCAGCATCTCCCGGGGACCCCATGGGCTGCAGGGGCACAGCCGCTTCACCATGGTCCTCACCATGGCCTGCAGTGGAATCTCTGCCCTGGGGCCTGGAGCACCTCCTGCCCCTCCTTCTCCACTGACCTTGGTGTCTCCATGTTGTTTCCCTCACATGTTCTCACCTCCTCCTCCTCTTCTCTGGCTGGAATTAGAACTGCACCCCCCACCTTTATTTTGATTTTCCTCTTAAATCTGTTATCACACAGACATTACGAGCCTCTCTAAATGGCCCAGCTTTGGCCAGCAGCATGTCCATCTTCAGAGCCATCAGGGATTGGCTCTGCCAGACAGGGTGGAAGCTTCTAGCAGATTCTCACAGAAGCTATCTCTCTGGCCCCCCACTACCAAAAGCCAGGCCGTGCAAAACCAACAGAAGTCACCAGAAAAATACAATGATGGAAGATGGTGGTTTTATAAAAACAATCTTGGTTTCTCACAGGCAGCACAGAAGGCAGGAGCTTCTTGGTGTGTATCTTCCAGTGCTGGGCTGTCACACTCCTGTAACTGCTATGAACAAACTCAGCGCTAAGTTAGGTGACACCTAACAATTTAAAACTTCAGGTTGAAATGGGAATAAATAGTAAATATTTCCTTAGGACATAAAGAAATATAAAAACTTACTGTTAACCTAAGAATTATTTTTTAAATTTTCATATTCTGCTGTGTTAAATAGACTAGCAGGAATTTCAAAAATAATTATGTTCCCATATATTAATGGATATTAATTACTGATCTGTTATCTGAGGTATTGTTCTTCTAGTAGGCTAACGTTTTATGGAGCCATGTGATTATTTGTTGAGATCATAGAAGGATCATTGCCTAAGTTTTCACAAAGGTGTCAGCAGTTAGTAACACTTAAATGGCTTCTGAACACTATTTTGATGCCAGTTTTCAATAAAAGAGGAAGTAATAATCTGAGAGATTTCTCATCTTTAATGGAATGCAAGTTTATTGGGAGTTTATTTAAAAGACCTTATTTTGATACTGTAGTACTTGGATCTGAATTTAGGCTTCATCATCACATATTAGTGCCACTTGTGACTAATCACTGAAGTTAGTTTGACAACAAATGTGACATTACTTTATCTTGAGAGATTAATTGTTAGATCATAAAGCATATTTAGATGGAAAATATTCAAGTATTCTCTCCTTAGGTATTGAATTTAGTTTTCTTAACCCATTAATTCTGAGTCAACACATGCAAGTCAACACAGCACATGATTTGGATGCAAGTTCTCATTTTAGAATGCGTCTCATTATTACTGATTTACAGTTTTTGTCAGTCTTTGAGAGAGAGATATATATATATATATATATATACTTTCTTTTCCATCACTTCAGTGTTATATCAGTCTTTTCATGTTTAATGTATTTTTATCAGACCTGATTTCATTAGTATTCTGGGTTTTTTGTTTTCCTGGTCTTTATGTACGGACAGCTTGTCAGGAATTCAGATTCTGAGAGTATCAATGAAGTGCTTAGATACTGACTGTCTTCAATGTAATTACTTCAGAGCTTTTCATATTTCTAGATGTTTGTGAGTTCCTTCTTTTTTGTCATGATATTCATTTTCAGTATTCAGTAACAGATCAGTATTCAACTACAAATATAGCTGTATGTGCTAATGTCCCTTTTTCCAAGTAATAAGGTGAATAATCCCTAGTGTATTTGAAAGATGAAATGTCAGTAAGTTATTTTTAGGTTAAACAAGAGGTCTTGAAATGTGTTAATGTTTTCTTTATGCTGATAGAAATAATAGAAAACAAAACAATCAGAAATGTGCTTCTATGGAATTAGTTACTAGTAAAATAATTTTCCAGCAAAGATGTTCATTTTGTAAATTGAGAGCTAAGTGTTACTGTACACACAAAGTCAGAATGGCAACATTCTTTGGCATGTCAGTGATAGGCAAAATAGAGAAATTATTTGGAGAGCAGGTTTTTAAAGCTTAGAAGTATATTTTACTTTGAAAATAGTTTAATTGAAAAGTAGTTGCTCACTAATACAGTATTTGAAATAGCTTTTGTTTTAAAAATACTTCAGTGTTTGAACATTGAGAATTGTTGCAGTGTGGAATTTTTTTTAACAATTGAGACAAAGCAGCTTGGTATGTAAATACATGCAGTGAAATTAGTACATCGAAAATGGGGTGGGAAACATGTCACTTTGAAGAGCCAAGGAATTTAGTTTTAAAAAATAAATAAATTGAACTAGCTATTTTTCTGCGAATTCTGATCGTCAGGTTTCTAACTGTACTGTGTCTTTAAGAAGCGAAAAATTCTGTCTTTCTGTATTTGGTGTCAACCCTGGGAGCAATTTCTGAAACATCTTATATGTAGTCACTACACCAGAGGAGCACTGAGCTGCTGGCTTAGGTATACTCTGTTCTTGGTTAACTCATAAGTCTTTAAATTGGTATAAAAGGAATTTGTGTTTTCTTCACATATTTAAGGTCCTTGTTACCCAGACATACTACACTTACATTGCAGTACTGGTAGAACAACTGATAGCGCCTGCAAGAAAATCTGTGTGACATGGCAGATCTTCAATATTACAAAACTTTGAGGGATTAAGAGTTGTGGTTTTAAGATTTGCTTAGTGAAGTATTTTACATTTTAGATTCACTACCTGTGTTCAGAGGAGCTTATGTATCAAAGTAGCTCTTTCCTCCTGAAAGGTCTGAAAGATTTTGTTAAAAATTTGTTGTAAAGGTTAAAAGAAAAGACGATGGATAAAAGGAGAGGAGAAATGTGCACAAATACAACTTGGTGTGTCACATCATGTGCCAGGACTGCCGCCTGCCAGCAAATGTGTTGGCTTTAGCAGACTTCTTTTACTTTGGAGAAGTACAAAGTAGTAAGGGATTTGGAGGGGTAACTTTTTTGTCTCTTACTCTTGATGACCGTGTGGGTGTTGTTCATCTTCGCAAGTACACTTCCTTTTAAGGAACATTGCAGGGAGTTACTCTCAAAGGTTGCTGGTTCCCCGCTCTGTCTTTCTGGATAAAAAAAATTCTGGTATAGGCTGCAATTTTTATTAAATAGATACATATAGTCCCCTGGATGTCTTTTTTTTGCTTATCATTTACTTAAAAATCTTGGTCCAGGAGATGGGGAAGATGCATTAAAACAAACCTTTCTTGAAAATAAAATAGCACTTGATGCAAAATACAGAGTCCACCATCTAAAATGCATAAAGTTTGTCAAAACTGCTAGTATCAGTGGCTGCTTGTTCCTTAACTTTCTGGTACATCTAATTGTTCCTAGTAAACTTAACAATGCTGGGATGGGGGTATTTTTTATTGTATAGTAACTTTTTCTCTAGTTTTTCTCTATAATTTATGATACAACTTATGTAGGACCTTTCATGTTTAATATTAATTAAAATAACTTCAGGTTTGTTCGTTCTGTTCTGTAAAAAGGTATCTGAAGAATTTTTACAAATTTTATCGTGGAAATTAGCTTATTCATTATGTTTAATTTTAGGAAATGGTGCTCTTGCAGAACATTCTGAAAATGTGCATATTTCAGGAGTGTCAACGGGTAAGTCATTTTTTGTAATGTTTAAATTTCATGCATGACTTAAATAGTAAATATTGAAAGCCACCTGGTATCTTATGAAGAGATATTTGGCTATAAAAATTATTACTGCCTTTTGCAGCATGTAATAAGGAATGAAGCAACTGGAACATGGAAAAATTCTCATAAGATAAAACTGATACCTGCATGCTCATGAACAGATTATGCCTTTCTAAGTGGACTGCTTAATTATTTTTCCATACAAACATTGAACTAAGAGAAAAGTTGGTTTAAGTTGAATTGATATTTTCTTTCCACAGTAAAGTTTTTGTGAAATGAAATTTACTGAAATGTAATTTTGGTCACTGCTGCTATCAAATAATATAAATCCAAGAGTTAGGTGTTTCACCTGATTAGATTGAAGCAGTAACTGAAACTACTGTACACTTGACTGCACAGTTTCCTTAATACAAGAAAAAAAATTTAGAACTCGTGAAACTGAGAAACTGATGAGATGCTGGGAGAATATGGGGTATAAAAGCAGCACACACTGGTCAAAGGTTTCTGTGTTCTCTTTCAGTGAGTTGGTTTTAGGCCTCTTCTGGGCAGCAGCCACAGTCGGGTCTGTTGTGTGTTAGTGGTGGGACTGTGTGGCCGTTGAGGCACTGGTGTGCAGTCTTTGTTCTTCAGATGCTGTGCAGTGTCAGCAGCTGCTGGCTGTGGTTTATCATACAGATACTCAGAATATGTGCAAATGGGGAGATAAAGGCTTCTCAGCAGGTAGCAGAATACAAGCCTGATTCTTTCCCTAGGAAAGCTGCCACTAATCCCTAGAATTCAAACTGATTTTCACACACTGTTCTCCTAAAATAAGAGTCAAAATGCAAACTCGTCCTTTTGAGAACAGCTTGTACATCTCGCTGTAGTTATCCTTGCAGTGTTGCTTTAAACATTACCTTGCTACTTGTACTCGTATGGTTAAGTTTTTGGATAAATTTACAGTCTGTGGATGGTCTCTGTTAAACCTACTGCTTCCTATTTCCCTTTTATTGTTCGCCACTCAAAGACTGTTAAAAGTCTAATTATAGAAGATCTTTCTTACTCCTTCTTGTGCTGCATCATGAAGAATGCTGTGGCTTTTTAACAGTACTGGCGCACCAAGTATCATGTATACTACATTTATGGCACACTGTAAATAATCAACATAGCTACTTGCCCCTGTTGGAACAATTGTTGCTGAAATTGGAATGTATGAGAGACAGTAAGTCAGCCTAAAACCTCGCTATGCAGCTTTCAGGGTATATGTTAACAACCCCTCACTCCTTTGTTTACTGCAATGGTTGTGTCACAGGTCATAATACAGGCAGAAAAGCATCTGCTGGGCAAGAGGTGAATGGAATTTTTGACTGCTTCCAGTACTTTGGCCAGCATGCTTGATTAGACAGTGCCAAGAAGAGCAGAACACGACGTACGTTGTATGCAAGATAACAGCAGCCGGTAGATAGAAATTTTAACTACTGAGAAGAAAGATCCATTTAGAAATAATAATAATAACTAAAAAAAAAAAAGTATATGTATATAAAAGGAGGTCTGATGTTCTTGTGTTTTAAAATAGCTTTCCAGATGGGGAAAAATAAATACTCTTTAAGTTTCTTTTTTATACAAAGTGCAAGTTTTTCACAGGGAAATTTTAAGGTAATGGGGAAGGGGTGATTTGTTAAGGACAACCTGAAGAAAGCATAATAGACTGACCCAGTAGTATTTTCCTTACTGCTCTCTGTATGTACATCTTAAATGTTAAGTGTATAGCCCAAGTGTAAAAGATGGGGATGAATTAGGTGATCATTTTAGTTCCTTTTAAATAAATTGGGTCTCCCAAACATATTTTCAAACTTGCAGGTTACATGTTTCATCAAGCATACCTGGACAGCTTTATATTTAGCAGAATAATTTTAAACAGAGTTTCTGTAAAATAGAACCAAAGACATCTGGCCTTTAATCGTTCTAAATCCAGCTTTCATTTGGTATTGAACCCAAGCAAGTGAATTTCTTGGACAGTTGCTTCAGAGACATGATTTAAAATGAAATTTTTGGCTTGATGGTAGATTCCTTGTTGTGCTGCTGTGGTAAGACTACATGACATACCTTACTAAATTAAGTTTAAATAGCACAGACTTCTGTGGCCTTTGGTATTTATCCTTCTGTTTTATATTATATCTGCCAAGTTACAGGTACCCCTCTAATACATGAGCATGCTTTTTCTACCAACAACAATTAGTGGAATGTTGTCACTTTGCATATAAGCTATCACTACAGAACAAGTGTTTATGCCTTTAAAATCTGAAGGGTTCAGAAATATTTTCAGGTCTCTCTTTGAGATATGTTGAGCCATAATTGTCACAGTTGCAAAACTAATTCCCCCATCTCCCCAACCCCTCGCTCTCCAGTTTGAAGAACTGCAGTGCTGGTGTAAACAGTTGTTCATAACAGTGTGTGTGTATGTATATATATATATATATATGTAAAATTAAATCTTTTTACTGAATGTGTCTCTGTATTGCAGAGCAAAGGGCATTTTAAATTAAAGCTTTTTGGCTTGACCTGGAGGCAAAGATTCCTCCGCCTTCTTCCCCTGTAGTTCTCCAAATAAGACTTTCAGTGGCTCCTGAGAGTTACAATGCAATAATTATCCTCCCTATTCACAGTTTAGACTTTATCACAACATTATTCTCTTTTTACTCTAAGCGGTTTTAAACACCTTCAGATCATTTATCCAGCTGCATTCATGTCCTTACCATGTCCAATATAATGCATACCTTATCATCCTGTGGTTCACATTGAAAGCTAATTCTTTTATCTTTTCAACTAATCTCCTGGCATTACTGTGAAGATAAATCCCTAATCTCCCTCTCCCTGCTTTTCTGAAGTGACTTTTTTCCTTGACATGTTGTTCACTTACTACAGGTACTTTACTTCTCTAGATCTTGCCGCAGAATTTTTGTATAGGTTTCTTAATTATTTTCTTTTTGTAACTTGCTAGTTGGATTTGGTACAGTAAACTTTTCATCGGCTCTCTTCTGTTTGCCAGTCAACATCCTGTAGTTTATGATGTTTGTAGTGTGGGATGGTAAACAAATTTCAGGAAGAAGGAAATAAGAAAAACTGTTGTGTCTGTTTTTAAAAAGTCTGCAGGAAAATCCTTATCCACCAGAAAATTATGTGCACAGCTCTTTTGACCATTATTTTACACTGTAATATGTGAAACATCCTCAGTCCTAATTGCAGTATTGCAATCTACTGAACAGTTATATCAGAGTGACAAACAGAATTGCAAATAGATCATTAATATAATAAAGGTTCTCAAAGGAAAGAGTTTGAAACAGGTAGAAGATGGATGAGCAGAATTGTGCCAAAGAATACAAAGGCATTGAAGTGAACGTAAGCAGAGACGACATTCACGTAGAAATGGTTGTACAGGAGGAATTCACTCCCCCTTCCCAGTATTATGGCCACCAGCATGAGATTTGAGAACACCTTGGCCGTGCATCACTGGGTGTCTTTGCTTCTCTACAATGCAACCTTCTCAGTTTCTTTCGTGCTTCTGCCTTGGTTGCAAACTCATTTCCTTTTACCCTGACTCGTCTAATTTTCTTTCTGCTGTTCTCTTATGTATTTTTAATACTTTAAATAAATTATTCCAAACCTAATCAGTTTTCCTGTAGTTATAAGTTGTCCTAGATGTAACTGACCTGTATGACAAATGCTTGCAGGGCTACTAGCAATTGAGATTAAAAGTCCAAATTTCCACAACTTAAAGTAAGGATGCCTCTACTGATACATTTCTGTTTTACCTGCTGCCAGTTGGATTTGTTTTATCCCATATCCTTCTTGATGTTGCTTACATTCTACATGTTTAACAAATACATGAATAAAATGTATGTTACATTATAGTCTCAAAGGTCTAGGAGAAACATGCTAGTTAGGCATAGGGTCAGGCATTGATTTTAAAGGCTTGCTATTGTCTTTATAAAGTATATTCCCTTTAAAGCTGTTCTATTTCAAAAGGTTATCCTTGATTTTAAAAATCTCTCTGAGAAATTATTCTCCCTCAAAAAGACAGCACTTCTGAAGTGCAGCTTCTGCAGAGTTGATCTTGACCTTTATACACTTTTTTAAGCAAACAGGAGATTTCTGTTGTTATGGGATTTTTGGTGCATTAATATATCTCAGGTATGCAAGTATGTTCTAGCCAGCTTGAACTTAAGAAAGCTGTAATTCTCTTTTCACGTCCATTCCCTTTTTTTTTTTGAACCCCCACTTTGTCATATGAATACTTTCTTCAGTTTTTTCTGTCTTCTACAGCACTTGTACAGTTTGGTTCACCCTGTATTATTGTGCCTGTGGTCATTCTTGCTTCCTCCTCGTGCCCTCCATAGTCCGCTTCTCTTTCCCAGTATTGGATGCTGTTGCAAATGGTCAGCTTTTGCTGTCAGCTCTGTAATGTGAGCTTTATTGGAAACAGAGAAAAAGACATCTTAATAAAAGAATATAGAAATTACAGGGATAAGGTTGGTTCTGCAAAGGATAAAAAAATGCTGAGTTTGAGTAAAACTGGAAGTTCTCATGTGCTCTGAAAGTACTACCTTGGTTATACAGGATTTTCATGTGGAATTTCTTCTATTCATACTTGTGCACAGATACGTCACTGTTTGTAGGGTTTAGCATGTTAATGTTTTTGGAGGTGAATTCTGTAAAACTGAATGAACACATGTTGAATGGCTTATTTTTTATACATTTTAATGCAAAGTTTCCTTTGTCAGGTAAACTTAATAACTTCTTTAGGGGTTCTCAGTGACAAAATTTTGTCTGTCATTTTGGGGTATCTGATAGCAGGTGTATGTTGTACTGTGAATTTCACCTCCAGGCAACTTTTTTGAAGTTGGGGACTATTTCAGTAGTAACCAGCTAGTATGTGGAATTGTTGCCAGCATTTGCAAGCTTGGTACAAAATGTGTTATACATTCTTCTACTTTTTTTGCATGATTTTGTTTTGCATGTTTTTTGGTTTTTTGTTAAAACTGCTATATTACTTTATCAACTGGATAACCAGTTTTTCTTTCAAACCCTTACATTTATTGCCTGAACAAATGTTAAGTATAAAAAGATCACTTATACAGGAGCTGTGTTCGAAATTATCATGGCGTTAGAGCACCACCTATAGGGTTTGCTCAAAGTGTAAAAAGAAAGTGAATGATTGCGTATTCAAGTGAAATTGTATCTTTCTGTATTTTATGACTTTTTCACCCCTAGATATTAGGACAGCTCCTGTGTTCTACAGCTAAGGTATGTTAATACTTAACTGTGCAGTATACATAAAGCTCTAAAAAGGAACATGTGAAAAACTATTTAAAGCATTATTCTCTTACAGATATACAGAAAAATAGTAAATTTACCAAGTTTTATTTTTGCTGCTCTATTTAAGTTACTATAGAAAATTCAGACATATGTCAGCATTTTTGTCTTTTAATCCTTCTAAAAATATGTTTTAAAGTGTCTTTGTTATGCCATATAGAAATACTTTGAAGTAATAATAATTTAAGATTATAACTTCTTATAATTTCAGGTCCCTATAGTATTGCAAAATAATTTTAAAATTGATTGTGCATAAAAATAGAAAACAGTAACCTGTCCATAAATTACATTATTGCAACTTTTGCACTGTTATAAATGCAGTTCATTCTTCATCATGTTTGTTTATTGCATCAGTTCTGATTGGTTATTTTAATCAAATAGGAACTCTAAAAGCTTTTGATCATCAGACAAAAATGGAAGTGCTTCCTTATTTGTAATAGTTCTTGTGTTCAAACTACTGTGTGTAACTTATTGGGCTACCAGTAACTTTGACAGCTTGCAGATTTTGGACTTTCAGTGATAAAATTAAAAAATAAAAGCACAGAAGGCAGTTATTTTTAATGTATTTTCTGACCACAGAGACTTCCTCATAATGTGAAGTTCTGCAGTGAGGGTACTCTAGCCTTCCTATTTATGTGAAGGTTGTGTATATGCTATATGACAGGTGTTGGATATGAGGTTGCTAAGGCGGGGAGAACAGGAAAACAAACCCCACAAACTTAAGTGTAGGTACATTGCTTCGAATAAAATCCGCAGAACTGAGGACACTTGAGCTGTGGAAGAAGCAGCAGCTGAGTTAAGGCCAATGCAGAAAGCTACACCTATAATAAGAGTACAAATGACTGAGTTACTTCAGTTGCATATAATTAGACCTATATATATAAGGTTTCTAGTCCATTATCAGAAATGTAGTTATGCAGGTCTCTCTGCTGCCATAAGTGCTCGTTGCCTTTCAAGCATTTGAAATCATGTGTATGAAGATCATTTCCATTCCAAGAACTGGAAGGGGGGAGGTATTTAAATGGTGGTCAGACACTAGGTCTACCTAAGACAGGAAATTTCAGCTACTTGCTTATTTAGCTTTAATTTGTTTCTCAGCTTCTAATCCTCTTGTCAATATAAGATATAAATGCATGGTTAAATTGAACTGAATCTTTGTGAAGACTAAAAATAGAATTTAAAAATAAAAAATCTTCAATAAAGTTGTCAAAGTCCACATAGAATAATCTTTTTTAATCTGTAATTATAACTGACATAAATAAAAGCTGCCACACTGGCAGTGTTGGAAAACATCTTTTGGCTGACATGTTCCACTACAAACTCGTTTAGAAGTTGTGGAGTATATAATTGGTACATCATCTAACTCACTCTGATATTCTCCTTGATTAGTGCTGATTGGTTGGGTAGGGGTTTTTGTCCTATTTGCTCTAAAAAAAATAAAATTAAAGAAATTGCTATCAACAATGTATTTTTTAGCTTGTGGAGATATTCCAGAACAAATTCGGTCACCAAGTGGGACAATCACAAGTCCAGGGTGGCCCTCTGAGTATCCTGCCCAAGTTAACTGCAGCTGGTACATCCATGCGAACCCAGGGGAGATCATCACCATAAGGTAATTGTGCTCTTCTATTATCCATGTGGATCCAAGAAGTACTAACCAGACATTGCTAACTGCCAGTTGTCCATGTACCAGTTTTCTCTTCCTTCCTGTAAGTGAAGGATTTCAGTTCTGTCTGTTTTTTGCCTTGCCTTTTACCTGATTTGCTCTCACACAGACATGTAGCATTTGTTTGCAGCTGGAGAATTGGTGAGTAGAAAAAATTTCAGTGTGCTCATTTGTTTGAATCCTTTTAATGTGTCTGAAGCATAAGAATTTTTCATTTAAAATGTGTGTAGAGTAAATGCTGTAATGCTTCTTTGCTGTGAAGTCTCTTGGTGTGCTTAAAAATGTCAGGTACAAATAGAGAGTCAATAGATACGACTGCAGTTTAGGAAAGGCTGAGTTTTGACACAAGGAGCTCCTCACGGTTTCACATATCTTGTAACTTTTCTAAAGTAGTAACGTAAAAAACTTATAGATTCAAGTTCTCATCAGTTCATTCCCAATTACTGGTATCTTTTAGCATCAACATACAAGTTAGTACTGCTTCATAGATTTGATTATGAAACTGCATTACCTGCAGATTTTTTTCAGTTTTCAGTACAGACTTGCTGGCCTAAGATACTGTTCTTCATTATGAAGTATTTGCTTTCACATCACTTACTTGGTTAAAGTGCTGCCTCTTAATTTAAACAATCTTGCTACTAAATATTTAACTGGCATAAATGTAATGTAGGTAAAACTGTTCAGCTACTAGAATGCTTTCTAAACTTTTCATACTGTTTATTTTTAGTGAAACGCTTACTTTCTTTCCTGTTGTTTTCCTCCACTCATACATATCACATTTCAGTTCTCAGAGTGCACTGTTGTCTGTACAGCCGTGTTCTGCACAGACTGTCTCCCCCCTCACACGTCATTACTATGGCAACTTGTCTTGGTCGAGTGCAGCCACACCAAGGCATTCCATGACACAGTGCTTGGGTAGCCAAGTAGTGCGACTGGGGGCAAGTCTTACCTGAAAACATAATGTTGAACAATTTAGCGGTATTTAAAATGTCAAATCATATTATTGCCATAAGTGTAGCATTAGCTAAAATTCTGGTGAAATTTGGGTTAAACAAAATCACTTAGTAGTATATGAAAGTCGTTAAATGAGACACATAAGGACAATTTCATTAACAGAATGTATTTTTGATTAAGACAGTGTGTGTTTTTGTAGCAAAATTGCATTTCTTTAAGTGGTGGATGCAATATTTTGTTTGACAGAATGGATTCTTGCTGTCCTCATAACCTAAAAATATCAGCACAAGGCTAAATCCTCTTTCTACATGGGTAGAGAAGCTACTGTCTTTATTTCAGAAGAAGTATTTCTTTATTTCAAAAAGAACTTCAGGCTAATTTCCATGTGTAGTAATTCATCAGCTTGTTTGTGTAATATTCAGTTCGGTAGCAATTTTGACCTTTTTTCTTTTTCAGCTTTCAAGATTTTGATGTTCAGGGATCTCGACGATGCAGCTCAGATTGGTTAACAATTGGAAGCTACAAGAATATTGAAGGCTATAGAGCATGTGGCTCTTCCATTCCCTCACCATACATCTCCTCACAGGATCATGTTTGGATAAGGTTTCATTCAGATGATAGCATCTCCAGAAAAGGCTTCAGATTAGCCTACTTTGCTGGTATGTTTCAAATGATACCTAGTATAATTTTATGGTTTCACTTTTTGTTTCCTGTTTCAAGAATTACTTCCTTCTAACAGGGTACTGTACTGACTGTGGGTACTTCCTGTAGTCACCTCAAGGTTTATTGAAATCAGAGAAAATATAGATTAGGTAATGTATTTTGATCCTGTGTACAACTTGAATATTCAAAATGGGAATAACAGTAAGCAGATTAAATGATTTTTGGGAAGAAAGAAGTTAGTCATTAGTAGTAGACATCTGAAAGTTCTTTTAACATAGTTTAAGATTTGAAATATTTTCATCAGACTAAAATAAATTTGTTAAAGTAGTTGGGTAAACTTCTGAGTATCATAAATACAGTAAGAGAGGAAAGAAATGGCAGGTTTTGTGGTTTTTTATATTTCTCATAGAATTTGCATCATTTTTCCCCTCTCTGGAAGGCATATTGTCTTTTAAAAAAATAAATCTAAAAAAACCCTACAACATTAATATGATAGATTAATCCAGCCAAGTGCAGACATGATTCTGTATATGGAAAATTTTTCTTGTGTAATTACAAGATGTGATATAAATTAGTTACCAGTAGTAATAGTTTGAGACTGTTTTGTGAGCCATTCTTCCTCTATTAGATGTTACCAAGAGAGAGAAGGAAGCTAGTTGTGGGTCAAGACTAGTTCCAAACTTTTCCTGGCTTTAAGAGGTGTTATATTTTATGTAATAGCATGATTATGGTGTTCTGCATCATGTTCATCCCAAATAACCGATTAGATCTTTCTTGGTTTTCACAAAGGTTTCATGTTTCCTTGCTCCCTCCAAGTGTATGCCTGTATCCACTCACTGGCCTGCTCCAGATCTCCGTGCGTGCTGACTTCTGACTCTTCTCCTCCATAAAACAATGCATACTCTAACACATAGCCAGTGCCACCCACCTTCAGAACTATTCCAACAAGATTCACTATGTCAGTCTTTCACAAACAAGTTTCCAAGCAGACTTATCCCCTCTATCACCTAAAGTCTACTAAAAGGCTCCTTCTATGGTTCAGGTCCTTGCAGTTTAGCAGGTCTTGGAGAAGTAATGCAGTCTTGCTTGTGGTGCCGGCCCAGCTTTCAAGGCAGGTTCTACCTGGGTTTTGTGCACCATCTCACCAGAAAACACGTCAGGGAGTGGGGAAGAAGCCACTGTCTAATCAGTCGTCCTGTGCTGCTGTTTCTGCCAGCAGCCCAGGTGAACAGTCATCCTGTGTCAGGCATCAGCTTCTGCCTTTCTCACCTCCCTCTCGAAGGAGGCACAGAGGAAAGGCAGCATTCCTTCCTGAGGGATTTTGAGAAGGAAGGATACCTTGGATAAGAGTGTGGAATGGGTAGGGGAGGTAGGCCATGGGCTTTGTGGATTTTTTTCTGAAAACCCTTTCCTCTCTATTTCTCTGATCTTGAGACATCTTCATTATGTAAACCCTCTTGGTAGAAGCTGTAAAATTTTCAATAATAAGCAGTTTTTTCTGTTAATTGATTCCTTCTATTTAGTGTTGTAGATTAGAGTGCTGAAGACTTTAATCCTGTTTATAAGTGTCTTTTTTAAAAGAAAGAAGTTTTATTCTGGGGAGGTTTGTTCATTTTTTAACAAACGAGCCTTACTGAAACTTTGACTTGAGTTTGCTCCCTACATTTGATACAATACTTAGGTAATATTTCACAGTTGAGCTGAAAGTGTAGTATTTCAGTGATAAGAGTGGTCTTTTAATGTTTTAAAATAACCTGTATATAGAAGAAGAGTTGACAACTCTGCTTTAATAATGATCTGATCATTTCTGCCTTTGAGTGTCAAAAAAAGGTTCCCGAAATGCTAACACTTTTCTATGCATTCAGCTGTGCCATTATGTTTGGTTACTTCTCATCAGCATCACGCAGTAGCGCTCAGATTAACACCTCAGTAGACTATTTAATTCAGTGTTTTTAAGGCTACTCTCACAGTTAGCAAGTCATCATAGGAAAAGGGGAAAACCAGTAATATTTTAGTTACTTAGATGAAAGTTAGGCCTATCTGTGCTGGAATGATAGAAACACTACAGATTCCAAGTGCAAAAGTGGCCATTAGGGAGCCCTGTGTTTAAAGTCTGTTGTGGAAGATAGGTCATGTGAATTGTTTGAATTAATTGTTGTTTAAAGAAAATAATAGGTAAGCATTTATATTTAATTTAAAACAAACCTGTAATAATAAAGAAAAAAGCATTACAGGCAGGAAGGGTACTGGATTAGAAAGTAAATTTTGTGCCATTTTTGCTTGTCTTTCTTCCCTCTGTCTTCCTCCTGCTACTTATTATTGATCAACCTTTTTAATTATGGGAATTGAAATGGGACAGAGTTTACTAATGGTGATGTAGAGTGGAAAATAAAGTTACTAAAAGCACAGATATCAATGTCCACTGTAAATGCATAGAAGAACTGTGTTAGTCCTTTGTATATGGGTGCTGCTAATGATCTTGTGCTGTCCTGAAATCTTTTGTGGTACAGCTCCCAAAGTTAGTCTCATTTAGTACATCTCTTATCATTTTAAGACTCTAATTGTTGATTCATAGGTAAATTTTCTTTATGTAAGGATTGTAGGATTGGTGATTAAAAATGCTAAATCAGGATCAAGTATCCCAGCTCTTTTCTGGGATGTTTAAAAGCTTGTAGAAGGAAGAGCTTGGGTTGAAATGGTATCCTGTTCTATCACTGCAATATTTCCGTCAGTGTTTATAACTCCATGTTACAGCTTTCTTCTCAACCTCTTCCAGGTTCTGCAATGCAGAAGGACTGAGCTAGATTGTAATCAGTCTTTGAACAGGTTCAGTGATGTTCTATATTACCTCCACCTATGGTGCATAGTTATTCAGTTTAGGTAGGACTAGTCTAGCAGTTCAGTTTTCAAAATTCAAAGGCAAGGTTCCAACTTTGCGATACTAATATTGTGAACCATATGTATCTGTGTGAGTGTACTGTATATTTATAAATACTTATATATCTGTAACAGAACAAGAAAATGGTATCATTTATACTGCATCTGTTCTTTGGATTTTTTTTAGTGAAATGAACCTTTTATGAAAATTAATCACTGGCAGCACATACATTTTGCTCTCCTTTAATTCTTCAGTCTCTGTCAGCAAATCTGTAGATTTAAACATTCTTCAGCAGTGCTTTTAACATTTATTGCTCTTGTTAATTTCATTTTTTCCTGCATTCACTCTTTAAAAGCCTTAGCATTTGTGAAATTTTAAAATTATGTGTTCTATTTTTCTAAAGAAAAGTTATTATTTTAAGTTAGAGTATTTATTTATAATGCTTTCTAAGACATACTAAAAGTAGAATAAAGAACAGAGGTATGCTACGACTTGACCTATCACAGCAGATTAGATGCAGCAAGGAAAATTCAAGCTAGCTGTGAAAACTTTTATCATGTTGTATAGTAAAGCACTAGAACTTTAAAAATACGTGATTGGAGAAGGTCCTGAATAGCCTAATCAAACGTCAGTTAGCCTTGTTTTGAGCAGGTGATTTGGTTAGATGGCCTCCATTCCAATCTGAATTGTTCTCGTGGAGAAAAAGATAGAACATGCTTCTCCTGGGAACATTAGGATTTCAGTAAGTTCATCATGCTGTCTTTCCTGTTTTCTTATTAAAACCTTAAGTATGGTGTTCCTTAGAATGAGTATATATTTGTCTAGTTTATTTTCTGAATTACTGCTGTGTAGGACCGTCTGCATTGCAGACTTGTTTTAAATTTTTTGACCATAACAGTTTGTTTCATAGCCAGTTTTACAGTCTGTACTGTGGTTTGTAGAAATAACAGTGATTGAAAATGATTCAGCAGTGTTTGACTCAGCTGAATTGTTGCAGAGCTGAAATAGCTTGGATCCCAGGTATGCTTCTGTGTTCAGCATGATTGGAACTTTAATAAGTAAAGGCAAGTATGCATTTTTCCATTTGCTGCACTCTCAGTTGCTGCAGGAAAGGCAGGAGCAAACAGTGGGAAGAGGAGAGGTCAGAGGTTTCTCACTTTGGTCGGTCGTAATATGTAGTCTTCAGCTGTCAGCTTCCCTCTTGCCTTACATACTTTGCTACAAAGTAGGAACGTCCAAAAGCAGAAGAGAGTCTGACTTCTTTTATGGGAAAGAATTTGAGGAGGTAACCAGTACTGTAGCACAAAATATTTCTGTATTTTGAGTGATAGATGAGAGAGTATTTTTCTACCTTATTTTTATATTAGAAGTCAGGTTTCTCAGTAACTATAAATGAGCATTGTTTTCTTGCTTTGGTTGAAGTGTTTTGACTGAAATCAGCTAAGGATAAGGTTCATGCTGATGTGTTGATCAAATTTTGACTTGAAAAAGCTGTTTTATCTTGAAATTTGCTGAAAGTTGCCATGGTTTACAGAGACTTCAGGCATTTGCTTTGCCCTTCCGTAGTATCTACTGCAGCAAATAAATATGCAACACAAACCATAAAGTGCTAAGCTCTAAGAAATTTTTTTTTTTTTTTTTTTACTTTCAGGGAAATCTGATGAACCAAATTGTGATTGTGACCAGTTTCATTGTGCTAATGGGAAGTGTATTCCAGAAAGCTGGAAATGTAACAATATGGATGAATGTGGAGACAACTCGGACGAAGAAATCTGTGCCAAAGCCAATCCTCCAACAGCATCTTCCTTTCAGCCTTGTGCTAACAATCAGTTCCAGTGTCTTTCCCGCTTCACCAAGCTCTACACTTGCCTTCCAGAGTCTTTAAAATGTGATGGTAACATTGATTGTCTTGACCTAGGAGATGAAATAGACTGTGATGTGCCAACATGTGGGCAGTGGTTAAAATACTTTTATGGTACTTTCAGTTCTCCCAACTATCCTGACTTCTATCCACCTGGCAGCAACTGCACCTGGCTGATAGACACTGGTGATCATCGCAAAGTAATCTTGCGATTCACTGATTTTAAACTTGATGGTACAGGTTATGGAGACTATGTCAAAATATATGATGGATTAGAGGAGAATCCACGGAGGCTGTTGCGTGTACTGACAGCATTTGACTCTCATGCTCCCCTCACAGTTGTTTCATCCTCAGGACAGATAAGAGTACATTTTTGTGCTGACAAAGTGAATGCTGCAAGAGGGTTCAATGCAACCTATCAAGTTGATGGCTTCTGTTTGCCCTGGGAAATCCCATGCGGTGGAAATTGGGGGTGCTACACAGAGCAGCAACGCTGTGATGGCTACTGGCACTGTCCAAATGGAAGGGATGAAACCAACTGCACCATGTGCCAAAGAGATGAGTTTCCCTGCTCTCGAAATGGTGTTTGCTACCCTCGTTCAGATCGCTGCAACTACCAGAATCATTGCCCTAATGGTTCGGATGAAAAGAATTGCTTCTTCTGTCAGCCAGGCAATTTCCACTGCAAAAATAACCGCTGTGTGTTTGAGAGCTGGGTCTGTGATTCTCAAGATGACTGTGGTGATGGCAGTGATGAAGAGAATTGCCCAGTCATTGTGCCCACGAGAGTGATAACTGCAGCTGTCATTGGGAGTCTTATTTGCGGATTGCTGCTTGTCATTGCACTGGGATGTACTTGTAAATTGTACTCACTCAGGATGTTTGAGCGAAGGTAAGTAGAACTCTATTAAATGTTTTGGTGTCTTCTGTTGTTTGTACTTGAAGCAGTTTAATTGCTATACAGATATTGTTGCATGTGATTTGTAAAGACATTGTTCCTTTTTCTTTGATAGTAAAATGAGGTTAGTTAACCATAGAGTTTATCAGTTTGGAAGGGACCCATAAGGAATATCAAGTCTAACTCCCTGCTTCTTGCAGGACATCTAAAACTAAACCTTGCTAAGACCTGTGGCTGAGCATTATCCAGATGCTCCTTGAACTCTTAAGGCTGAGTGCCATCACCCAGTTCTCTGGAGAGCCTGTTCCAGTGACTGACTACTCTCCCAGTGAAGAAAAGAGGATAGAAGTATTCTGATCACTTCACTATTGAGGATTAAGCTTTCAGATGGTTTTACCAAAAAGGAAGTGTGGGAAAACTGCAGTTAATTAATTCGCAATTTATATCGCAGTTCTGTATCTAACAGCATGTTTCTTCTCTTCTAGGCTAGTTCATACCAGGATTACATATCCTTCAATTTTTTACAATAATATAAGTGTTACTCATGGTGCTTTTTATATTTAGCCCATGGGTTTGGGCTAGTTTGTTTGTTTCTTTTTAAGAAATTTATTGTTGGGTTGGTTTTTTTGCTTTCATTTCAGCTGGACAGACTCATAGCAATGACTTTATATTCTTTGTCAATTAATTTCAATTAAATGAGCAAAACTTCATCTTCTCAATTTTTTTATTTCAGATTATAGTAGTCTGATGTACTTCTATTCTTATATATAA
>VYZT01063386.1:78436-110122 GCA_013400735.1 Pomatostomus ruficeps
TATATATATATATATAAGTCAGTGTCTTATGCATTCTGAAATTTCTTTTCTCTTTGAAAGATCATTTGAAACTCATTTATCAAGGGTTGAGGCTGAACTGTTAAGAAGAGAAGCTCCTCCATCCTATGGACAATTAATTGCCCAGGGTTTAATTCCACCAGTTGAAGATTTCCCTGTTTGTTCCCCAAATCAGGTAAGATTTCAAAGCAGCAGGCAGACCTCTTAAATTTTAAGGAGACTGAAATAAAGATACTTTAACTTTCGTCTGCATTCTTTTGTTTTAGAGTATTTCCTTTTCCTCCTTTGACGTCAGTAATGTTGTATGAATAATTAGCCCTTGGACAAAATCATGATACATTAACATCACAATTTCCTTCGCAGGCTTTCTTTTGTTGATAATGCCAATAATGCACACTGTAGAACCCCTCTTGCATGGAAAGCAATAGACTGGTAGATATAATAGTATGTTGTGTATTACTGTTGTGTAAGTAAAGATTGCAAGATAGCACTTTTTGGTTTGGGAAAGAAGATCTGAACTTCTAATGCAGAATGGTGGTTCATGTGCACAGTGTGTAGATACATTCATGCCTGCTGTGCCTAATATGATGGAGAAGGCCAGGCTGTAATATCATATAAAATGAACATGAACAAGTAACAAAATAAAAGCTAGTAGGTGGCAGTTAATAGTTTCTAGTCATCCAGATTCGGAGGTGGAGGATTAGCACATTTCTTAGTTGGTTGATTAATGAATTTCTGTCAAACATCTATTTAAGTAATTAAAAATGTCTTTCAGTTACAAAGTTGTTGTGAGAAATAGAAGAAAAGTCTTAGTCTAGGAATCCTGCTGTGCTCTATTAGAATTGGCATTAATTATATTGTGTTGCAATTAATACAGCAAAGTTTATTGTAAGGAAAAGTTACAAGACTATCACATGTTCTTTAATGCACACATACTCACAAGCTGCTGGGATCTGCCAAAAAAGATTTTGCAGAGGAAAAGAGGAAAATAAATTGCAATTTCCATGAGAGGCTTTAAAAATGTGTCAGAAAGAACACATTGTAAAGATTTTTTGGTAGTTGAATTAGCACTAAACTTTGTTAATGAATTTAATAAATGCCTGTAATGAACACTGTAGAATCCCTTGTTCTTGTTCAGTGGTTATAATAAAGATCAGTATGTTCCTGTTTCAAATCAGTTCAGTACTTTTACAGATTTGCCTTGCTGTCCTCTTTTCCAAAATTAAGCTTCACCAGTTTATGGTGGATCTATGTTCACAAGTCTCTTGAGGTAGAGTTAGCCCAAGAAAGTTTGTGGAGACAATGCAGTTGTCATGACCACGTGGGTGAGTCCTCTAGTACTCCTGTACTAGAGCCCCCGCACAAACCAAGGTTTCCTGCGGATGTCTGCCCTGTGTGGGACACTTCAGGTTTGGTGTCTGTGAATAGGTGTAGGAACAATTGCAGTTTTCAGAAAAACCTAGCTTGATCAGACCCATTTTTCATTATGAAATCCCATAAAGGTGATGTAAACATCTTGGGTTTTCTTAAAATGAAATCTCCTCATAGAGAGGACAGTTCTGAAAGACCCAGTGTTGTGGTTTTAGTAGAGGGGAGGGGGGCCATAAAGATGGCTCCTGTGAGAAGTTTCTAAAGTTCTTCACCATTTCCAGCAGAGCTAATCTCTGATAGCTCTGAAGATGATAGACATGTCACTGGCCATGTTTGGGCCAATTAAAAAAGTTAGTTACGCCTCTGTGATGACATATTTAAGGAAAAATCAAAACAAAATGTACACGCAGCTGCTTTTAGTTAAAAAAGGAGGAGGATGTGAGAACATGTGAAAGAAAACAACATAGAGGCACCAAGGTCAGTGGAGAAGGAGGGAGAGGAGGTGCCCCAGGCTCTGGAGCTGAGATTCCTCTGCAGGCCGTGGTGAGCCCATGGTGAGGCGGGGTGTCCCCCCTGCAGTCCATGGGGTCCATGAGGGATGCAGAGCCACCCGCAGTCCGTGGGTGAAGTGCCAACATTGGAGCGGGGAGATGTCGGAAGCCGCAGCAGCCATGGATGCCAGAAGAAGCCGCAGGANGACTGCATTCCATGGACAAGAAAACCACGCCACAGAGGTTCACAGAAAACTGTCTTTCGTGGGAGGGACCCCACGGCAAAAGCAGAGGAAAAAAACTCCTCTCCCTAAGCAGGGGAAGAAGATCTTAGAAACAGACTGACCTGAACCCCCACACCCTGCCCCCCTTGCACTGTTAGTGAGAGGGAGGGAGGGGTGGGGAGTGGAAAGAACGGTGTCTTTTAAAGGTTTAGTTTATTTCTCATATCCTCCTTCTAACTCAAGTAGTAATAAATTTTCACTTTTGCAACTTTTAAGCTGAGCCTAGTTTGTCCTTAGAGCGTTTTCTCCCGGTTCCTTATCTCAACTCATAGACCTCTGAGTTAATTCCCTCAGTTTTTTTTCCCCTCTCCTTCCCTCATCTGCCCAGCTGTGGCAGGGGAGGAAACGAGTGAGTGGCTGCCGTGAGTGCCTAGCACTTAGCCAAGATCAAAACCACGACACCCAGACATGTAGTGGCTGCAGTCAGAGATGGGTACTGGAGTTTTTAAAAAGCTGTGCAGTTACTGAAATACTCTTTACTCTTTAGTTTGATTTAAATTGAATGAACCACTGTTTCTTTGGATACATTTTGAATTAATTTCAGAGTACATTGGAATTACATGGCAATCTTTTGTAATTAAACATAACAAAATGTAGTTGTTTCATAGTGTTTCTATGTAACCATGATTTCATACTCCATAAAATACCAATGCATGTACAATAGTTTTGAACAGTGAGAGTGTTACTGAATTCCCATTATGAACACCAGTATTTCAAATAAGACCTGTGGCCTTGAAAACTGATGTTACGATACAGAGCAATTAACAAACATAGAAATAAGGAACAGTAGTGAGCAGGCTATCAACTTCAAAAGTAATGAAAATGTCATTCTAGACTATTGATGCTTCCACGATAAAAACTTTACTCATATTTAACCAATGAAGTTGCATTGTTTAAAACCTTTGTTTTTCAGACGAGAGAACATCAATAAAAACTCAAGTTCTATAAATGATAAAACTCGATTTTTAATATGATAAAGTGGTGGAGGAAGGGAGTCAGTATTAAGTCAATGTGTGTTAAAATTTGTTTTGAGCAAAATATACATCTTAAGATTGCAAGTCCGTGTAGGAGTGAAGATAGATATTCAAGATTTCCTAGAAGTCTCAAGCTATAGGAATCTTGGATGCTCTAATTTCTGTGAAGTGCTTTCTGCCTAAAACTGATATATGCCTTCAGAGCTGGATTTTCAAGGATGAGTAGCAGCCTCCTCAGCAGCTTTTGAAAGTAAGGCTGCTGTACACACATACTATATGCTTGAATTCAATCATCCTGTGAACTAATGGAAGGGAAGAGGTGGGTTATGCATGAAGTATTGTTCAGGTATTCTGCTGTGTTGTCTGAGGGATGGTGGAAGGGAGATAAAGTGACAGCATGAGAACACTAAAGTTCAGTGGTTAAAAATGAAAGGAAATACATATATATATGTTAGATGTTTAATTGGGGAAAAATGGCTGTTTTGAAGAATATTCTACATTTTTGCCATAATCTTCATGAAAAGTTGTGAATATGGGCATTATCCTCTAATTAAGCACATTTGTGAGTATTTTTAGAATGATGGGCATCTGGAAGATCTTCTACCCTATTTGAGAATTGAGCTGCTTAGCTGAGGCAGTGTTTTCTCTAAGTTTGAGTTAGGGATCCCCAAGACAAAGGAGTTACACGTTTGTGCTACCTTACAGTTGAAAAGTTATACAGGGTTTTAAACAGGAAAATTCAGGCATCCATTCTTCTGTACCTAAATGACTGGAAAACATATACTGAATTTGGGAAATGTATAGTTTAGAACACATAAGATAATTTTATTTAAACAGAAGCATTAAAGCATTTTGAAACTGGAATTAACTGATTATACCAGAAGGGGAAGAAAATTAAACTACAAGCCTCTGCTGGAGAAGATATTTAATTTAGTCCCTTTGAGGTAGCCCTATGGTAGTGGATAAAGAAGGTGGCCACCTTTGTTAAAACTTTCTGGAAGACTTTGTTTTCAAATGCTAAACTTTTTGAGATATGTTTCCATGTACTGTACTCTAAAACCCACAGTGAATACCCTTTTCTTAAGACTGTAAGAGATTTTGTATGCCTACTGTATTGGCTCTGTGGTTGTACTTTTCTTTAATCAGTGTTTCATATCCAGGCTATAGTGCCTTGCTTTTCACATTGTCTTTTAGACATCCTTGATTAGGGGCGAAATGTACCTTGTATAGATTTCATTGCTTTTTTATTACCTTTGCATATGTATTTCCACTTAATTCACTTGTTTATAATGTTTTTTCCTCTAAAACATCTAGACTTTTGTCATGCACACTTCTTTTTTTTTTTTAATAGCCTACTGCTACATATACCAGATCCTTATTCTGAAAGATGGAACATTTTTTAATATTTAAGACTCTACATTTAACTTTGTTAAATGCTGTTTTGCACAATAGTTATCAATCTTTCTTTGCTAGAACAGTACCAGCAGACTGTCAACACTTGATTTTTGCTTGTCTTCTCATTAGGCTTCAGTCCTGGAAAACCTGAGGCTGGCAGTACGATCTCAGCTTGGATTTACCTCAATCAGACTTCCTATTGCTGGCAGATCAAGTAACATTTGGAATCGAATTTTTAATTTTGCAAGGTCACGTCATTCTGGGTCGTTGGCATTGGTCTCGGCGGATGGAGATGATGTTGCCAGCCAAAGTACTGGTAGAGAAGCTGAAAGAAATAATACTCACAGAAGTTTGTTTTCAGTTGAATCTGATGATACAGACACAGAAAATGAAAGAAGAGACACAGCAGGAGCAGTTGGTGGTGTTGCTGCCACCTTGCCTCAAAAAGTCCCTCCTGCAACAGCAATAGAAGCAACAGTGGGGGCGTGCGGGGGCTCCTCTGCTCAGAGCAGCAGTGGCAGTGCCGCAGATGGCGGAAGGGAAGCGCCGAGTGTGGAGCCCCCGAGCACAAGTCCCGCCCGCCACCAGCTTACGAGCGCTCTGAGCCGTATGACTCAAGGCTTGCGCTGGGTACGCTTTACTCTAGGGAGATCAAGCTCAGTGAATCAGAACCAAAGTCCCTTGAGACAGCTTGATAATGGGGTAAGTGGAAGAGAAGAGGATGATGATGTTGAAATGTTAATTCCAGTCTCTGATGTAGCATCAGACTTTGACATGAATGACTGTTCAAGACCTCTACTTGATCTCAGCTCAGATCAAGGACCAGGGCTTAGACAGCCTTACAGTGCAACACACCACAGTGTGAGGTCATGCAGTCGAGATGGCCCCTGTGAGAGCTGTGGCATCGTACACACTGCCCAGATACCCGACACTTGCTTAGAGGCAACAGTGAAAAATGAAACTAGTGACGATGAGGCATTATTACTCTGCTAGGTACGGATTGTTTAGGAAAGATTGTGTACAAGTTGGAGCAATATCTGTCATTGTTTTGTACTTCACAGTTAAAATTAGTTTTTAGTTTTAAAAAAAACCAGGACAGCGTTATGTTAAAGCTATTTTAGCCTGTGTGGTTGATTAAACTTTTCTTGTACTGGATGACATTATGGAACTATAAGAGTGAACATTTTAATGGCTCTGAATACACAATGTGTGTATCCAGTATCGGATTACTCTTTAAACTGAAGTTTTTCCCCGTTAGTTGCAAATTTAGTTTATCCTGGTACTATAGTTCAGACCTGAAATATGGCTGCTCAAGACTTACTGGCTGCCTGTTTAACCCCATATTAACAGGTGAATTTGTACAGTATTATTTTCCTTTAGGAATTGACTCTGTTGTATTATTGCCAACATACTTGTAACTTAATATACTAAATACTGGTAAGGATCGTTAATGTAAAATATGTACTTTGAGTTTATTCAACATTTTGTCTAAATATTCTTGAATTTCATCATAATGTGAACTTACCTAACGGGAGGAGAAACTTTCTCCGGGAGCATTCTTTTTCTTTCAGAAGTACAAAATGCAATGATGTATGAAATTTAGGCATAATAGATAAACTGATGGCAAAAGCTTTTTTAGCACTGACTTTCCTAAACTGCAGTCTAATATGGTACAGCCAAATAGTATGTAAAATCCCCAGTTGTTAGTCTTTTTGATTTGAAGTAAAAAAGGGCCGAAGATATTACAATATGTGTTAGTTCTTTAAATATCCGGTATGTACAAATACACTACAGAATAAGTTCCAACTGGTAATAGATCTTTCCCTAATACTGTAGGGTGTAAAGCTTGTTTGGACTCAAGGGATTTGCACTAAAATCATATTAAGGTCTCTAATGAGCTTAGTGCACAAGCACTATCACTTTAAGTACTATTATTGTCTAATATTGCAATGGCTATATATTTCCATGGCTCTTTTCTTGGGGTGTTGCGTTTTTGTTGCAATTGAATTTGCTTTACTAATTCCCTATTTATTCATTGTATTTAAAAACTGGTTTACTCGATTGCAGACTGGTTGTTTAAAAAAAACCAAAAGAAAACCCTTTTAGTGTATTTTTTTATGATATTACGTGTTGGAGAAAAACAGATCAGTGAGAAAAAAGGCTCATAACTTCCAATTTTGTGATAAGCAGGTTAATATGTGGCTACTAGTGTGACAACAAGAAACACCTTTTAAAAACAAAACTGTCAACTACTGTTTTATTTATTCTTTGCCAGTCTGTTTTTAGTAGGCTTCAAGATCCAGTATGAAATGTATTTGTGTGTGATTGTATGCTATTTATTAAATTTTAAATACTTTGTTGAATGTCATTTTAAAGCATGTTTAAAGTCTTGTGCATTTCTGTCGTGTTATGCTGTCGGGCAGAACTGACTAAAATTTTAATACGTATCAAAATTAAATTGAATTTTTGTTATGTTTTTGAGGTACTTTTAAAGATAAATCCAAGGTCTGTCTGGCTTTTTATTTTTTTTAAATCCTCATCTCTGAAGTACAAATCACATGCAGAAGAAACAAACAATTGAATGGATTCCAAAGTGTATATATCTTCTCCCTCTTCTCTTCATTCACAGACACTGGGATGAGAAAAATAAAAGATTTTACGATCTGGTTGATTTTTTCATGAGAGTTAGCAGGTAAATTCTGAGTTCAGGATGCAATTATGTAGATTTGTGCTTTTGAGGAACCTTATGTGCAATACAGTTGTAAAAGATTTTATTATAATGACCCATGCGGTTTCAAGTTTCAGAACAGATCACATCACACTGGTACCAGATAGGTACAAGTTGGCCCATAATTACACATACTCAAGTAAAAGTCATCAATGGCCATTTTTATTCACATTGAATAATATCTAAATCTGTGGGTAATCTTTAGTCTGATTTCAGTAGCATTGCTTATAGAGCAGGCAGCTTTGCAATAGGAACATGGTAACACACCCTGAACTTTATGTGACCATTATGTCCTGGTATAAAATACTGGGTTTTTAAACCTTCCTAATTAATTGTCATCAGAAAGTGGTTGTGGAAATGCTTGTCCCTGAGGCAGATCAATTTTGAAGAAAGAGTCTTCACAGAATACTTTTGGTGTTTAACACACATAGTGATCTAAATTTGTTCCATTAGATGCCCCAAACAGCATGTACCTATGGACTCCATATTGCAGATGTAAAAAGAACACAATGTTTAATTTGTTTAAAAGGACGAATGCTACACATTTAACTGAGAAGTTGGATTTGATTGATAATTTGGAAAATTGTAAATAAAATTCATATTTGTATGAGGTGAATTTGTTGCAGCTTTTTTTTTTTCTTAGTGATATTAAAAGGAGTGATTGGTTTTTCTTTTGAGTGATTGGTTGCATTTGTTTAGTTTGGTTTTACGAGGTTTCCAATAAGTCATTATTACCCTGTTTCTTTTTATTCGGGAGAGCTTGAATTAGTGTTTTGTTTAATTGATTCTTGATCTAGCTGTGCTACAATACTAGGGCAGTTTGAACAAAAGTCAGAATTATTTACTGTGGAATTATCTTGTTTTCTATAATAAATCACTTTCATCTGCAAGCTTTGAAGAATCTAGGTTATTGTGAGGCAAGTTTTCTGCTTTAAACATGGAAAGAGTTTGTCATCGTTCTTTTTCACATACCACAACTGATTTGCACTGAAACATTAGGGGGTTTGGCTGAGCTTCAGATGGTGCAAGGGCTTGTTTTGTTTCCAAAGTAAAGTTCACTTTTGGTACAAATTCAGCACTTTGTGAAGTGTGTTTTGTAGTTTGTGGGGGTTTTTTTGACTGTATCTTTCTTCCTCCCTGGTGAGCTTCTGAAAATAAGCAGTTGGTAACTGATTTTCTCCAGGACATCAGCTACAACTCAATTGCCCAAAATGGGGTGTGTTCTGAAAGGAGGAGGGAGAAGTCTGTCTTGTCATTTTGCCAAGTCACCAAAAGTATGGAGAGGTAAGCAGATTGATAGTTAAAGCTCTTTCCCTTCTATCCACCATTGGGGTTGTTGTAGTTAGCTTTTCCCTCATCCAGGTAAATTAAAGTCCGTAATTATTGGACTTGATACAGAGAAGTTTTATAGCACAACATCCATGTCAATATGCCTAGTTGAGATTCCTGTTCATATGCAGTACCCACTATCTGGTGAGTAGTAACCTGGGGGAAGAGAATGTGGTATTCCCTAAACTGCAGTATTATCTAAGAATTCAGATGGACAAGACTTCCTATGTCACTTATGAAGGAAATGAGAGACATCACTCTGAGCAGTGTCAGTGATTGTTAATCACATTTTGAGAAAGAGCATTTACAGTAAACAAAATTTAGCTAATCCGTGTGAATATTCAGGCACAAATTCATGATATTTCCACATGCACACTGAAATCTAACAGAAGAGTTTAGCTTTTAGCATTAATTTCTCCTTGTGACCAAGTTGCATTCTGTTACTAAAGAACCAAAGAAAAGACTTGAATGCAAATGAAGTTTTTCAGATTGAGATTTTTTCAGATTACAGTTACCCAGTATGCTGCTTATGCAGGAAAAAAATGGGTGGAAAACACAGGAAGCAAAAAGAAAAGGATGAAAAGATGAGTCACTGGATTTTAAATTTGAATTTTGGAAAGTTTGTAATAAAACAGACTAGAAACTGTAAAGGAATGTAATTGTATTACACTGCATAAAGAATTTTTTTTTTTGAGACAAACAATTGCAGGAGACCTTCCCAAAAATAAGTTATAATGGGTAGGACATGTCAAATCTGCAATATGTAAGAGATAGGAAGAAGGAGTTATGGTTCAGTGTGGACTTCCTAACAAATAATAAGGGTTTCTTATGCAAAATGTAAAGGACAAAGACATAAACTTGTTTTAAGGAATAAGGACATGATCCCTGAAATAAGCATACATTGTGCATATTATCTTAACAGAGGCAGGTATCTGAGTTCAGAGCAGAAATCTCAGATTTCATCACAGCGTTGTTGACTTGTGGTGTTATAGAGGTTTAGTAGAATTGTATTTGTACCTGTGCAATGAAATAATCATGCATCTAAAAGTATGCTAACAGAAATGAAGAAATAAGTTTATCTGCTTCTTCAGGTGTATAAAATTGAGGAAATACAACTGGTAAAATTTATTTGTTTAAATCTGTCATCTTTTCTGTGGTTAGTTAAGAACCACCTTGGACAGCCACAATTGAAGGAAGAGGTTGTAGTGCACCAGAGGAAAAACAGGAGCAATATACAGGATAGTAAGGAATGTTATAAACCGACATCTTATTTCTGCAGTGGCATGGCAAAGAACAGAGATGTTCAGTTTTGCTTTCTCTCACCTACTCTGTTGGCCTGCAGTTATAGTTCTGACTTTGTGTTTCTTCAATAGAGAGATGTTGAGTTCGAGAGACGGAGAAAATACAATTAATATCTTGCAGTGTTTTTCTAGGTAATGCGTTAGTAAAAATAACAGTTTCCAAAGATAGCTAAACCCTCTGTTTCTGGGGTTATGTTTTATGGAGTTTGGAAAAATCCCACCTAAGAATTTAGTTTCTTTGACTGTGATTGTCCACTGGAAAGTAACTGACAGGTATGAAGAGTCTTTTTCTCCCAGAGCATTGTGAGACTTAGAACTTCAATGCCAGAGTTGAACTGTCTCACACATATTTAGAAAGCAGACATTTTATTGGACCCTTACTGAGGCAATGAACAGTGAAAAGAGCAGGGACCACAGTGTGAGGGTTTCTTAGATGCTCCTCTGCTGAATCCCTGGTCATTCTTTTTTCTTTATTGGTTGTACTGTCTGTGGTTCACCATTTGTTGACCAAGGAGGAGGAGGCACTTGGCCTTATGAAAATGAGAGAACAGTCACTACTTAGTGTTGCTCTAAAAAGTAGGATGGTCTTCAGCACACACACAGCTTTGCCTTCCTCTGTGTCACACGTGTGGGACCCAAGGCTGGGTGCTAATGGGCTGCATCACTGCTAATATGTTTGGGGAAAGACTGACACTAGGATCTTGGATGTAGCCCAGACCTTAGGAGAGCGTATTTGTAATAGTTCAGGTCATGTGGAACTAGAGGATTGAACTCCTTTCTTTTTACAACTGAAGAAGGCGCTAGAGGTTAGATTTTAAAACATCACCACTTGTTTGTGTATGAAAATCTATCTCTTCTGAGCATCAGGCTCTTCTGAAAACTTCTGAGATTTTGACAAGGGCACCTGACTGATCTCACGATTACGAAGACTTTAGAGGTGCAGTTACACTTAGACCATCTGGTTTTATTGAATGAATATTAAATTCTCACTGCAGAGAACAGGAGTGTGAAAGTAAATCCCAGGGGAACAGTCATTGTGGATTCTTTATAGGAGTTGCAAAGAAATGCCTACTGAGTATTCAGTCCTTCTGACTTTCTGAATATGGGAAAAGATAACCTTTCTTTCCTTTCTGCAAATCCAGAGTGCACCTCAAACTGACACCTCTTTGTACTAATTCTCCAAAACCTAGGGCTTTGTCCGTCAGTCCTGGAGTTAAGAAAAAGCTGAAGAGTGATAATAGAAGAGCTTTACAGAAGTAGGGTATGGTAGGAAGAATGTGAAACTGGAAGCAAAGGGAGGATAAGAGTAAGATGAGACAATTAAAGGAGAAGTTAAAAATGAATAGCATTTTATGTGGGGAGGTAGCAGTTAGAGGTTCCAGGATGATGTGGGTGAGTGTCTCAAAAGACTAAACTGATTGTGTCTGCATTGTAATGACTTTCAGAAGACATCCTCAAGGTCTGCTGGATGTTCCAAACTTCAGTCATCTGTTTCTTGCAAACTTATTCCGAAACTTGCTAAATTATTTTCATTTGGTAAATCGTAGATGTGGATTGTGTTTTCTTCAGGGTTGTTCAAATGGAATCAGTTAATTTATTGGGCTACTGAGAAAACTTTTATGATTGTACTTCTGTCATAGGTATGCTAAACAAGACGTTCCATGTTTAGGTTTCTAGGATTATTTGCTTTGTTAGACACAACAAAAGCATTAGCGTATGATTCAGCTTCAGATTTGTGAGTTTGGGAAGACTTTCTGCAATGGCTCTCAAATCGTTGAGCTACTATGTAACATTTTAGGATCGTAAATGTTTCCTAACAGGAAGCTTCTCTGCAGGGTTGTGGTTTAAGCCCAGCTGGCATTTGATCACTGCACACCCACTCACGCAATCAATTTGGAAAGGTGATAGTGTGAAAACTCATGGGTTTGAGATAATGACAGTTTAAGAGGTAAAGCAAAAGCTGCATTTGCAAGTGAAGCAAAACAAAGGAATTCATTCCTTACTTCCCAGGGGCAGGTAGATGTTCTGCCATGTCCACGAAGCAGGGCTCCACCATCCGCTGATGGTGACACGGGAAGACAAATGCTATATGTGCTGAATGTCCCTCCCCTTCTTTCCTCTTTCCCCAGCTTTACATGTTGAGCATGACACCATATGGCCTGGGGTCAGCTTGGGTCAGCTGGGGTCAGCTGTCCTGGCTGTGTCCCTGCCGCGATGCTGCTGGCAGGCGCACAGGGCTCCCGCTCGCAGTTCCAGGGGCTGGCCGGGCTGCAGGGTTTCTCGGGAGGGCTGACAAAGGTCCAGCAGGGTTTCACCTAACCCACCGATGTTCCAGGTGCACTGAGGAAGGAGACAAAGCAGAGGGGCTCCTCAGATGTTTTATTTGGCACCAGGGTCGTGCCAGGGAAGCACTGGCTTGGCGTGTTACCGTTACATAAATACCAACACGAGAGNGTTCCTGGCGGGGCAGCGTGAGATGCAGAAAAGCCCTTGATGTAGTGCAAGTGCTGCTCAGCAATAATGAGACCTTTCCTCTGTTACCCACACTGTTGTCAGCACAGATGCAAAACAGAACAATACCAGCTACTATGACAGAGTTTTAACTCTCGTACAGCCCAGACCCCTACAACAGTGCAGAGTCAAACACTGATTACAGAGCAAAGATTTGTTTTAAACTGTGCAAAGAGAAGGATAAAAAATAAAATGTTTTGTCAGTAAATACTACAAAGTCAATTAGGAGCCAGAAGCCCTCTTGGAGCAGCAGGAGATATTCAGTGATCACTAAGAATGTAGGGCCAGTTGTCTTCTCACAATATTTTAAGTATTATTTCTGTTCCACCAGTGGTAGTTCAGGCTATTTTTTCTAGGGACAACTGAGCTGTGAAATGTTAAATATTTACCAAATATACATAAGTGTAGCTGATGTGAGATTATTTTTTTAGTCCATATGGATTTAATAGAAGGGCTGCTCAGACAGAGTCTTGTTATGTACCAATACATTATTTAATGTGTTCAAAACCACCTGTAGAATATATTCAGTTTTCCTAGGCATTGTAAGATGTTATGTTGCTGGTTTGTGGGCAGCTCTGCAATTCTGAGCTGGGCATGAAGTTACAGATAGGAAGGTTTAGGCTTAAGAGTAGGATCCACAAAGTCTAAATTATCCAGGAGGACATCAGAGAAGGGGAAACAGAGCTCAAGCCTGTTCTTGTTCAGAAACAGACCTAAATAGGATTTTGAGCTGTGCTGCTCTTCATGCATTTATGTATCAAAGTTGTATGAGCTCTTGCCTGTGCAACACACAGGAAAAGGAAACTGAACATCCCAGTGCACACTACAATCTGCTGTGATGTGGCTGACCTGACTTCTGATCTCTTGCTGCCCAGTTTGGCAGAAGGATTTGAGCAGGAACAGTTTACCACTGCCTTTAGGCAAGGGCATACTCAGAGATGACTGCCCAGGTCTGTCATGTAGAATCTCCTTTCAAAGATAATACTAAGTAATCACTGGCCAGGGAGAAATTACAAGAAAGTGACAATTTTAGGTTGGCAGTTTAGGTACTAAAGTGGTGCTGAAACTTCAGGGTGAAGTCTCTTTGCCAATAAATACTGAAAAATCTGTTGATGCTGTTCTACATCAAATCATTAAATATCCATTGGAGTGGGCATAGGAGTTTGACTGCTACAGCCTACATGACTGCACATGATCAAATGAATTTCTGACCTTGCTACCCCCTCTCCTCACTTAACAAAGGTCACTTCATTTTTACAAAGTGAAACTGCTTTTCCAGATGTGTTTTGACCTGTTCTGTTGCTGTGTCAGGTTATGAATCCCAGTGGGTCTCTGTCCCATTGCATAAAGGTGAGGTGTAAGACAAGATATTTTGGTATGTGTAGATAGTAAAACAAATGTATGATAATGCTTTCCTACCCGTCATGAGGGGAGGAACAAAGGTGACAAACTGATGGGAAGGTGAGATTTTCCAAATCTTGTGTCCTTTGTCTAAATGGCTTTTTGATACCCTATGTGTGCACCCTCTCACAGCCCTCAGAGACAATGTTCTATATATTGCTAAATCATCACCACTGAACTGGAAGAAGTGCGGGGATGAAGATGCAGGTGCTCAGCAGATTTAGGGACACACTTGAGCAGTGTTACTGCTGAGTATGCAAATCCAGGGTTATGAGAAGAGAGAAGTGGTAAAATTCCATAACAGCTAGTGCCTCTGAGATAGTACAGAGTTGGTCTTTCCTCTTCTGCTCCAGAATTTTAGCTAATTTTCCAGTTGTCTTTGTTTTACTTTCCCACCTCTTCTTCTAGGTCTATATTCTGAAACACACAAGCCACATCTTGCCAAGGTCACACCAGCCTTGTGTGAAACCCGTCACAGAAGATCCTGACTTTCTCCTGGCCCTCGGGAAGGGCCCTCCTGGGGCAGGGAGATTTGAGGGGCCAGCACAGCCCAGGTCTGCAGCCGTGGCTGGCAGTGGTGGTGTGGGCAGAGTGTGGGGGGTGTGGGGAGCATAGGCTGGGCCTGCTGGGCAGGCACAGCAGAGCTTGGGGCAGATGGAGAAGGGAATCAGATACTGAAACGTGATTTCCATGGATACTGGCACACAGCCTGGCTTCCCCCTCAGGTCTGAGTGCTGTACAAGTCATGTCATTGCAGGGGCAAGGGGGAGCTGTGTTTGGATCCTGAGGGCAGTGTGTCCCAAATCCTTTGAGAAACAGTTTGGGAGCAGTGGGGACCCCACCATCTCTGCTGAGAAGGGTGTAAATCTTGGACCACCAGAGCACTGTGCTCTGCCTTTCCCTCTGCACAGGCCAGACCCACAGGTTCCCCAGACATGGCGGTAGGAAGCTCAGGTCACCCTGGGCTCTCTGGCTTCTTCTGTGGAGAGCTCAGGTCACCCTTGGTTTCCTCAAATGCTTCTGCAAACGGCTTGGTTTGCTTTTAGGCATCACAAGGTGATAAAATGGCTGTGTTTTCAAAGCAGCTCAAAGTTGCAGACCCCCAGGTGCCCAGGGCAGGCTGGAGCGAGTGCCATGAGAACACCCCAGAACCCCTGAAAGCCTGGCTCGCTTTGTCCAGGCAGAGCCCGGAGCAGGAAGGGCCCCATGCCAGCACTCTGCTCCCATCTGTGTCACTGGGAGGTGGGAGGTGGGGCTGCCGGGGGCAGAGGGGGCAGTGCCTCCAGTGTCTGTTTAAAGAGCCTGGTGTGGTGTGTGCTTAGGGCCATTTGCAGATAACTGCTGCACTGGGAGGAGGGGGCAGTGAAGTACTCAGGCAAAAGCAACTTTCTGAGCTGAGGCCCTACTCTCACCTGCTGGCATGCCACCCCAAACCCAGGCTCGGCAGAAACTTTTGATCAAAGGGGGAAAAGTTGTGAATGATGACTTCTCTGTGGTGTCTGATGTGTATATAGAAGATGGAGTGGTGCAGCAGGTAGGACCAAACCTAAACCTGGAGCCCTCAACTGGACTTGTTGTGCTGGATGCGACCGACAAACTGGTGATCCCTGGGGGCATCGATACTCACACGCACATGGAGTTCCCTTTTATGGGTAGCAGGTCAAAAGATGACTTCTATACTGGAACCAAGGTGGGTACACTTATGCACGTCTGTGTGTGCATCTGGACTTTCTCAGAGGGATGTCTACTGGTCATTCAGTATTACTTCTAAAAGAGAATAGAGTGTAAATCAAGCTTGGGCAATTGTTCCTGTCCCATTGACTGGAACATTGGCATAAAGCAGTTGGGGTACTCGGAGGTCCACCCCCACCAGTATGTTATTTGGGTTCCTTCAGAAGCTATTGTGACTGTGGGGGTCAAGTGGGGTAGGCATTCACCCCAGCTGTTAGCATGCAGACTACAGCCTGCATTGGTACATGTGTCAAGCTTCATACTTTTGTGAGCAAAGGTTAACTAAAGCAGCAGTTTAATTCTCTATTGCCGTTTGAGCACTTCTGTGGTAATCTGATCTTTCTCCTCTGTTAGCATGAGGGAATGCAGGCTTTTCTTCTGTCATTCACTTTGGTGCTTACTGTGTCTCAGTGCAAGTCCACTTCACATACACTTTCTAAAAGCACCTAATTTCTCCCAGTTTTACACTTGGAGTGGGGTTTTTGTCAACTTTTTAGCTGATCTCATTATATTCCCTGCATATAAATAGTGTATCAGTTACTCATATTAGCAGTATTGTGCATCATCTCCATGCAGTTTCCATACCCAAAATTCTCAAGGTACTTTTCTAAGAGCTTTATTGTGCAGACTAAAATCCTTTGTTCACAGAAAGGATCACATTGCCCTACTTGGCTTGTCTGCTAGCCAGCACCTTCGCAGAGACTGTTATACCCAGTTCCTCTCACAGCAGAACTGGGGTTTACTAAAAAGCAGAAAATAAGTTTTTAAGGTTTTCTGAGTAACTCTGAGGTACTTATAGAACAAAGAAGCTGCAAAACAGAGGTTACATGCACAAAACAAGGTGTCCAGATAGTCACTTCGGTGCCTACAAGAAGATTCTAGATCCAGCTTAGCGATCAGATGTCAAGAAGTTAGATATTGTGGATATTCTTAACCCAGGTCAAAGTGTGGAAAGTGTTCAGATGTATTCACTGAAGGTCGTCATCATCTGACAAATATTTTGGCAAGAAATTTGGGGAGACAGAGTTGTATTCCAAATATTGTGAAATACTCTACAATCATTAGCTAAGATTTACCCATTCAGTTGAGTAAGTAAAGGCATCTGTCTTTACAAATAGAAGCGGGGGAAAAGTTGTAGGGGGTAAAAAGAGACTTTGAGTGGAGCTGTGGAACGCATTACTTTTTTTCCTTGAAGTCTATAAATTTTCTTTAAATCCTGTTTAATGACTAAGTCAATCAGTCTTGTCGAAAAATATTTAACAGTTTGAACAACTTTTTCCAGAGAAAATGTTTTGCTCAATTCATCAGAAATTTACAAATACTTCTGTCAGTCTCCAAACTTCTCTTTTTGCAAAATATACTGTTGTATTTACAATTTTTCTTCTGATTTCTAAGTGAACAGAAGGAAGGAAGAGACTGATTGTTCTAGAAAAAGGAAGAGTAATATAGCATGAGGGACCTGGACAGGCTGGATAGATGGGCTAAGTCCAACAACATGAGGTTTAACAAGTCCAAGTGGCAGGTCCTGCCCTTTGGCCACAACAACCCCCTGCAACACTACAGGCTGAGGACAGAGTGGCCAGGCAGAAAGGGACCCGGGTGTGCTGGCCAACAGCTGACTGATCATGAGCCAGTGTGTGATCAGCTGGCCAAGAAGGCCAATGGCATCCTGGCCTGTATCAGCGACAGTGTGGCCAGCAGGAGCAGGGAAGTCATTCTTCCTCTGTACTCAGCATTGGTGAGGCTGCACCTTGAGTGCTGTGTCCAGTTCTGGGCTGCTCAATCCAGGAAGAATGTTGAGATGCTCAGACACATCCAGAGAAGAGCAACAAGGCTGGTGAAGGGTCTGGACCACAAGTCCCGTGAGGAGCGGCTGGGGGAGCTGGGGGTGTTTAGCCTGGAGGAGGTTCAGGGGTGACCTTATGCCTCTCCACAATTCCCTGAAAGGAGGCTGTAGCCAGGTAGGGGTCGATCTCTTCTCCAAGGCAACAGTGGCAGGACAAGAGGACATGGTCTTAAGCTGCACCAGGGGAAATTTAGGCTGGACATTAGGAAAAAATTCTTTACAGAAAAAGTGATTGGGCATTGGAATGGGCTGCCCAGGGAGGTGGTGGAGTCACCATCCCTGGAGGTGTTTTAAAAAAAGACTGGATGTGTCACTTAGTGCCATGGTTTAGTTGATAGGGTGGTGTTAGGTCATAGGGTGGACTTGACCTCAAAGGTTTTTTCCAACCCAGTTAATTCTGTGATTCTGTGACCCTGTGAATTTGAACTGTGCATATTTTGATCTGAATTGATTGTACCTGTTTTGCAAAGGGACATTGTTCAGAGAAATAGAGAGGATTTATTTTTGTTAATCTGGAAGACAAACAATTTCAACAAAGGAATTTCTGTATTGGATCAATTTCTTTTAGTCAAGGATCTAGCACCTGAGTGACTTTTTTTCCCTCTAAAGGAAAAAAACATAATTATTCAATTGTCCATAGAGGAGAGTGAAAATTATTGGTTAAACAGCAATTTTTGATCATCATACATCTATAAAGTAAGGTTGTAGTTTATTTATTTACTTGACAATATTTATATAGAGGATGTAAATTCCTCATTCTATTTAAAACTCTCTCTACAGTTTTACTAAATGATACCCTGTTACTAACAAAAATATACTTTTAAACACTTTTAAAATCTTTTGGTGTTAGACAAGAGTTTGGGGATTTTCATATTGTGTTTTCAAACTCAATGTGGTTTTTTCTTGCTGTTGTGTATTTGCTCCTTAACACTTGCCTGTCACTCAGGCTTGTTTTTTCTACCATGTTCTTCAAGTGCTCTTCTTCCTCAGTGATTCCACACACTTGAGGAAACTCACTGATGCATGAACGCTACAAACACATCTCCAAATCTTTGATAAGTTTTTGTACATGTGTGAAAGCTTCTCCTTCAGCCTGAGCATTTCACTTGGATTCTCCTGAATACATTTCTGGGAACATTTTTCTGAAAGCAGATGAAATTAATCTCCACAATCAATTTGCAAGTCTGGATTTTACTCAGGGAAACTCCTCAGTGGCTTTTGGCTTTTCAATGTATCCAGATTAATTGTTGTAATGGAGTCGGAGAGGGTGGGAGGAAATTTGCATTCTTTCTGATTGCTAAATATTAACTTTCTTCTTTTCAGGCTGCTATCGCAGGAGGAACCACTATGATCATCGACTTTGCCATCCCTCAGAAAGGTTGTTCTCTTACTGAAGCTTTTGATACATGGAAAAGCTGGGCAGACCCTAAAGTCTGCTGTGATTATTCATTGCACGTGGCAGTTACATGGTGGAGTGACAAGGTAGACAAAAGAGCTGATTTTCAATTCCATAAATTGCTACCACACCTGGTTTGAATTAGTCTTCACATGCTAAATATAGCTTGCTGGTTAGTGTTTTTGTGGTTAAAAATGGCATTTGAAATAGCCTACACCCTTCTGAGAGTACATGAATTTGAAAAAGTAAAGCAAGTCTGCAGATAACCTATACTTCTGGATAATACTGCACAGAGTTAAAGGTAGTGGTTGTGCAAGACCATGATCAGGCAGGTCAGAGGGGGAAAGAGGTGCTTATAATAATTTAGTCTTTTGTTACTTGAACACATGATATTTCATATTCCCGATGAGTTTTGGTGGTTTTGGTTTTTGTTTTGGGGGATTTTTTTTTGTTTTGGTTTTGGTTTTGGGGGGTTTTTGGTTTTTGGGGTTTTTTTGTTGTTTTTTGTTTTTTTATAAGGGTATACATGAGAAATAAGGTACTTGACTTCATTTGTAAAGGAAGACTTCTCTTCCTCGGTAACTGCAGTAATACCCCCTTGAAGCAAAGCAGGACTGGAGCCAATAGTACATTGAATGAGAAATAATCTAAAAAACCTTTTTTGAATTTATATATGAGAAATCATCTTTGTTCAGTGCATGTTTGCTGATAGCCTGAAAGCTTTACTGATAAATTAATTTTTCAGGTGCTTGATATCTATCTGGATGAGACCCATGTTTTACAAGATGACTTTAGATTCTCAGAGAACTATGCATCAGTACACAGATATATTGAGTACTTTTTATATTTTATATATGAGTACTTCTTCTAATTTTTAAATTCTAAAATAGACACACCAAAGCCTTCCCTCTGCAAACAACACATCTTTGTTATTCTGTGTACCTCGTGCTCAAATAGGCTGACCACAACTTCTAATTTAAGGCAAAGACATGAAATAAATTCTCCAGTGAAGTTTGAGCAATGTGCGTTTGAAACGGCCTCAACAGACAACGGTGGAATTGTACTGAAAAACCCAATAAAACTAGGGAGGTGTAAATCAATGAAATGTTCTAGTTTATATTAAGAATTTAACTGTTTTTAAAGACCAAGATTAAAAGAAATGGAAAGAGTGGGCATTTTGTAGCTGTAAAAGGCCTGGGTGAAGAAGACTGATATTTCTTGCCCCTCTGATTAGCTCTCATCTCCTCAGGATTTAAAGTATTGATTAAAAACACACATTCTTTACAATGCCTTCTGTTACCTGTAGTAAATAGTGAAGAAGAGGATAAATGACATGCCTCTATATTTGTGCCAGAGCAGGGCCTTTTGTCAGGTTTTTATTTGATAACTCCCACTCAAAATGTGCTCCCATCCCTCCTCTGGATAAGTAAAAAAAAATTCCTTGAGTTTTTTATAAATCTTACCTTTATTGGGCATATCCAAACATATTATTAGAGAGAAGATGAAAAATAATATTTTATTTTTTTAAAGGAATTAATCCCATGGGAATTGTATTAGCATTACAGATACATGTCAACTTCTGTCGCCATCATTTTACTGGGAAGGAAGAGCCAAAGTTATGTAATATGTGTTTCTAGATAACCAGTTGTGCAAGAAGCCATCAGACTATAATATGTGTCTTTCTTTCTTTGGGTCATAGCGTCTTGCTGGGCATCATAGGCTCTAGCAAAAGCAGGGAATCCTATCAAGAAGTGCATGCAAAAAAAAAAAAAATTAGGCTTGCACTTAGCATTTTGGAGCTGTTTTGTTTGATAGCAAAATGTTTCAAAAGGCTGTGTGTGTTCTTAGAGTCAGGACAAAGCTCTAAAAGATGAAATCTTTTCTGTCACTGCGTTGTTTGCCAGAAGCTGCAGCCAATTGCAATCCCATTTTGAAAATCAGTTTTGCACAAATGTCCATGTTGTGTGAGATGGATACATTGACTGTAATTAGAATGGGTATTTTCAACATCAGTTTTGAAATTTGAAATAAAATTCTGCTTCATTACCTTTTGTAAAAAGCATTCCGTTCCTGCAATTAGCTTGTTCTTCCAATATTTGCACTGCAGTGCTACTCTTTTATATGCTTTGAGAATCAATTTGATACAAAAAGAATAGCCCAAGTCAGTCTTTAAATATGTGACTTGATATGGGTCACATATTGGGTGAGTAAAGGCTCACCCTTCATACTTACAATTTCTTTATACAAAATTATTAACATGTAAAATATAATTGCTATATTTTTCAGGTGAAGAAAGAAATGGAAAGTCTTGTTCGAAACAAAGGTGTCAACTCCTTCAAGATGTTTATGGCCTATAAAGATACATACATGGTCAATGATGAGGAGCTATATGAAGCCTTTTCCTGCTGTAAGGAACTTGGGGCAGTTGCTCAAGTCCATGCGGAGAATGGGGAGCTAATTGCACAGGTGCACATTTGACATTTTGTCCATCAAAGCCAGGACTCCTAACCCTAGGTCTCTCCAGACATAGTCAGCTCATGTAACAGGTGCAAATCCAGAAGTATGGAGAAAGCTTCTCTGACTGGACACAAAAGTCTCAACATCCCTCTATGCATTGCTAGCCTCACTGCACACTTGCTACTGCCTCCTTGGTGCTGTGTGGAGGCACTGAGAGTTCTGAGGCACTGAGAGTGTAACTACACTGGTTCTACTCGACACCAGTGATAACTCGAGTGGCTGAAAGAGAATAGTTTCTTCAACTATTCCAGTCAACAGTGCTTTGACTCTGCCTCAGGCCCCATAATGGAAATTAATTCATTGCTAAATAATCTTAAATCAGCAAATCTTAAGTTCCTGGAACAGAGTAGGGACAAAACCTTTTGCCTCTTAAAACCTTGGAGTTTTCAGAGGCTCTGGATATTCATCTTTGTGCTTAGTAAGGGTTTTTCCTTTTTTTTTCTTTCCAGTGAGGGTTAGTAACATCATTGGATGTCACTGGCCTTGATACTTCAGCATACATATTGAGAGAAGGGTAGGGTTTTCAAGAGCAGTGATTTAAACCTGCAAGACAGTGGAGTGTGTTCTCTGAATTTACTTAGATATTCTGAGACCTGGGTTTATTGAGAGATATATTGGATTTCAGATAAAACTACAGTAACTTATTTTGGAAAAAAAGTCATAACTGCCTAGTTATTGTCTTCCTTGAATGGGCTGAAGTGGCTGCTTCAGAATCCATTTGACTGACAGCATGCTCATGACACCATGGCTACATTCTAACTGACTCTTACATGCTTTTGTGGTCGTCAGGGTGCAAAGAAGATGCTGGCAATGGGAATAACTGGCCCTGAGGGTCATGAGCTGTGTCGTCCTGAAGAAGTGGAAGCTGAAGCTACACAAAGAGCAATTACCATAGCAAATGTTGTGAACTGCCCCCTTTATGTAGTCCATGTAATGAGTAAATCTTCAGCAAAGGTCATAAGTAACGCACGAAGAAAAGGTAAAAGTCCTAATTCTTTTATGCTTGGACAATGGCATTGGGGGAAGGGTCATGGAAAACCAAACATAGCATTAGTGTCCTACTTGTCATGGGTGTCATAAGCTTCAGAATATGGGTGAATTTCTTGGACTGGGATTTCTAAATTGTGTGTGTGTGTGTTGTTGGGCCCAAGGGGAGCAGTGTGGAAGAATAGCAACCACAATTGAGACTTTCCCTTCTCCCCAAAGCAAACTTTTTTCTCTTTGTGCTGTACCTCCAAGGTCAAAGTGATGGCCAGGACAGCATTATTGCATTAAAAATGATGTGACCAATTCAAGACAATAAATACTCTACTGTTCTCCTCCCTTGAGTTAGACTTACCTGATATCTTGATGAGAAATTCTACAACAGAGACCACGCCATATTTTTACAGACAGTGCCATGATGTGACCATGACTCCTATTCACTGGGCGCTTAAAAGTCGTGGTGAAGATGACAGAGTCTGAAAGCCTTGATTCCCACCAGTGCAGGGTTGCTCAGGTTTGCACTGCAGTGCTCATAAATAATTCTGGTCAGCCAAGGGGCCTGACTTTCCTGACCATCTGTTGGGCAGACTAGGAGCAGCCTGAAGGCTGTAGGTATTCAGGATGTTTTATCTCCTCATTTTTAAGTTCATTCAGAGCAGCATGTGGAACAGCAGCACTGTGAGGAGACATTATCAAAGTGGAAGGAGTAGGACAGAAGCCCATGATTTAGAGGACCTAAAACTATCTGTCCTCATTATCTTTTTAACTATGTTTTTACATCTTATTCATTTGCAGCTTATTGCAGCTTGACTTGATATGAATTTTATACAGACTTCAGTTTCCCTATTTCTTGTCTATAGATAATGCCTACACAGGGGGCATAGATTATTAACATTAAAATATAGAGTATGAGATCTTGATAAATCAAAGCAGTGTGATGTCATTGTGCTAATATGGATGGATATGTTTATGCACAATATGTATGACTATGTCTTCTAGGAAGATTCAGCAGTAATTCAAGTTTATAAAAGAACTTACCAGAATATGTTTTAATAGCACATCTTTCTGTACTGTGCTATATTGGATTCCTCCACTAGATGCCAGTGCTGCTGGGAATGTGGATTATATCCATCAGTGCACAGTTATTTGTACATTCACAGGTGTTGTGTGAACATTAACTACAAGAAGCTCTAACAACAGTTGAAATATGCAGATTAAAGATGAAACCCTGGCTATCAACATAAAAGAGCTAAGACAGTGTTTTATAATACACTGTTCAAGTAAAGAATTTTATGCTGACAGTAAATACTGTAAAACATTAGTTAGGCATGTGTTGTAAGAACAGCCTGCAGTGCCAGTTTAATTACTGAGGATAGATGCATGCTTCTCCAATATGTACAAAATAAAAATTGGGACAAATTATGTACATTGTGATGCAAATTGTATTTTATAACTCCCTGGGCTGATGCTGTCAGATTCATCAATGCTTGCCTTTGTGCACAGTAACATATAACGTATCTTCATAATTCATATCTATCTGCATAGAAGTGTACTGTTTAGAAAATAAAAATCTAAGACTGATTAAGAAATTTCAAAAGATAACTAAAATACCACAAAGGTAGTTACAAGAATTGTAGTTTTTAATGAGACTGATCTGTATAAATTTTGATAATAGGCAATTCATTATTGTTGGTTTCAGTAGAAGTTATTTTCCATTTTTCGGTAAAAAGTGGTAATAGAAAACAAGGAATTACAGACCCCCTCCAAAAAAAAAATCAAAGTATTGTATGAATGACATAAATAAAATATTTCAAGAAAAGACATTCAACTTGGACAAGTTAAAAACCACTCTAATGTGAAAGTTGTGTAAACTCTTAAATACTGGAAGCCTCTCAAGCATTTGAAATATTCATTCTAATACAGTTAATTCATCTTTTCAAGATCATATCTCTATGTCTTGATGCTGGCTTCCTGCTATTTACAGTTGTGAAATTTTTCATGTTCCTTTCCAAGCATTTAGCATGAAATAAAAAGTGTGTGTGCATATTCATCCCTGACCATGTCAGAGGAAAATTGATACCCCTTCCAATTCCATCACTGGCCTCAGAAGGGGAAAAACTGATCTTCAGTGAGTAAACTCTGTTTTCTGATTGACAGTGTGTTACCAGAATTGAAGCATTCCTTCTCAAATTCTATGGGATTGTGATTTTCCCAGTCAAAAATATAAGTCAGAGCCCAATTCTCCCTAGTCCCTCATTTAGCTATACAAGGTGAGAGCTAATATTAGAGGCTGAAGGCCTGATAGAGCTTGCCTAAGACAGTAGGCATAATTCTGTTGTCTTCAGTGAGCTTAAAGGTTAAGATCGGTCATACACACTGTAAAGGAATAGCAGTTCTTATTCTAGATTAAGCAAACTTTGAGAGAATCAGATGAGTGAAAGTCTTTCCTTCTCTCTTCCATGTAAGGGTTCACCATCTATGTCTGCTCTGATCTCCAACAACACCCCTCAAGGAAGGAAACCTCCAGCTTATACCAGCATATTTTTCATGTACATCAGTAATAGCTGCTGAATATTCAACAGGGAATCCAAAATTCCACATTGTGACTATCTCAGAGGGGGACAGGCTAACTCATGCCCCCATCCTGTTCTTTTTGGGGGGCCCTATTAGCCTGTTTGCCAAATGTTCATCAGTTCCCCGCTGAGAAGGTCAAAGATAGCATCTCTCTGTGACTACTGTCCTTGCCTGTCTCAGTGGGATGTTTCTTCATCCCTGTGCAAAACATGACCTTGAATCATGATGGAATAGGTAGAGCAACTGTATTCTTCTGCAGAAGGACAGTCTGATGTATTTGTGTGCATGACAGCCTCATTCCCTTAAGAGGGAAGAAAAAAGGGATTCTCCTCCTGATACTGTGTAAAATCTTCCCTCCAATGAGAATACATGGCTGTAGAGCTCTGGTGTCAGGCAGTGCAGCTCCTTCTCCTTATTAGGGTTACCTGATGTGAACTTATCAGGGAAAATTAATGTGGCCCTGTCACCCATTCCTGCCACCAGAAAGGCCCATAGAGAGAGCAAGGCTAAGAAAATGTGATTTAGGGATAGATGATTTATACTGTCTCCCCCTAAACAAATGCTTTCAATCTGTGTATGCTAAAGGCTGGAGACCATGGAATCATATAATGATTTGGATTGGAAAGAACCTTAAACATACTCCAGTGTGATGATTAAAGATCATGTCCCTTTCCTCATTTAATGTGATGCTACAGCCAGGAAAATGGAACTTCCCAATGGAGACCTGGAGAGCAAAATCTTACTGAAAAAGTCAATTTTTAAAGAAGTTTCTCCTTTTTTTAAAAAGTGCATACAAAAATATATACTTGGCCAGATTCTAAGAGGCTTACTTAGACTTACAATGTTGGTTCCTACCATCAGTCACGGGTTATGTCTCCTCTTAGTGAGAGGAAAGCCATGTCCTTTGCTGAGGGTATACAAACCCTCAATCTGGTTCTGAGAACAGGAGTGCAACTAAAAATGTCAACTTTTTAGCTGTCTTATGCAGGACAGCACAGGTATATAGCCTAATGGATGCAACGCTATCCCTGATTCAATACACCCTGCCTTGCAGTTCTGCTCCTTTCAGAGCATAGCTTGTGACTGTCTTTGCCCCACATGACCTTAAGTTCTTCTAAAACTTCTACTAGACTAAGCACATATGGACCAGTTTTTCAAGCCTATAAATGTTAGTTGGTGTTTATCAGTATAATAACTTTTTTTAAGTTCTGGTAGGTGGTTAAAAAAGTTGCAATTGAATGCCCTTCTTTTTAATAAAGTAACCTATTAAAAATAGCTCTTGCTAGTCAGTTTGGGCATCTGATAAAAAGTCACTAAATACACAGCTATTTACCAGCTGCTCAGAGGTGTCAGGAAGACCAAACAGCAGAACACTTGGTGGTTCCTTTTTTTTAATTGAATGGTGGAAGATATAACAATTTCAAAGACATGATTTATTACTGCATTACTTCACTTTTATGCTTATAGGTAGAAGCCAATCAAGCTAGAAGAACCTTGATGCAGAATTTCCTTGTTGCCTGTTGAGCTAAAAGAGCCTCAGTGCAGAACTTCCTTTTTATTGGGATTAAAGTAGAATCTTGGTATTATTGTATCCTTCAGTCTGGCTAGTCATGGCCCACATGAAATGCAAGAAACTGCACATTCAGCAGAACTGTCCAGAGGTAGTCTGTTGAAACTGCAGTGTTCAGACTCAAAATCACTTGAGGGAAAACTACTCCTCCCCACTCATGAGAACAAAGGGAGCTGGTCAACTCAAACTCTGACCGCAGAAATACTGTCATCAGCTTATGGTGCATGAGTTAGAATCATGTTCAGCATATCCGACTGGGAGCTTGGAAACTTCTTTTCATTTTCATGTTGTGAAACTGAGATGAGAAAATTAGTTGCTTGTTATTGTCTAAATTATGTATTAAGCTAAAAATTTACTCTTTTCCTGCAATTTTAACTTTAATAATTTGTAGCTATGTCCTAATGATTCATCGCTCAGGTTTACTTTGGATGAAAGCTTCTTTAGCTGGTTTAGATACAGCAGGTGAGACACAAACCACACTTCCCTCTCCCTCCCCTTTCTGGTGGCTTTGATCATGAAAAATCTGTCAAAAGACTAAAAGGTAAATATGACAGATTGGTTTATATATACCAGAGCTTCTCTATATACATCCTCAAATACAGTGTTTGGAGTTGCCCAGGGAAGGCCAAGAGCTCCTACAGGAATCAGGGAAGACCCTGAACTAAGGTGAATTAGGTTTCATCCAGCTCTCCTGGTTTCATCTACCTTTCTTCTTAGGTTTCATCATTCTGCTCTGAATTAAGAAAACACTAATGTGCTCAAATCTCCTCATCAGTGAGTGGTCATATCACTTCCATGCATGGCTTCATAGTCAGTGCTTTTAGGTTCTGAAAATAAGATGCAATACCCAGTAATTAACTGCTACAGCCATGTTTTCAAGTCTAAAAAATGGTGGTCTCCCTCTGAGCTCAAGTATTAATCTATAACATGTATAGATAAGTGGAACTGAGAGCTTAGAATGCTCCAAGCCAAAGCATCAATGTAAGACAAGCACAGTCAGCATGTCAGAGCATGCTGAGGTGGCTGTAGGAAATCAGTGATGCTAACAGGGAGTCTTTAGGCTGTGGACAAAGCTGTGCTAGGTAGTACCTGGAATAAATGTACAATACATTAACACCAGAGCAGACTTTGACACCATATAGAAATAGAATGGCATGAGGTCTTTTTGCAAACCTAGCACCAAACATTTCAGGAATGGCACTAGTGCAATGGGAAATGTATTTTGCCTTGTATCACAGAGCAATTCCAGCTGTGGCCTTGCTGGGGCAATGCAGTGACAGATCTAATATAAACTGTGCCTGGAGTGAAATCTGGCATCCATAGCAAAATACCCACTGTCTGCAGGGACCACGGGAGGGAGAAGGCTCTTGCTGGGACCCAGCAGAGGCTGCCTTTAACCAGCACCAAGCTGCCTCTGAGTGGGTGTGGGAGGTCCCAGCTCATTCTGGTTCTTGAGTGACCATTGCAGTTGGAGGCATCACCACCTGCCAGCTACAGAATGGCAAAGTGTCTGGACCACTCACTCAGGGAGTGAAACATCTTGTTCTGATGAGTTTCAAACCCATGTTTCCCAGGAGGAAAAAGTAGTTAAAATATGTTAGCTCTGTTCAAAGGCTAACAGCTAGTCTGGGTTGGTGTCCTCTTCTGAGGAAAATAGGATGCTGTGCAGAAAAGGATAAAAGATTAAAATTTAGGAGTTAGTTGTTGTCTTGAACATTGTTCATTTTCTTTTTTTCTTTTTTTTCTTTTTAATGGTAAAAGGGTGAGATGTTGTCTTGAACATTGTTCATTTTCTTTTTTTCTTTTTTTTTCTTTTTAATGGTAAAAGGGTGAGATGTTGCCCTGAGTTTTGCAGTTTCTCAGTGTTTTTCCTTGCTGTAAATACTTTCTCACACTTCTTCTGTAAACATGGCCATGGTTTCCTAACAACTATCTCTGTTTTGCNCCAGTGCTACAGTTAGTTTTAAAGTAAAATTATTTATAGTTTTTGATTTGGAAAATGTTTCTATACTTCTTAATTTATGTCTCCTGCCACATTTTTCTTCGTGGCACAATTATAGCCTGACAGTTAAAAGTACCACCTTGCAAAGTCTGTATGCTGTATATATTAACTTACACTGTTATGCAGTCAGTAATTTTAGAGCACTAGGCAGGTGCTACCAAGTGTATGAATCTTAAACATAATTAACGAAACTGAGGACTCTGTTCCTTTTGAAATCTCAATCACATTCCTAGTAAACAGCGTGTAAAACCCATTATAGTATATCTGTCAAAAATTTAATTAAAAAACTTGCGCAAGCAATGTTCTTAAGAGGAAATATACTGGGAAATCACAAACAGAATATTCAGAACAAAGAAGCTGTGTTGTAGCTTAGTTTATTATGTCCTTCCATATCTTGGTGTTTAATTTGAAACAATCATTCAAATTTAAATTCATTGCCACCAAAAAGATCCTCAACAGAGAAAATACAAGATATGCATTTTTATGTTGTTTGATGATGATGCCTTTGCTTTACATTTTTCAGGAAAGGTGGTTTATGGGGAGCCTATTGCTGCAAGCCTTGGCACCGATGGCACCAACTACTGGAATAAAGACTGGGCTCATGCTGCAGCATATGTGATGGGACCCCCACTGAGACCAGACCCATCAACTCCTGGTTTCCTCATGAATTTACTGGCCAAGTAAGCAGATGAACAAACAGAGACAGCTGATACCCAAATGCACAGCAAATTTTTTCAGGAGTACTTACTTAATAGCAGGTTGATGGTCTGGAGATTTTGTAAGTACAGGATGTTACATTATCAGAAAGGAGAAATGGGACATGAGATGATAGACAAAAAAACACATCTGTTTTCATATTTTATTTCTCTGAACTCTTATGACCTTCTGTCCACATTTGATTTTATTCAATAAGCCTTTTCTTGCTCACAGTGCAGCAAAAATTGTAACATGACCAGGAAGACAGTAGGTCTCTAAGTCAGTGGCAGATGTGTGAAATGTGAGGCCGCAGCTAAATTTTCTGGGGTTTGTTGACAGCTACCTTTTCCACTTGAAATTCAAATGTTGCATCAAAACTAAGCCTGCTAACTTCTGAAGGTACATATAAGTTATAAACTTCATAACATCTCTTTCAGAACAAAGTAGAAAAAGAAGTATCTTCAGATACCTGCTGTTAACAAGACCTGTGGTTTGCTGGTATTTCACTACCAATAAAAGTTAACTCCACAAAAGGGTTGAATTTGACTGAAGAGCCTGTAAAGGTATTCCTGAACACTGGCCAACTGTTGTGCAGATCCACAGTAATTTCAGAGGTCATATGGAGAGACACAGACTAAAATTGCCCAAAGTGAGGATGAAACCAAGCTGCTTCCTCTGGGCAAAGTGGGACAGTCCTCCATTTGTGGGACACCTTTGACATATCCAGGGCAAAAGAGTTAATGTTGGTGCTTTTTTTCGTCAGCGGGGTTTCTGAAGAGGGAACTGCTTCATCAGGCAACTGGCTGTTACTGTGGAGCCAGTCTTGTAGGATGGGACTGAAGGCAGGCTGGCAGGCATATCAGTTTTTGTCTTGAAGGATGGATGGCTTGATCTACCCAGCCTTACAACTGGTTTTCCTATGTGGTACTGTCTGGTACATGCTCTCATTCATAATGAACTTTGTTTCTCTGCAGTGGTGACCTATCTGCAACAGGGACTGACAACTGCACCTTTGACATATGCCAGAAAGCTCTGGGCAAAGATGATTTCACAAAAATCCCTAATGGAGTGAATGGTGTGGAAGACAGGATGTCAGTCATATGGGAAAAAGGCGTTGTAAGTATGTCAAAATGTCCAAACATAGAGGTAATTGATTTCTCCAATAAAGCATAATCTCTCAGCAGTTACTAACTCTTCAGTTTTATCAAGTTGGAAGAAGACTCTTGGTGCTTAAAATATTTCACTGAAGAATAATTTCTATTGTTTAGCATTAAGGGATTGCTATTGTTTCAGTGGTACTGCAAGTACATTTCCTTGAAGCATTTTCTTCAGCTCATGAAATGAAAATAAAAGGAAAGATGAGCCTATAGTTTCAACTCTATCAGCTATGTATTTTTTCCTCTTTGATTTCTCTCAAACTTAGCCATTGGAGGAGTTTTAGCACCGGTGTGCCTGTCAACTTCTAATTTATGTTTTAAGAAATACTTCTCTAATGTGTAGCTCAGTCATGTGATAAGATGAAATGAGCTCCTTCAAGTCCCACTGACTTCAGATTCTCTCTACCAACACAAGAACGCTCAGTGCTTCTCAAATAATGTCTGATGGAGGGGGGTAAGGAAATCCCTTGAGAAATCTGCTGCATACTGGGTGTTACCATTGCTCTGGCTAATGCAAAACTGTTACGTTCTGGAAGCTCTAGTTCTATTTAATATTAAGTTCTCTTGCAGTAGTGAAGTCACGTTGATAATGCACTGTGAAGCCTATTCGTCACAGTATAATTACCTACCTCACACACTTGGTGAGAATGTGGTTCATGATGTCTCTTGTTTCTCTGTACTTGGGATTCAGTTGGTATGCGCAAAACACAAACTCTTCTGCCTATACTCACCTGTGGCACAGCTCTGGTGACATTTTTTATCGTGTAAACTGAAACCTAGCTTGTGGTTCATATGAAACTGAGACATGGGTATGTGCATCAGTACTGTTTTTGAATAATGCATCCTGTTGGGCAAGACAATTTTTTAAAGTTCTTCAACTGATAATATCCTCCCTTTTTTCACTTGTAAAATATTACACAGCTGTGTGAGATTGTCTGAGCAGCTTCCCTCCCTTCCCACATGCCATTACTTCGAAGAGCAGTGTTCACCATTTTCATTATACTTTTCTTCCCAGATGACTGCTCACAGGCTACCATAAACATGTTTTTATGACATTCTGATTCCTAGAGTGGTCTATGCACAATATTACTGCCAGTGTAGCTGGCTTTCCAAGCAAACAACAGTCATGGAAGCTGTGTTAAAATAGTTACACAGCAGTGGACAGTCCCAAGACACATGCAGAACCATTATTATTTGCTATTTTGCTGAAGTGTCAAGTCAGCAAATCTGGTTTTTATACTACTTGATTTCAACATTGTCCTGGTTTCAAAGACAGGTGCCTGCTGAGGAAGACAGAATAGCCTCCCTTAGAATAGGAAATGCAACCCCCTTCCCTCCGAATTAGTGTAACTTTGAAATTAAAGGGCTTTCAGGCAATGGTATGAGAAAAAGGAATAACAGTTCTTTACT
>VYZT01063386.1:110347-168162 GCA_013400735.1 Pomatostomus ruficeps
GGGGATCCCAGGTTTCTTCCCCCAAGACACTGGAGCAGGTGGTGAAGCAGGGTGTTAGATAGGTCCCAGTGCAGCGGCCGCCATGAGCCAAGTTCCACTCACAATAGCAACCGCAGTAGGAGACCAAAATCTGTGGTGATGGCAGTCTCCCCAGAGCTCCTGCCACCTCTCTCCCTTCCGAAAAACCAAAAGCGTCATGCCCCAGCCCATAGGGGCTGTGTTTTGCCTTTTTTCCACTAGCCCCAAATACTGCGGCATGTCTGCCTGCCCTCGGGGCCGGGCACTTGCCTTTTGGTTCTTTTGTCTTCCTTAATCACCCACCCATTATCGCCCCTTAGCAACAAAAATGGGGGAAAATTCCTAAGACAGAGAGACAAACAAAAAAAAAAAAAAAGGAAAAGAATCCCAAATCCCAACAAATATTTACTGAATAGTACTATACACTATGTTATTGCTAAAGAAATTTGCAAATCAGTTTTCCTATATGACACATTGTGCCTTGCCTCGCTGTTTTCACCTTCTAGTCTCCTTAATACTGTGTCACCATTTTCCAAAACCTGGATACTTGAGAGACGTTATGTTTCCTGAGGAAATTACTGAGCAGGACTGCAGATTTAAAGTCAGCTAAAACATTTGATTTCAGGTGACTTGAGACCGGATCCACGGAGTGTTTGGTTTAAAGCTGTCTTTTTTATTCTCTTTCCTGTGGGATAAAGTAAGATAAAGTTACTGTATTTATTGAAAGTACATTGCATTATGGGCATCTGAGACAAATAGTTATTTTTATTTCTAAACTCTTCACATTTTAAAAAAATTGATGTGATGTCACTCATCCTAGCTTTTTCAACAAGAACAACAGTATTTTCATTCCTTGTTTAAAAAAGTAATGAGTTTGCTTTTGTGTACTCTTTTGCAGCACAGTGGAAAAATGGATGAAAACAGATTTGTAGCTGTTACCAGCACAAATGCAGCAAAAATCTTTAACCTTTACCCAAAGAAGGGGAGAATTGCTGTGGGCTCTGATGCTGACATTGTAATTTGGGATCCTAAAGCTACAAGGTACGTATGGGAAGTTATTTCCCCCCTCCGTCCAGCCTTTCTGCATGAAAAAAAGCATCACAAAGCCTTTGTACAACAATGAGCCTTTGAGTGAGGTTATGGTGGTTTTAAATAGCACCTCCTGTAAATTAATAACAGGGTTTTGTCTCCCACAATAGTGGATGTAAGGAGAGATCTTTGTTCTCTAGATGGATTAAAAAGCATTCTCTCTGATTGCTGACCAAGTGCTAAAATTAAAAATTCTGTACACTATGCAACCAGGGCTTGGTATCCTAAGAGGAAAAAAAAACCCCTTTGGGATTTTTAGAGCAACTCTGTTTAGTGCTGGAGTATGTTTGAATTCCTCCCACTGCAAAGGGCAGGGAGAAGAGCCTGCTGCAGCATGACCCATTACAAACTTGTGGTTTAAACTTACAGCCACTTAAAATATGTTCAAAGGTGGATTGAACTCCCTTCTGAAGCTCAATCTATTCATGCTTATGCTTTTATTTAAGGAGTTTTCTGATTGTGTGAACAGTAATTCTGCTAGAACAGGACTTGTTGCACCAACGGATGCACAAACAGTGTCCTGGTGCCTCACCTGTATCACTTGATACCATGGTACATTTTTGCTAGAAAGGGCATGAAGTGCCTTTCTGGAGCCCCAACCCATACACCATGCTGTGCATTAAAGCTGATTCCTGTCTTCATGTATATTCACACCATCAGCCAACTCCATCGTCAGGACACTATAAATATTTCAGGAATTACATCTTGAGGCTTGCTCTGGCTGCTGTGTCCATCCTGGTCTTGTTTAAACTGCCTGGAAATGGTCTGGCAGCTGACTGTCACAGAGCCAGGTTACCTGGGGAGTTGTCTCTCAGCTGAGATGCCTTTGAGCTCTGTGAGTGCATTGCCACTGCTCCAGTGCTGGGCAGGGCAACTTAAATCTGCAGGAACTTTAACAACAGAGTCTTACCTCTGACCACCTGTGCACACAGCAGCAGAAGCAGGTCAGGAAGTGTGCTGGGGTGGTGTTTTTCTTCATGGGCTCAGCTCTAGTGAGCAGTGTGACCATACAACTGTGTTTTCAGCCTTTGATTTTTGAAAAGAAAAAAGTTGAATACTCTGCTCGTGGTGCAGGAAAGTTCTGAAATGTAATTGGACATATCTGATTTTGGTAGCCAAATAGATAACACGTTCGTCCCCCTTCCCCCTCATGCTAGATTTACCTTACGCAAACAAAAGTCTTTTGACCAGTCTTCTAGGTTTTTTTATTTTTGATACTGTAATTCTTGCTCATTTCAGTATATTATTGAATACAAAAAACATGTCAAAGTGTGAAGAAAAGTCTTCTGTGTTTTAAGCTATAACATTTGAGGAGATGGAGGTTGCTATTCAAAAGACCCACATAAAAACTGGCAGCACCAGCAAAAGAAGTTTCAGGAGTGTCAACAACCCAAATAAATATAGAGGCCTGCCCAGTGCTGGGTCAGGGAGATTTTCATGTGCATTATGCCTTCTGGCATGTTGAGCAAGCATATTTTGAGATACCAGCGCCGAGCTATTTCAGGACAATGAAGCTATCAACTCTGATGAAAAAAAAACCCTGAAGGATTGTTTTCTGAACTCTCTTCTGCTCTGCCTGGAGACAAATGCTACAAATGTAGCAGAGTTCTGACAATGTTCTCAAGGTGCTTTGTCAGCTCCTGAATTATTTCTCTTTTTTGGCTCTCAAACATTCCTTCTGCTTCCCTTCACTCTCTCCTGAGTGCTCGAATTGCCTTTTCACGCACCACAGCTGTGAAGGTGCAGTTTTTCTTTAAGTATTTTTTAAACATTTAAACTGTATTTTCTTAATGAGCAAGCTTATTAAACTTGCCAGAAATATTTTTCTTCCTGATCCCGTACTATTTCCATTGTTTATCAATTTGGCTTTGCTGGGAACAGTCTTTCTGCAGGTACAATTGTGTGAACTATATGAGCAAGTATAAATAAATCTCACTGGAACTTGTCTATTAAGTTCACTACAAATCCTGAAGAGGGCATAAACAGCCCAGCAGAAAAAGGGGATCTAGCTAGTGGATTTCAGCCATTTAATATGTTACACAAGGCACAGCCTCGTGTGCTTTGTTGACTCTGGGGAGTGATTTTCAATTTCACAATAGACTTGTTCCTCTTTCTTGCTAAGTTCTTCCTCTTTTGTGCATGACTTTTTTTCTTGTTTGCAACTCTGAGTCCTGTAAGAGGAAAATGCAATTTTCCAGTTCTGGTTTGAGGTTGTTTTGCTGTAGTTTTGAAATACTGACTGATACCAGCCTAACGAGTTAGACAGTTGCTGAAGTCTTTCTGAGAGGAATTGGTGTTATCACAATCTGTCAGAGGAAGTCAATATGGAAGATTCTAGAGTCATTCAGAAAGGTAGTGCAGCTTTTCAATATAAAACCTGTATCCCTACAAAATCAGCTGCATTTCCCTGCTAACATCATTGCACAATGTTATAAGTAATTGCGGCAAAAAACTTGCCAGACCCAATTTATAATTGATTTAAGATTTATTAGCAAGCAGCAATCAAGCAAAACGCAGCGCTGGGCGGCCGAGAGGGGTCTCCCCTCCGTCAACAGCATGCACTTTCCCTCTGCAGCCCCTCTTTCTTTTATAGTCCTTCTATGTGGCATCCTCAAGTATCTTCTGCGGCTGCACCTCCTGTTGCTAGGTGGTGTCCTGGTCATTCTGGTGGTCGAGGGGATGAAAATAGCAGTCTTCCCCTTAGTGCCTGTTGCTCAATTCTTTTCACAATTTCCTTATTAGGACATTTTACCTTACTTGCCTACTCGGCAGGATATCCCCTTGCACGCATAGGATGTTGCTTAGCGGTTTGATTAAGAAGTTCCTTTGTTTATTACACACAAGAAAAACATGTTGGGTGCTCTCTGAACATTCAGGATTTTCTCTTTCTAGGTTACAAAACCTTAGTGAATTCAACGCGATGGCTCTACAAGCTGGGAGCAATTGCAATTGCAATCAGGTTCTGCTTCCAGCACTCCGCTGCTCTAGCTGAGGCTCTCTTTTTAAGGATCAGTTTCATTGATTGGCCTATTTCTGTAGCATTTTCTGGTAATTTCTGCACAAAATACTATATCAACAGTTATCATATAAGCTACTTTATTTAAAAGCATCTGAATACTGCTTTTAGCAGGTCTGCATGACAGCAAGCATTATTTGGAAGAAACATGAACTGTACAAATTGGTTAGAAACTGCTTTACAGAAGATGGGTTGTGACTCCTGCCAAAGTAGGTTTTTTTGTTAGCTTCCTTATAGTTATTCCATTCATTAAAGACCACACAAATACAAAAGGGATCTGCTGGTCTATTGCAAGCCATGTGCTACCAAATATCATATTGCAGACCTTAACACCCTCAGCATCCCAAGTACAGTCTGTGCAAACAGGATTATTCTGTGAAAACTCCTTGGGAAAATGCATGTAGGCAGCAAATGTATACTCCCTGTACCATCTTATTTTAATCTGTGCTTTGATCAAGACTGTTCACTGACTTCTTTCAGCTATACACAAATAATATAAAAGCCCCAAGTCTGTGAAAAAAAAAAAGCAACTGTAAAGACTTTTTCAGGAGGAGAGAGCAGAGTAAGTAAGCGAAAGGGAAATTCACCTGTCAGCAAGTCAGTGTCCTCTATAGCTGATGCCTTTAGCTATTTGAAAGCAAGCAAGAGTATAAAATCTCTAAGGTTTGTTTCAGAAATGCTCAGCAAGGAATCTAAATACTGTAGTACCCAATTCAGGCAGTGAAAAGAGCTGAGCATCCCTTGGAAAGTAGGGGCAGAAAGTCCTAAAGATCTCCTAAAGAGACATCCAGCTCCCAGCAGATATTATGGCTCAATTAATTCACTGTACCCTGTCGGAGCCGTGCAAGTAAACTCTCGATCAGGACCCAAAGGCAAGATCAAACACCCATAAGGATGAAAAACCTGTCTCAAATAGAGTTTAACTTTCTAAGTCCAGCCACTTCATTATAACAATGTGCAGACTGGGAAGCCTCACTCACCAGGGTTTTCCCTCATTAAATATAGGTGAAAAGTTAGATCTTTCTGATTGCAAAGGCAGAGCTGTCTGTGCAGGTAGCACCATCCTCTTTGGGCTTTGCTGCAGTGGCCGTCTTTGGCAGGCCCAGCATGTGCCCCATATGTGCTGGTGGAGCTGGGCTCAAGCCCTGAGTGGTGGCTGCAGTCCCGGTGTACAGCTGCCAGTGGGGCCCCTGCCCAGCAGGGAATGTGGGAATCCTGAGGTGAGGGCGGGAGGGAGTAAAAGGACAGGTTACTCTGTAAGCTACCTGCCTGACATGACACAGGAAGCAGTGTTTTCTAGTTTGTTTCTGGTATTTTTGCATTTTGAGGGAAACAGTGACTGGATGTGACTCAGCAAGAAGTCAGAGTTCCCCAGTCTGCTGGCTTATGTTCCCTCAATGCCTTTGCTTGCATGTAGATATGTTCATGGCTAAATGCATTTAGCATTTGTTAGAACTGAAATCTGCAGCCTCTGTCTGTCTCATTTGTAGTCAGGTCTTCAGCCCCAGAGCCTTAAGTGGGGACATTACAATGTTTAAGCACTGCCAAGTAATTGCCAGTAATTTTTAGTAACATAAGAGAGGAAGAAACCAAGATGTTAGCAGAGGATTAGAATAAATAATGCTGCAACTGTCTTACTCTTTTGATGAATGAGCATAATTTTGAATATTGAGTATATGGATAACTGCATCTAGTCACAATGAGACAAAATGAAATAATGTGGCGTACAAATATCTATGCACAGGATAAGTATGTTTGGCATTTTCAATAGCCCCATGTTCTTTTGTACAAGTGAAAACATGTGCATGCCTGAATGTACACAAATTCACCAGAATCCTGTCAAAGACATCTTATCTCAAATTAAGAAAGTGGGGAGAAAGAAACAATAGGCACAAATTAAAATACAGGAAATTACATTTCAAGATGAGAAATAATATGGTTTTTCTGTGATGATGATCAAACACTGGCATAGGTTGCCCATAGAGATTGTGGATCTCCTTCCTTGTAGGCACTTAAAACCCAATTTAACATGGCCCTGAGAAATCTACTTTGTCTGACCCTGATCAGAACAGAGGGCTTGGAACAGATGATCTCCACTGATGCTTTCCAACCTCAGTGACACTCTGATTCTGTGAACTGTAACAAGATAAGCCTCTCTGAGAGTGCATGATGTACATGATGTACATTTATGTAACTTGCTGTCTCCAAAATGTCACTTGATCTCTTTAGAGAAGTGAATCTCAGAAATGTTACCAAAAAATTAAATCTTTCTTTATTTTCTCCTTATGTAATTTTGACTTTTTTCCCTTGTAAACACATCAATATTTCTCTAGTCATTGAATAGAGTAATTTGTGTTTTCCTCTTTTTGTATGCTTTTCTGCAAGCTAATTTCTTGTTAGTGCTTCTCTCCTGCCCATGGTTTTTCACAAATGTTCACTTCCATCCTGTATCAGCTTGGAGCAATTGGTAGGACCAGACTGGATAGTATTGTTGACAAAAGAACTACTTACCATAATAAAAAAGTTATTTTGTTGTCATTCTCTACCCCCCTTAAAATGATGAAGTTTAGTAGATATGATTGCATGAAATAAAGATCCCATTCCTTCAGATAAGTCACTTTGATCTGAAGCTCTCAAACATTAACTTCCTGCCTCTTCTTGCATCTGTTTTTATCTACAAGTCTTCTCAATTCATATGGCTACTCAAAGCAATGGTTGTTGAAGGTGTCTTTTAATAGGCTAGGAACACAACTTTATAAATAGTTGCCTGCATATATTTGCATATGCAGTTATAGCAATTCCTTAATATAAAGTAGGCCATGGGTTATTAATCCACATTATAGGCTTATAGCTAACATTTTTACACAGATGTTAAGACTTTCTTATTTTTTCTCTCTTTTCTTTTTCCTTTTCTTTGCTTTTCTTTTTAATAAACCTCCTAATTATCATTATAAATGAGTGGTGACTCAGAAAAAACAGAAAGGTGAAAGATTTATTTTTCCTAGATTTTAGAAAAGCAGGTTAACAGCATGTGGAGTTCAAAGGCATCTGAAAGTGATAAGAAGAGGCAACTTGCAAAGGCTGATACTGTCTTCAGCAAAGTGGCATTTCTCACCTACCCCAACTCTGAAAAGCTCAGAGATACTGCACTGCAACCATTGAGAGTTGCTTACAGCTCAAATACTCACTCCTACATGAGTTGATTTTCTTTGGCAGCTGTCAATAAAGCAGTTGTTTTCAATGACAGACTTTATTACTACGTTTTAAATTAAGTAATAAATTAATTATAAAATAGCTGTCCTCCCTTTACTGAGATGTTGAGCAGTTATTCTTGCCTAAGGGCTGTTGTATACAGCATTCTTTCATATTCCTGAATCTGAAATTTTTAAAGAAATCTGGGTGAGGTACATCTCCATTTCCATTGAGTGTAATTAGCTTCTTCATTTCTTTGCTCATCTCACGTTGAAAATTAAAGGGATAACCCTCATGGTAGTCAAAGTTTTGGTTCTAGAGCTGATGTAACTATGCATTACGAAAGGTAGATCACTCCAATGTCTAATGGTTTCCCTTCATCCATGTCCCCCTCCTGCCCAACTGTAACTCACTATATTTACTGTTTCAGTCTCTGACTGAAGCATAGATGTGTTTGTTGAGATGAAAAGTGGTACCTCTAACTCCTTAACACATCTTTAGGTCATAATTTGAGCTGGCCACCTGTATAGTTTTGAATTTCACCCTTTGTATTGCAGCATCAGTCTAATCTGCTGCTCTTTTCTAAGTTTCAAGTTTGCAGTTCATACTTTATTTAGTTAAAAAATTCTGGGAGTGGCTGTAAAGTCCTTTCTCACATAGAGCATAAATAAATACAGTACTACTAGTCACTGAATCTTCACACAAAGGAAGTCTGTCAGTTGTTCTTAGACTAAATTACTCTTTGACTCTAAATTAGTTGGACAGAAGTATGGCATTGAAAAAAGACAGTTTCAGAAGCATGTCTTCCTCTTTGGCATAGAGGAATGGCAATGTTTATATTAATAGCTTGAAATTGCCTTGCAAGCCAGGTGTATCAAAAGCAGCTGAAGTGAACTACATGGAAACATTGATGTGAGTCGGAACAATAGAGGACCAGATGTCTTTACAGTATCCTCTTTGTAGAGGAGGATGTTCTTTTAAATATTGAAGAAATTGTTCTGATCTCAGTTTCCATTTGAGAAAGGGTTATTCGAAATTAGAGCCACTGCAATTTAAACCAGAATTAGAGAATTTTACAAATTTTATTTAAAAAATACAATACAAATTTTTGAAACCTGGACTCAGAATCTTTTCTCATGCTGAGTAGTCCCTTACGTCAGGCATCACTTAGGATGCTGGAGACAGCTGTTAACTTGTACTTGACTATGGTGTCAGTCTTAGTTTCTTGGATTATTAGTAGGTTACAACTGCTTTTGCTATTAGGTGAGAGCAAACATCAGAATTTTGCTAAGCCGCCTGCTACTGAAATTGGTGATACAATAACGCTTTGGATCGCAGGATTGCCCGGGAGCCTGCGGGGCGATGGTCCAGCGCTTGGTCAGATAAACAGCTGCAGAGGAGCAGTTTTCTCTGTTTATCTATTTACCTAGCTATCAACTCTGCAGCAGCTGAGCAGAGCAGTCGATATTAAGAAAGAGTAGGCAGGAACAAAGAAGCGAGAACAGATCTTGCAGCAGCACCCAAAGTTTATTCTCAGGGGATGCATGCTACAAGAATGGACCCTTGGGGGTGGTTACACTGAGTTTTAAGGGGAAAGGAAAGGGGTGGTTACAGAGGAAGGGTCCAAGGTTCCTCCAAATCACAGAATGATGAGGAGTGACAGCTATCCAATGAGTTCTGAACAGAGGCGGAACGTATTTGCATTATCCAACTAACTTAACAGAATGGCAGAACTTTCCTGCACTTGCTGAATATTAAAACAACCTGATGCATATTAAAATAACAGGGGTGGTGTTGCAGAATGGATAAAGGAAAGTGAGCATGGAACGGCTTGTGGCCGAGGAGATGGGGAAACAGCGTAGTCAGTTAGGTTAAGGATGTAAACTGAAGGACACTGTGTCCTTCACGAGGGAGCTATACAATAACAAGATGTTTTTTAGTCAGGTAGGAATGCAGAAGGAGGATGGGAAACGGGAATGTTGGCACTAGCAAAAGAGAAACAAAAAAGGGGGGTTGACTTGCAAAAGCACACCAATAGCACGCTTGGGTTACAGAATATGGATGAGCACATTATAGAACTTATAAAAAGGCATGTAACTGATCAATAAACGAAGCTTATTGCTAACTCATACTGAGTCGTCTGAGTTATCCCTCCGCAACAGGGTGGAACAGAGTTTTTGACTGACAGGGCTAAAACGTGGCAAGATTTAGGGGATTTCCCCAGCCATGCTTCCTCCATCTCCCTCAGATTCACTGTCCTGGGAAGAAAAATCCATCCAAGTTATCTCATTCGTTTTCATAGAGACGGTGGGCTGGGTCACTGCCACAATACAACTGTAAACAGTCTGTTGCATAAAGTTGCTGGACTGTGAGTTTAAGACCCAAACATACCACCGAGTTATCTTTTATTTGGTTGTTTGCTTGCTACCTGAAAGGTTCACTGACATTGATAATGTCAAAGGGTTAAATCAAAGGCAAATTTTGGTGATTTCCATCAGAGAAAATGCACTTCACCTTCAGAAAGGGCAGCATGATGTGCAGCTTGTTTCAGTAGAAGAGTTATAAATGAGTTCTATAGAGGTTTGTTGTTGAGAAAAGCTCTGGAAATGTGTTTTGTCATATTGCAAGGTTCAGCTCTACAAATGGATATTACTTCTAAATGTGCCAACTTCCATACACTTTGTATCTTTAAATGAAGGACGTACTTACCTCTGAGGCACAGTTACCTCTAGTGATCCTGCTCTAGCACATTTAAACAGCTCACGTGTTGATGAAGGACCTTGCTTATTTTTCTGTTTCCTCAAATTACCTTCTCCATTTTTCTTTTCATGTCCCAGTACTATTGTGCAAATAGATAGGATATATACTCAGAGAATGTTAAACATAATTATATTACAGTTGTTCTTACTTACCATTCTAGCAATTGGACCCATAAAGGTAATGCAATAAGTTAAAGGAATATGTTCACCAGCTCCTTATAGGGCTATTATAACACCCGTTAATAAATTTGTTTCACAGGACCAGTGAAAACAACAGAGGTTTTTCTTTTCCCAATGTGAATCTACAAGGTGGTGCTAATATTGGTGAGCAGGCATGCATAAGTTTTCTGTCCAAGGTGTGCTGTATAAGGCAAAGTTTTTATTCCTATGGGTAGATTGGTCAATAGGCAGTATTTACATATATACAGCCTTTGAAATGTCAGGTACCACCAAGATTTAAATGTAGCTCTTAGGAGAACCAATTTCTCTTAGTTCAACAGAATGATATGAAAGGAAAACTAAGTATGCTTCCATGAATTCTTTTTTCCTCTGTATAAGTAATAATTTCAAATATTTAATAGGATTATTTTTGAAAATGGCTATATTTCAAGTAAGATACAGATTTTTTTGTGGTTTTCTCATTTTGATAAGGATATTGACTAAAGTTTTAGAAAATTCTTCTCCAAATGGATCAATATTTAATCCTATTAATATTTCATACTGCTTTTGGCTTTAATAATTCCTCTGCAAAAAGATGTAGTCTCTGGAATAATATGAATGCGTGTATATGCATTATAATATATGCATGATAGATTTTTGATTGTGTGAGCACAAATATCGGAAAAAGCCCTACTGGTAGCCAAAAGCGTGAAGCTTCCTTCTTTTCAGAAACTAAAAATGACAATAAAAAAACAAACTCTCCAAATAATATATATAATCTGTAGATTGGATACAGGAAGTTAATAAAATAATTAACTGAAATTCAAAACCTTTTGACCCTCTGTAGTTACAGTACAGAGTAAGCAGCTCAGTAGGGAAAATAGACAATAAAGGAAGTATACACAGCCTGCACTTCCAGATAGTAATGTCAGCTCTAGCATTGGCTCCGCCTTTAAAGTAGCCAGTTAGGGTTGGAGAAATTGTCTAGAAAAATGGAAATCATATAGAATGGGGTCTATATATTCACAAAGCAATAATACCATCATTCAAATGAGTACTGTTGAAGTCTGAAATTATAATTTACTTAATACCCTTGGAGGAAAGGTATGTAGAAGTGTGATGTTGTTATTATTTAGCAGCACTGAGATATTTGGGCTGTCAGTCATTGAATCAATCCAACTCACACTAAACATTACCAAAAATCATTATCATCTACTGACTTCCCAATGAAATGGTCTTTGTGTTATTTGTGAGACTCAGTCTTTGAAATCTTGCAGCCATGCTTTTCAAACTTGAAATTGCAAGTCATTCCAGCTAAAAGGTCAGAGCTTTTTCTGATCGAATTGTGCATAGGTATTTACTTGATAAGGCAAAATGAAATCAGGTTATCCAAAGAAAATATTACAACCTGATTTTTTTTTTTCCACTAATCTCTTTTATAGTGGAAAGTTTTGCATTTCAAGGCTGCTGAGTTCTGTCCTTTTGACTCCCTCTTCCTTCTTTTGAAATGCAAATACTGTTCAATGGAATGTTATTGTGCTATCCTATTTTTACAGCTGCTCTATGATGTATTGTACAGCGTCATTGTTAAATAACGTTGCTAAGTTTTCTTCCTATATCAATTTATCAAAATTTTATAATGAAGCAAAATGCAAGGATCATAGTAATTTTGTGTGTTGTTTTGTAAACACAGAACAATATCTGCAAAGACACATCACCAGGCAAATGACTTCAATATATTTGAAGGAATGGTCTGCCATGGAGTTCCAGTTGTGACAGTTTCAAGAGGCAAAGTGGTTTATGAAGGCGGAGTTTTCAATGTCACAGCAGGAGAAGGCAAATATGTCTCCCGTCCACCATTCCCTCCATATGTCTACAAACGAGTCAGGCAGCGGGAACAGGTTAATTAAACTAATAAATCTCTGAAATGCCTTGTACAACATGAGGATAACTAGCTCTTGGGAAGAGAAGTTTGGGGATTCAATGGTAATTCTCCTTACTAAACAAAATATGCCAGGGAGGGTGGAAAGGAAATAAAGGACTCATTTTTTATTGCTCTTTATCTTACAGAAAAATACCATGGACTAGTTCCTGCTTTGGCAGTAGTCTGTACAGCTCATGAACTAAACCTCTATACTTTTATAAATAAACATGTCCTACTTGCAATAAAAGTGGACAAAGTTTTGTTTCTGAGTAATCTAATTGCTACATTTCCTCACTGATTTCACTGGAAATCAGAGCCTAAATATCATATGCAGGAAGAAATCTTGTACCAAGGAAGAAATCAAAAATTGTCTAACTCTTTCATGGATCAGATATTTTGAGCTAAACCCTGCAGAGTGTTGAACATTTTGCTGTGTTCCAGCAAGAATGTCTTAAAAGCTGAACATGTGCAAAGGGCACTGCTGGGCCAAGCAAGATAGCTCTGTTCAAGCTTTTGTTCTCCTCTATTTTTAAAAGAGAAATATTTAAAATACATAAAGATTGAATTTTCAGTGTCTATGTACTGTGCAAGCATTTGTGATGCTTTTCATCCTTAGTGTACTGTGAATAGGATTTTCAAAAGCACACAGAATAAGTACATTTTAAAATCACCACCTGAATTAGTGGGATTCACTGCAGGATCTAAGGGTTGAATCAGACTAGCATCCATGTGAAATAAGGCCCAGTGAAATGCCCCCAAGATAATTCTGTATATTTCTCTCTGCTGTTGTCTTGATGGACTGAGAAGGGCATGTAAAAGTGGCTGAATGACAATTTCCTCCAAAGACCACAATTTCACAGAAGGTAGTGAGCTGCCCAGAAGTTCATACACATAATACAGTATCAAAACAAAACTAAACTGAAATTTATAAGAAATTTGATAATTACGCAATTCTGAAAGACTTCCATGAACATAGTAGTTTCCATTACCCATCAAAGCTAGAGAGAATTTTCCCTTAACCCAAATATCAACTGCAGCATGTCTTCAGAAGTGATTTTTCAACCAGTCCAGTCTCCTGTAGTCAGCAGCTGGAATAGTGGGTGATAAATAGCCACACAAGGCAGAATTTGCTTTTTTTCGTTGATATTTATTAACCTCTTTTACCTGATGTATTAAAAACATCATTGGGAAATGTGAATACTCTTAACAAATAGAAGAATCCATAAAATGAGGTGGAACATGTTAAGTTGATTCTTTAAAAGATGAATTTAGGATTGGATTGTTGCAGATTTAGCCACTCCTGATGAAAGATAAGAACTGAACAGTTTAATCCCAGTGCAAGGGATCTCTTCCAGAAATAAAATAGATGAAAGTATTGGAATGTATTACATAGAAAGATGTGTTATCACGGGGCTTCTATTTCAATTTTTTCCAATTAGCAATTGCAAGAGAAGACAAAATAATGAAAGATTTAAAACACTTTTTTGCAGGTATGTCAACCTGTTCCTGTCAAGAGGGCACCATATACAGGCATGGTCTCAGGAGCATCCATCACGCGAAAATAACAGGCTCATTCCCTAGTTTCGGCTGTTGCAGGTAACCATCTCTTTTGGTTAGTGAAAACTACTTTATGCTTCTCTGAAACATCAAGAAAACAAAAGTGTGGCAGGCTGTCTATCTGGTGACAGGCTTGTCTGAAATAAGCCCTCTCAGAAGCTGAGTTGTCTCGGTATCTGTAAATTCAATGAAAAAGTGTGGCAGCCCAGGTATGGAGAACCTCTCTTTGATTGGAACCTCACTTAAAAAGTTCAGTTGAAAGAAACTGATAGGATTTAACTGGTAGACTAAAACATGGGTATGAAGGCCCATACAAAACTTGAATTCAGTTAGCAGCAGGAGTACAAAATGAAGCATGAATGTCTGACTTGCTAATTTACAGAAAAAACCCAAAATCACGAACAAAACCAGCTTGATGTGAAAAATTAAATTTGTTAGCGTACCTGTGTTACAGAAAATAACCCCCCAACAAATGTGCTGTTTGGGTTAAGTTGACAGATTTTTTTTGCAAAAACAAAAGCTGTCTTCACAAAAAAGAGAAAGCTCCAGGGAGACCTTAGAGCAGCCTTTCAGTACTTAAAGGGAGCCTATGAGAGAGCTGGAGAGAGATTTTTTTTACAAGGGCGTGGAGTAGTAGGACAAGGTAGAATGGCTTTACACTGAGAGAGTAGGTTTAGATTAGATATTAGGAAGAAATTCTTTATTGTGCAGTTGGTAAGGAACTGGAACAGGTTACCCAGAGAACTTGCGGATGCCCCATCCCCAGAAGCGTTCAAGGCCAAGCTGGATGGGGATCTGAGCAGCTTGGTCTAATGGAAGGTGTCCCTGCCCATGGCAGAGGGGTTGGAACTACATGATCTTTAAGGTTCCTTCCAACCCAAGCCATTCTGTGATTCCAGGAATAGAGGTGCTGCAGTCAGTGCCAGCAGTGTATGAATTACTGTGAGCTCATCGCTACTAACAGGAATAACACCCAGCATCTCCCCTTCACTCGTCTCCAGTGTTCACAGTGTGTGCCTTGGTTATTGACAGTTCTTGTAAATGCCCTGGTGCTTGGCAGAGCTTTTTATGAGCTGACTTCCTTGTTAAGCAGAAATCAATTACCTTTGTTTTCTGGGTTAGTTTTCTGTTGCCTTGGTGAGTTGAAATGTCTCTTAGAAGAACCTAGCAAAGATTAATGCAGTGTAACATATGGGTGGGGTAAGGCAGCTGGGGATAAGGACTGGTGACAGCACCTCTTTCTCTAACTGTCTAATAAGCAGAAGAAATGTTTCAGGAAAAGGTAAAAACTAGGTAAGTCCTTCAGCAAGCTCAGTCAAGCCATGATGCTGCTGTGTGCCAGCTGCAGCTGAAATGTTGTCTGCTACAGCAGGGGAGTTGATAAATATGAGTTGGGGAAACAGTGAGTGACTGACAAAATCCAGGCTGAAATTTTTGGGTGCATCTGTGTACCATCAATGTGATCAGTTAGTTTAAGAAATTATTTCCCAATAGATGAACAGAAAGCCCCAGTTTGCACCTCACATAAAATGAGTCTGTCTTAGTGCTGATTAATACAGGACAGGAACAAACCTGCAATGGTAGGAGGGTGAAATTAGCTTTTTCACATTTCATGGTATCATTCCTTTAAAGCTACCTTGTAGTGAACCTCATCCAGGACATCAGTTGCAGCAACAGAGCGCAGTAACCTATTTGTTTTTCTCTGTCATAAGGGAAAAAGGTTTTCTAACAGAGAGGACTAAAGGCTAAAGCTTCAGTAGACTGAGGGAGCAATAGTCATTCTTTCTAGCTCCTAGTTCTCCTTCTCCATTATTACCTCTGAGTGACAAATTGCAAAGAAGAGATTTTCTTTTGAAAGATGATATCGTATTGTCTTTTTCTTTTCTGTAGATAAAAGCAAATGAAAATGACCTTGCTGCTCCCACCAGCAGTGCCTTCTGGGTCCAGCAATCAATCCACAATCAACTTCTCAAGAGCCAACATGAAACAATAAGCATTATACTTGGTTTCCTACATAAAATTGCCATTGAAATTTCTCTTTGAAAGGACTTTTGTTATAAGAATTGGAAAATTATTTTTAGAAAATGGAGTAATAATAAAAACCCCCTAAGATTATAATGTGGCAACAGCTCTGTACATTCTTAAAAGTATGTAAGTTTGGGATGGTATTTCTTAATGTTTATCTTTAGAACATATCAGCTACCCAATAAAGTAAAAGCAATGAACAATGGTGTTTAGGCACATTTTTTAAACTCCTGCTCTGTTGGGTCTCAGAAGATGAATTCTAATTTTCTAATTTTATATGTTAGGAAGATCTCTGTTTTGCTTGGCAATGCAGAGAATTCTGAGAGCAGATGCTGAATTTTATTTTTAATTTTCCCTATCTGGAAGGGGTCAGTACAGAAATATGCTGATTCAGGAGAACACTCACTGTTTTGGAGCTGCTGCCACATCTCCATGTCACTGTCTTTTTTAAAGAACTTCATATATTTTGTCCCTGCCAACTGCACCACCAAGCATTTTTTGGTGGGTTCAAGTATTTCCTTTTTTGCACCCTAGGCAAACCTATACTAACCCTACTTATGAACTCACCTACAGAAATAGTTTGACTTTATGAAGAGACACACACCCATCACCTGAAGGTTTATGAAGTGAGACCACTAGAGCAAAAACATAATGCATTAATGTAAAAAAACAGTGAGGTTTTTCCCAATGTAACTCGTACTTTGGCTTTTGTAGGATAGGATTCCTAATTCAGAACAAAATCTCTTTTGCTCATTGTATCTGATTTCCCTTTTCAGAGGTTGTTGTACTTTTAGAAGTATGAGTCTGCTACCATGTCTAGACAAATTTTGATTTGGAGAACTTGAATGTTGTTTAAAGTTGCACTTTCATATGTAATAGATCTCCTTTTCAAGCAGCTGTTGCTGGGAAAAAATTAAGAGAGTGTCATGGTTTAATCCCAGCTGGCAGCTAAGTACCACGCTTGATTCCCACCCAGTTAGGTGAGGAAGAGAATCAGAAGAGTAGAAGTTAGAAAAATCTTAGGCTGGGATAAAGACAGTTTAATAGGCAAAGCAGAAGCCATGCACACAAGCAAAGCAAAACAAGGAATTCACTCCCCATCATCAGGCAGGTGTTCAGGCATCCCCAGGAAAGAACCCTGAAAGTTCCCCATGCTTCTTCCCCCAGATTTACATGCCGAACATGACGCTATATGGTCTAAGGTATTCCTGGGGTCAGTTGAGGTCAGCTGTCCTGGCTGTGTCCCATCCCATCTCCTTGTGCACACCCAGCCTTCTTGTTGATGGATTGGGGTGAGAAGCAGAAAAGGCCTTGATGCTGTATAAGCATTGCTCATTGATAATGAAAAATGCTTAAATTAGCAACATGTTTCCAGCACAAATCCAAAACATAACCCCACACTAGCCACCATGAAAAACTTAACTCCACTCCAGCCAAAAACTGCACAGAGAAAAATGAGGCCAACACAAAATCACCTGTACAGTGAGTTGACTGTTCTGTGTGTAGAAACAATATAACCTGTACTTCTGTGCAACCCACAGGCCAAACACGCGCAGAAAGTGCTGCACATTTTAAGACATACACATTAAACATATGATAATTACTATTATTTTTGACAGTGGAAAGCTGTTGCGGTGTGCTGTTGGCCAGGTTTTCGTTTTTCCTCATGGCCAGGCACTGCTGTCTCCCCCCTCCCCGCTTTGGTATCTGGTTTCCCCCCCCGGAGGGCTCTGTATTTTGCAATCCTACACAAAGCCCGCCAAATTCAAACCCCTCACTCCTTCCCCATAGGATGTTTGTATCCTCCCCCGCCCCCTCGTGTTGGTATATATGTAACTGTAACACGCTGTGCCAGTGCTTCCCTGGCACAACCCTGGTGCCTGAATAAACCATCTGGGAAGACCCTCCACTTGTCTCTCCTTCCTTGGCGTGCCTGGAACACCGGTGGATTAGGTGAAACCCTGCTGGATCTTCACCAGCCCTCCTGAACCCCCGAAGCAGCCCAGCAGCCCCTGAAACCACGGGCGGACATCCAGTGCCCCCACCGGCGGCATCGTGTCAAAAAGCAGACTTGAAGCTCCTGCTATATTCCTAGGCATATAGTGATGTATGAGCATGTATGAAAAACAAACTCCTACTAGGTCAGTAGTTCTCCTGTCTCTAAACAGCAAAAGAGGGTTTGCTTTGTAAGATGATGGACCGTAGTCATGGGTAGGGTTGAGAAGATCTAGCACCAGTTCCCATTTCTCAGGTTTATCTTTGGTGTGGCAGAGCAGCAGAACAAACAATCCAGAACTATTGCAATGACTATTACAAGGAAATGGAGTTCACTGTTCAGTACAGACTTCTGTACTGTCATGCTCTTCACCTCAGTTTGTTGTCCAGTCTGCCTTTACATGCAACAGAGAAAGAGATGCTTCTGCAACTTTATTTGTCTCTGCATCAAGATCTCACACAGGTCAGATGAATCTACCTGGAGCTGTTGTCCTTTGGGATGAGGTGGGCAGTTTTCTTGCAACGCTGGTTTGTCTCCATTGTCTACAAAGAGTTTACAGAGTGGGTAACTATGGTGCAGATTTTTACTCCGCAGCTGTCTTCCACCCAGCCCACCTTTGCCTCTCAGAAGGGGAACTTTCTTGTATGAAGGATGCCTGTCTTTTCTTATATTTTGCCTCATCAATAGTGCAGGTCAACCATGAATGCATTCTTTCCAATTAATCTTTTGCTACCCTGGAAGAAGAGCAGAAATTCAGTAGGAGTAATCTCCAAACCATGAACATGTATTATCTATGGAAAAATGTATAATATTTTTAAGTTTACTACTCATTTTTATTAGATTAGAAATGAGTGAGCTTTCTCCTGTGTAATTAGTAAAGAATTCCTGATCCCTATGTTAGTACTTACTGCTCTGTTATCATGCACTATTCCTCCTATAGGGTTACACATTTTTTTTGTTAAGAAATACCTACTTTTTAATTCCAGTGAGTCTTAACTATTGTGCAGATGTCATGAAAGAAATTACCTGCATATTGTGAACTGGGATTTGCACCAAATCATCTGCTGTATTTTTACATCCTTGGGTGCAACAAGTTATTGAGCCTGTCAGGTTTGTTATATTTATGAATATTTGTTTTGCCATGACACATGCTGGCCCTAGGACCTGAATCCTGCCTCAGACCCCAAGGTGACAAGTAATAGCCCTTGAGGAACTGTGTGACATCAAAAGAATTTCAACTGTGCCATTCAGGCAGGCACTCCTGCTAAAGTTGATACTATCAGACTGCAAATCTCTGTCATCCTTGTTCTTTTTCCCACTTACATGTGCTATGCTATAATGGTGGGATCTTCAAACAGATGTAATTTTGGGACTGCCCAGGTCTCTATTCCAAAGCACCAGTAATGAGTGACAGCAGAGCCACAAACAGTAGTATGGAAATTTTTAGTAGACATATAGTTTGGGATTCAATGGGATTACAATTATGTCAGCACAGGTCCTGAGCTGGAGCACTGGATGGAGCACTGACTACTCTCTCAGTTGTACCTCAGTCTCTAGACCCTGATGAAACTTCTGCATTTGTTCAACAATCTCATCCCTGAGCTATCACTTGCTCTTTACGTTCTCAAATTGTTGCTGGGTCTGTTCTATAACTGCTGTGCTAAGACAACACATGCCACACACCAGGTTGGAAAGGTGGTTTAGAGATGACTTTTGCAGCCCACACAGCTGTTTTGAGCCTCTCATGGGACAGTAAGACAATAATTGCTTTCCTATCTCATTTAGCCATAACCCTCAGGCTTCTCCACCACCTACTGAGCAAAAGGTTTGCTTTCTTTGACTCTTTCTTCAGTCCGCTGGTCACTCTGATTGCTTTGAGAGCTGTTACTGCTGCATTAAAACCCTTTTTCTCTGGAGCAATGTCTATGCAGAGGAGCCAAGGATCTGTTTTGTCAAGGCTAAAACACAGAATATCCTTTCCTTGCTTAGCACTTCTTTTTGGGATTCTACTGGTTTCCACCCCTTTCTTGTATGGAAAGGTTGAAGACTCAAACACATTGTTAAAGTAAGGAGCAAAATCTGTTAACCATGTTTTCATTGCTCTGCACACCCAGACAGAAATTTGGGATCTTTAGTGCTCCATTCTCCCTGGTGATGTGGATTCCAGAAGCAGGAGCAGAAAAGCAGTTTGGGAGATCTTATTCCTGCATTCACAGTACTGTTTTCATCCCCATAGTTTGTCAGAGAAAGCCTCATGCAGACAGCACGTGTTTATTTCCGATTGCTGGCACTCAGTTCACCCCCTGTGAAACTCGCGGCTGGGGTGAAAACACCTACAGCTGCAGGCGTCTCTCTTCAGCCTGAAGCACCGGGGATAGATCTCTGCAGAGCAGCAGTGCTCGGCCCGTGGCTGTACTGGGCCACTGGAGGGCAGGGCAGGTACAAGGTATCAGCAACGGAACGAGAGGGAAGGTACTTCTATGCACAGCAGCACCCGTGAAGCACGCTCACGTTTTGAGTTCTGTGCCTCTAAACTCGACAGCAACATCCCTGTTTTCAGGCTTTATTTCAGCAGCAGCAGAGAGTGATCCTTTCATCCTTACTCTCCACTTTTGCAATGTAAAACAGAATTAGAGGAAAGGCTTGGATTATTCATTTCTCTTTAAGTTGCATCTCTGGGCTATTTAAACTACGATGGAAACAGTGAGTTAATGTGATATTGACAGAGCAGGGGTCACGGTGGCAGCAGTTGTAAACCCAGCAACTTCTGACTTTGCACACCCAACTGCTCATGTGAAATGCTGCAACAAGACCAGCAGAGAGGAAAAGAAGCCTTTAGCGTGTCTTGGCTTAAGAGGCAGCCAGGTTTGGGGGTAAGGGGTAGTGATAAGGAGAGTTCCATCAACATGGTACTGAAAGAAAATGCCCTTGTTTGTATTCCACTCCAGGAGGGTTAGGAGCACTAGCATGTCTCTCTGAATTACCTTCACAAGACAATCAGGTCAGCCTTTCATTAATTTTACAAACCATATTTGATCCAATTGGAGGATTTTTCACAGTAAATCAAACAGCTTCTACGCCAGTGAAGGACATTTAAAAAGGAAGTTGAGTTCTGCTGTGAGTTGAGGGAAAGAAAGGGATGAATGAGTCAAAAGCCAAATCCAGACTTCTCAGACTCTTGTTAGTGCTGAATGTATTTGTGATAAGCCCTAGAGAGTCATTTAGAGACACAGCCCAGTAACGTGAAAGATATTAAAAAATTCTATTACACCAACAAATGAATAAAACTCCTTAATTTCAACTGCACCTATAGTTCCCTTGTGCTTAGCAGAAAGAAAAGCATTGCATGCTTTTATATGTATGAGAAAGAATGATCTGTTGGAGATGAAGAAAATATATTAAAAGAGGAATGAAGACTATGAATGACAGAAGAAAAGAGTGAAAATAAAATGTAGGAAATTTGAGGAGAGGGTAAGCAAAAAGAGGAACAGAAATAATTGTGGATGGAATGCTGGTTTTTTATTGTAACTTGTAAACAGTGGGGTTTTTTTAAGAAAAAGGAACAACTGAATCCTGTGGTTGAGGGTTATGGTAAACAGAGAGGCCAAGGAAATAGCTGAACAGCTTGCAGAGGAGACAGTTGAAGATAAACCAACCCCAAGACTTCCCCTGCTCATAGGACAGAAACAAATGGGAGAAAACAAAAAGAAAATGAAGTCTGGAGAGAATGAGAAATATGTCTGTGTGTAATTTCAGGGGAGTGACAGATCTGCCTTTTCATCTGTGCAGCTAAAGAAAGACACTGGGTAGGTGAAGGAATAGGTCTAATACTATAAGTCAGGGTAAGAATTGTCCTTCCACTGAGATAAAACTCAATGCCTTTGAGGCATAAAAGAGTGGACTTGATTTAGAAATTTAAAAAAAAATAAAATTTAAAAAAAGATGCAGGACGTGCCATTTTCCCTGATAAGGTTTAGGGAGATGGGGGAAAGCAAATTTATCTCCTTTGTCTGCCATTCAGCTCATCTTCAGCATACAGGTATGCATGTGTATGGTCACAGAAGCAAAGTGTGCATTAGTCCACTCAAGTATGTGATTCCTGTATGAGTGTAATGGTAACAATATTTGTCAGGTGGCACCCTGATGCTGGCACAGCACATTCACAAATTAAAACAAGCTTTTACTGTGCATATCTAGTATTTTTCCTGCAATGTTCCGTATTAAAGTCAATAATCACAGAATGGCTGAGGCTCTCAGACATCTCTAGAGATACCTGCTTCAGCCCTGCTGCTGCTGCTCTGAGCTGCTCAGAGCCATGTCTAGTGGGTTTTGAGTATCTCCAAGGATGGAGATTCCATAACCTCTCTGGGCATTCCATTCTGGTGTTTGACCACCCTCATAGTTAAAAAGTTTTTCTTGTGTTTCAGTGATATACCATTCAACTTCCTGGCCTTGATGTTAGGAAGCAGCTACTAGGGGTTCCATCACCTTCCCAAAGACTGACATGAGTCTGACAAATCCATAATTTCTCAGAATTTCCTTCTTCCCCTGCCTGAAGAGTGACATGTGCTTTCTTTCTCCCAGTCCTCAGTAACCCCTCCTAATCACCACGACCTTTTACAGAAAATCAAGATGCCTCTCAGTGACATCAACCAGCACCCTCAATACCCTTGCATACCTCCCATCATTTCTTATGGTGTTTGAGTGCTCCTGTGTGTTTGAGTGCTCTCTAACCACGAGGGGTGAGTCTTCCTTGTTCCAGCCTTTCCTTCAGGTCTGAGAGGTCCGGTATGGCTAAAGATCAGTCTTACCTGTAAAGATGAAGACAAAGAAATACCCTGGGCTTTTCCATGTCTTCTGTCACTGGTAGTGGGGTCAAGCATCTAGGTAAAATATTTACCAGAACTGAACCTGTTGTACAGGATTACAATTAGTTACCCAAGAAATACTGTCTTTTATCAGTTTGAAGGGCAAACTAAGCAATACTTAATTGCCCTGACAGGTAGCGGTGGGAGCATCAGTGTTCAGGTACAACACTGGATGAATTTCCTGAAGTAAATGCAAAGTGCAGACATGACATTGTTCTGAGAGTGTACTCCAAAACTCAAAGTCCTAACAGATTTAGGCATCTCTCTCAAAGATTGACCCACATCTGAGTTGTCTTGATGAACCATTCCCATGGGCTGCAAAGCTTTTTCTTGCTCCTTGCAGAACAACAGAGAGAAAAGGTATTCTCAGTGGCAACACCATCAAGCAGGAAAGGCAAGAAACTCCGAAGTTTTCTTCCTGATGACAAGTGAAGCAGGTGGTGGTGTTTTGTGGTAGTGCTGTCAATCAGACTTGCCCCCATATTTGGGCTTCTCACCAGCTTGTCCTTCAGGGTTGAAAGGAGCACATCCAACTCCAGCCAGCAATTAGTCAGAACTCTGCCAAAAATGTTCAGCTCTTATTGACAATTAACTCTTCCCCTTTCATCTGCAATGATAACAAGAGTGTATCCTTGTATCAATAGTATCTGGATAGCTATTCTGTTCTGTGGGTCCAAATTTAGAGCAACCTTCTAATTGCTTCTCTCTCACCAGAATGCTTCTTGCTGCTGGTGTTTGACAGTAGCACCTAAAATACAAGCTGACATTCTGCTACTATTCAGGGCTGTCCCACTTTAGCAAAAAGGACATAGCCAGGCCTCTCAGAGACATTCAGCACAACCCTCCATAATGCATGGATTTAATCTAGCATCATTTTCCAGAGACAAATTGTTATCACACCAGCAACCTGAACCACCTACATCCATGGGGAAGTGAGACTTTGAAAGGCCCAAAGAAAAACAGTCTTCATGTTTTTCAGTGGTTTAGCTGGAAAATAACTTCTGACACTTGCTACTGGAGAGTTTTAAGTCTTAATTAATTCAGATAACAGAGACATTGATCAATGGCTGTCCTGAAACCATGCATGTATTATAGAGGAGGAGAGCAGAATTTCCTATTATTCAGCCTAAAAAAGGAAGTTGGCTGTGGCTGAAAATCAGAAATACACTGTCTGTTGGGTACATTTCTTAGCTCTACATTAAATCTCTAAAGCTACGTCAGTCATTCCTACGTCTTTAGGAGTTTTGCATTTGTTCTTGTATCATATGAAGGTCACATCATCAATGTTGGTTGAATAAGTGAAGCACTTATTAAGTATTGGTTCAATTTTATTTTATGGAAGGCAATGGTGCTTATGCAACATAATTAAGACCATTTTTTCTCTTCTCCAAGCTTCCTCAGTCTGCAAGATTCAAAACATTGTTCACCTCTAGGTATATGCCCCACCCTTTAAAGACACCTTGTTTGCACGCACAGTACATGATTCCTTTCTATTCTAGCTCTTGTGAGCATTCTCACTTTTACCTGTTAGATGACCTCTCTCATGATTATCAAAGGCATCATACAATCTGTGCTACTGATACAATCTATGGACATGTGGGAGACTAAGACCAAGTAAGGAATTCTGGGTAGGAGGCCAGGTATGAGACTGGGAGCTAGGGATGGCAAAGATCCAGGCTGAAGCGCTTGAGGCTTGAGAAATAGACAAAAATGTCTAGAAACTTCTAAGCCTGGGTTCTTGGCCATTCCAGAAGGCAATGGGCAGCCTCTGCTGTGTCTTCTATCTTCAGTGTCTGGCAAATGTCAAGAAGACAAACCTGCTGCTGCTGTTACATCCTCTGTTAGCTCAAGCCAAAGAGGTTTGTGCTGTAGTCCTAAAAGCTCCAAGCAGTTTTATTGCTTTTAGACAGAAGAACAGATAATCCATGATTTTCTCAGGTATCAGATAATGCAGACCCCGAGTTGAAAAACAACTATTGATGCAATCCAGAGCAATCTGTGGTGAACTGCACTCTATCCACAATGGCATCTTTTCCAAAATACTTCTGCTCAGCCTTTGAATTTGAAATGTTTACATTTTAGAATTGACATTCCACAGGAAAGATGGTGTTAAACAGGTGGAGCTAAAGCATCTCAGCCATATCCAAAGATTCACTTGGTCTTTTTCACAACATGCTGTCATTCTGCAACACTTCTTTCTTTCTTCTTCACTGCCTCTCTTGCCTTGAGTATTGGAAACCAAAAGTTGACCTGAAAAGACAGAAGTAGGATCTATATGATAGTATTACTGAATTAAGATCACCCAGACACTAATACCCTGTACAAGCAGTATTGAAGGCTGTAAAAAAATCAAACTGTATAGGTCTGCAGCTACCTATCTGGATTTGCCATAGGTATATCCATGTGTGTTAGTTATTTACATTAGTGTGTATATCTACATCTATCTATCTATCTATCTATCTATCTATCTATCTATCTATCTATCTATCTATCTATCTATCTATCTATCTATCGATCTGTACAGGATAAATATTTTTGCAAGCAAAATGTTCTGTTTCCTAATGGTATTTGCAGTCACACTGTATTTTAAAACAGAAATTTATCACCATCCATTTTGCTGTACCTGAAGACCTTTCTCAACACTTACGGCTGCTCTTACTGCCTCACACTTGCTGTCTAGATTGCAGAAATACTCTAAGCACTTTCCATATGAACATGAAAACAAAGTTTCTTCTCTGGAGGCCTCTGAATCTGAGATGTATTTTCTTGCCAGCACATAGTCATTTGAGCATACCGATGTCATGTCTGAGGCATGTGCTTTGAAGTACAGAACAAAACAATTAGATGATCTAATCTTACCATTAGTCAACTTGTCTCTAGCTCCTGAGCATTGGGGAAAGTCTATTAGCACATAATTTAAGTTAACAAGTGTTTAAGCATTTCCTGGATCTGGCTACCACCCAGTGAGAAGATTTATCTTTTTCCCCAGAGCTGATGGCTTACCACTCTTGCAAACATGTTCTTCCCGGTTTTCTCTTGCAGCTTTGCTCTTTTTTTGAGTAGTTTTGCATGCAAATAACGTATCCGTTTTATCTCAGTGTCAGGATAAAAGGAAGCTGACACAAGTATTTTAAGTTGGGTCAGGAGGCCAGAGAATAACCCAAAAATTATTAAGAAGACGATGATGACTCCAAGTTGGATCCATGTCACGGAGAGAGTGAGCTCTGCTTGAGGGATGCAGTTATGCTTAAACAAAGGGATCTTGAAAGAATCCGTCTTTGCAATATGCTCTTTCATAGAAATGATATAGCTTTTCTCATTCTTCTGCACAAGGAAAGGGGAAAAAAAGGCATTGGTTATAACACTGATTCCTTCCTTTCTTAATATTTCTCCCACCAGACATTCAAATTTACAAAGGACCCTGAATCATTTAGACCATCCAGTGTCTATATATAGTATGTTCAAAACAATATATCTTTTGGCAATTTATAAATGTTTTGGACTGTATTTTCACAATTTCTCTTGGGACACTGTCCATCATTTTGGACCATTAAGAACTTACTTTCTCAGTGGCTCTGATAGGGAAATATTTAGCTAATCTGGTTATAATGTTGAATATTTTTCCACTCCTATGACTCTGCTCAGATGCCCTGTTGGAGGGTCCTTTGTTGAGAGTAAAACTGTAGAGCAGGGTGTCTGTCCCTTTGGTTTTGTCTCAGCACATGATCAGCAGTGCTTCCACACCATGGTGGTTTAACACCAGCCAGAAATTAAACTCCAAATAAGCCTCTCCCCTTCTGGTTAGAGAGGGACAAAAGCAGAGATTATGGGTTGAGATAACAAGTTACTGAAAGCAACAACCAATGGAACAAGAGCTGCAATAGTAACAGCAGCGATATTAATAACAAGAGTCTATAAAAAGGGAACATGGTTTACCCACAAAAGGTATTCACCACCCTGACTTAGTTCCACATGGCCCTGGGACGAAGCCAGGGTGGTGGACACTCCCCATAGGTCACGTCCATGTGGTCCTCAGGACAAAGACAAGATGGTGGCTCTTCCCCTGCCCAGCACCACACAGCTTTCCCCAGACAAAGACAAATAGGTGCTCATCACAGCACTCTCCCTGTCCCTGAGCCCGAGACAGCAATAACAGACAAACCCCTAAAAGCCACATTGTCCACGTCACACTGTGCCACCGCTTCAGACGCTGGACTCAACTCTGTGCAGCTGCTTCCAGTACTGACCCTGTTGCTACTGACTGCTCCACCCAGCTCCACTCCGCTCTTTTCAGCTCAGCTCGGGCTTGGCTGGGCTCGGGCTCGCCTCTGCAGCTCTGTTCCCTGCAGCTTCCTCCTGCACCAGCTCTGCTTTTCAGCACAGTGTGCCTTCGTCTCAGAGGAACAGGAAGGTGATGGGCAGCAGAGGATGGGGTAGGCAGGGGCAGGGCTTATCCTGGTGACCTTCCCAATGGAGAGAGGGAGGCAAAAAAGTTGCACATCCAGGGGTGCTCACCCTTTCTTCCCCCTGAAACCATACCCACAGTGATGTTGTGGGTGGTACAGAACAGCAACCCAGGATGCCCACATGGCACCAAGCCCCATCCCCTCTCTGCAGCCAGGCATCAGCCCAGGCGGTGCTCTGACCAAAAGCTGTCACACAAACGAGGCTGCTTGTCCTCCTCTTGTAGGGGATTTGCTTAGCCAATGTATTTCACTGCTTGTGGACTGAAATGCTCAATGGGAGGGGTAAATTAGACATGCTGCTGGGACCATAATGGCAGGTAACTTCCTGCTCTGTGTGTAGGAGCACTGTAGGGACACTGAATAACCCAGCCTCTTTTCTGACCATGTCAGAGGAATAATAAGCTCTTCCTTGTGGCTCTTCTAACCACCCTACCGATGCCAGGCTCTTCTGTTAGATGTTCATTGGAGAAATCAAGTTCCCAAAGCACGCTACCCATTTTCAGCCTGTTAGCCTTTCCTTGACATTATCCTGTTCCAAACTAACTCAGAACATTTTATCCCTAAACTGAACTGATGTATAGGCAAGGAAAATCTTCATTAGGAACTCAATATGAAACAGGAGTACCAGTGCATGAAGAACTTAATTGTTCATGCTAATTAATAAACATCTCAAGTCTCTGAGTCTGTCCTGCTCACCCAGCTTCCTGGACTCCCTGAAATCGGCAGCCCTGAGGCTTGATATAACAAATCCGTTGAAATTAAATTTTACATTTTAATGCAATTAGCTTTCTTTGGGGAACTAGAAACAATCTGATGATGACATTAGTTTTCTGTTTTGAAGGAGTCAAACAGCTTTCCATATGAGTGAACAATACATATAGAGAGAGCATGTTCATAGGACAGGACTCATGAATCAGCCAGACATGGTCAGGCTCGGGACTCCTGTCCATGGGTGATGGGACTAAGCTCCTTTGCCCTGACCTGGGTCACACCCAATGCAGGTCATGATAAGAGGCTGCCCTCAAGGCACAAAGGATAGAAACAGGCAGAACCACACACAACAGTACACAGCAAACAGTGAGGATACAACAGGTTGATTAGGGTTGTGATCAGTTGAGTTCTTAATATCTCCAGGGATGGAGACCCCACAACCTACCTCAGAAACTTGTTCTATGGTTTGATCACCTGAAGAGTAAACAAAAAATGTATTTCCTTCAATTTGTCCTAATTGTCTCTTCTACCTGCACTGTGCACCACTGAGAATCACAGAACCATTAAGGTTGGAAAAGACCTCCAAGATCATTGAATCCAAACTTTGAACAAACAACCCCATCACAACTAAACCATTGAGCTGTTTCTTGAACACTTCTAGGGAGGTGTAGTCCATTACTTCCCTGGTCAGCCCACTCCAATTCTTGACAACCCTTTCATTGATGAAACTTTTCCTGTGTCTGGCTCTTCTTTCTTACACCCACTCCCCATCACTTATTTACACACATTTATAAGATCCCCCTGAACCATCTCTCCTTCAGCCTGAACAGCCCCCGCCTCTTCTCATGTGACAGATGCTTTAGTCCCTTAGTCATCAGCAGTGCTAAGCAGAGAGGAAGGATCACATCCTACAGCTTGCTGGCAATGCTCTTCAAGGACTGCAGGACTTGGCATGTTCCTTTGCTGAACATTGTCAGGTTCCTCTCTGCCCAGTTCTCTAGCCTTTTCAAGACCTTCTGGATGACAACACAATCCACTGGTGTTCCTCACACTACTGAGTTAAAGAGAGGTAGGCATCTCTTACATCAGGGTCACAATGACTATAAAAGTAGCACTTCACAAATGTCAGTTTTGTAAGTTGCACATGTTAAGCTTCTGGTTTTCTTCATATATATAAATGGAAGAATGAAAGTCCTTCTTCTAAAATTTACCATTCTCTAGAAATATGACTATGCTCTCAAAAGAACTGCCTGGTTCCATCCAACATATCTGTAGAGGCAATGGCCCTTTTTTAAATGAATGACATTCCAGGAAAAAATGGATGGCTCATTGGGTATATGTCTGCTCTTGCAGCTACTGAAGATGAAGGGAAATTTTTCAACACTGAACTAAGAAATATATGATACTGATAGGTACTTACATTCTGGAAGAGACTGAGTTGAATGTCTAGATCTGGTACTTCTTGGAGATATTTGTTCACAGAAACAATTAACAAATAAAACAAAGAGTCTACTGCAGCAAACAGAAGCCAGATGCAAAGATGAATAATTACAGGGAGAAAAGAACACAGCATTTTTTTCCTGTCCTTGCTTGTAAAGAAGAAAGATGGGATTGTCACATAATCTTTTCTCTCTTTTCTGTTAAGTGGCAGAAGACAGGGTCTTTGCTCTTGCTTTTGGTACTCATCAAATACAATGAACTGTTTTGTGATATAAGTATTTTTAAATTTGGTACAATGAGAACCCACAAATTTTTTGATAAAGAGGCCAGTTCCAAAAGAAACTAGAAAAACCCCAACAACAGGCAATACTTTCTGACCTATATAGGGCAGTACAGTCAACATAAAAGATATCTGGTTAGCAATTCTCTGGATTTCTTGCTCTGTGTCATTTAGCTCTTGTTTTAATGCATCATCTGAAATTGAATAAGATGGTGTGAATTCATGCTTTAGGACCACTATATCTTTAGGTAGTTCAGCGGGAAGCTTGGCCGCCTCATAAATCCATTTTATTGCCTCAACATAATATTTTATCAAGGCAAATTGCTCGTGCTTTAAATGACAGGTTATACTATCTGCCAGAACCTTTAGATTGTGAAAAATATTTTGAATGTTGCTGGCCACTACAACACCAGTGCCAGCAGTAATAAGAGCATCCCTGCCATTTTTCAGTCCGCAAGAAAGGAGGAACAGAACACTAAAACAGCGCAGGTGCTTGAAACAGAAGAGCATGATAGAAAGCAAAATCCAGATGAATCCAGAAATCAGTAAGGGCCCCAAAGAGCGGTGTGCCAAGGAGAAGTGCATGCTAAGGAAAAAAAGAAAGCTGGAGAGGAAGCCAACTGCAGAGCAAAGTGCAAAAAGCTGCATCTGATGCTTCCAGCTACGCTTCCTTTCAGATATAAAAATTTCCCATGCATTCCGAGCTATTGAGACGAATGTCCGCATTTCCTTCTGATTGTTGCTGACACTGCAATGACTCTAACTAAAAGAAAGGAAAAGAAAAATACTGTTATTTATATGGTTACACCAGTGACAATGATGTGTTTTCAACTGGCTGTCCAATACTTCTTCACACTGCAAAATATGCAGGTCTGACTCACATGGGGCTGAATTGCCACGCATGAGACCAAAATATTTGTCCCCAATGTCACAGGTATAAATATTGAAGAGGTGATTCTAAAAGGATTTCTGTCTTTTGTCCTTTTATGTTTTGCACACTTTGATTTCTCACTAGCTGTGTAGAGGTAATGGTTCACAGGTACATGTATGTGTGTGTGTGTGTAAGAGAAACATCAGCCTCCTGTAGCACCCACTGCTCCCTGCAGATATTAGCTTTGCCTTGTAGGCACCAAGAAGGGAAGGAGAGGAGCATGTAAAACTTCCTATTGGTACCCCAGTGAAGGGGAACACGGCTCCATCTGTGGGGAGTAGCCAGGGCAGCTGCCAGGGAGGAAGGAGCTGGTAAAGCAGCATGTGCACACTGCCCAGGAATGAGGAGTGAAGCACAGCTTCTTTAGCCTGAAGTAGGTTAGTACAGAGCAAAGAAAGTGTGTCTCAGATGCACCATTCCTTCACTAGGTCTCTCCTGGGATAGCACACCTACAAATCAGTCCATATACAACAAGCTGTTCATGAGCCAGCAGTGTGCCCTTGTGGCCAAGAATGCCAATGCTATCCTGGAGTGCATTAAAAGAATACTGCCAGCAGGTCGAGGGAGGTGATCCTGCCCCTCTGCTCAGCCCTGGTGAGGCACATCTGGAGTTCTGTGTCTAGTTCTGGGCTCCTCAGTATAAGAGAGACATGGAGCTCCTGGACCAGGCTCAGTGAAGGGCTATGAATGCCACAGAGTGATGAGGGAACTCAAGTACCTCTCTTAGGAGGATAGGCTGAAGGAGTTGAGCCTGTTCAGCCTTGAGAAGAGATGGCTGAGAGGGGAATCTCATCCGTGTATACAAATATCTGAAGGGAAGGTGTCAAGAGTGTGAAGTCAGGCTTTTCTCAGTGGTGCCAAGCAACAGGACAAGAGCCAATGGGCAGAAACTGATGCACAGTAAGTTCCACCTGAACCCGAGGAAAAACTTCTTTACTGTTATAATGTCCCCAAAAACCTTGCTTGACTTGGCTGTTCAAAGGGCTTATAGTTGTTCACGTACTCTGAGTTAGACATGCAGAACAAATATGGACAAGATATTCTCAAGCGGTCAAAACAATTAAAAAACTTTACTAGCAACCTTCAGAAAATCAGAGAACTTCCAAGAGGAGGTAGAGTCAAGATGTGCTTGCCTCATGTTCTGCTTTAAACACCCTTTGGCACTCCTGGGCCCTTCCCACAGGTGGGACTACTTCCAGTCATTTGGCTGCTTAGGAGCTGGGTAAGGGGCTGCAGGTGTGGGGTGTGGAGCATGGAGCATTTTCTCCAGTGTGCCAGGGACTGGCAGCCACTGCCAGGCTGGGATACAGGCTCTGGGGGCAGGGGGTGCAGGGCAGGGCACTGCCTCACTGGGGCAAGGCTCGACCTGCCCCTTCCCCACCCCCCCACATGCACCCCAAAATGTCTCAAGACATCAACCATTGCAGCCTCTCATAACTGTGAGGGTGACCAGGCACTAGAACAGGTTGCCAGAGAAGTTGTGGAATTTCCCTCCCTGGAGATACTCAACAACCATCTGGATGCAGTCCTGTGCCATGTGCTCTGGGATGACCCTGCTTGAGCAGGTAGGTTGGACCAGATGACCCACTGTGGTCCCTTCCAACCTTATCATACTGTGATTTTGTGTTTAACCCTTTCTAACCCTAATAGCTTGTGCTTGTCACCATCTCTCCTGCCTACCAGCATGCCTGTCTTGTAAATTATAGAGTACTTCTGTGATTGAATTCAGTTTGATGGGAGACAGTTCATGCTCATATCTTTCCTTCTTTTCTCACAATATAATATTTATAGTGCAATTTATGCAAAGATGCAAGGTCAATTTAGGGACGTATTAGCCTTTTAAGGTACTAGAACAAATGAGATATTAATTAAATAAAATAAACAGTGGTAAGTTTATCTTAAATAGGGAACAGTTGTCTTTGTAAAATACATCCTGAAGATATTACTTTGTCTTTTGCTAAGCCTGAACACAGCAGGTAGCCAGGAACTAAACTATAATTTTGTACACACACTGTATTTTATTAACATTAGACTTTATGAATCATGCTAGCATTCACTGCACCATTTCCCCCTTCTTCTCATTGTAATTAGTTATTAGTTGTGTCATTATTTCTTTTGCATGCAACAGGAGCTGAACCTGATGGGAGCAAGCATCCATCCCCAGCTGGGACCTTCTTGGACTGATGTGCTACTTTTCTTTGGCCTTACTTGGGCCTGATTCTTTGTAGTGCTGAGGACTATCCTGAAAAGTGCTGAGTGTTTTCTGTGTTTAACCACTTCAACACAGGCAAACGGTAGGTAGCAGGCTCTCAGGGTGGCCTTAATTCCTGGCACTGTCACAGGGCCTGGGAAGGCTGAGAAAATTGCTTCCCTCCAGGGCCTAAGTAAACTCAGCTGTAAAAGGAGTATAAGAGCAATTAACTGCTCCTTCACAGAAGCAAAATTAGTTAATCAATGCCTGGAAGTAAGTAGAAGTTGCAGTGTTTATGAAGGTGCTGCAAGTGAAATGGGGAGGAGCGTGAGCACATGAGGCACCTGGCTCCAGCTCTACCATGAGCAGAGCTGCCCTTCTGCTTATGTGGATGGTTTGCTTTGTACTCTTTCTACTGAAAGACATTTTTTAGGAAACATAATCAAAAAGGAGATGTTTATGATCCTGAAATCAAGCAGAAGCAGACCTAACAGCCAAAAAATCTTGTCAGTGAACCCTGTAGTTCCTTGATCAGATTGTTAAACAGTGTGTACCACCACAACTTTCTTGTAGATCTAAGAAAAATTGCCTTGTGCAGTGAATATATCTGGCATTCTGTTCTTGATTTAAGAAACCTTAACAAAATAAAATGCAAAAAGGCTAGCATTTATCTAATACTATCCAAAAACACGCGTGTGAGAAAATAATATATTTGGAGTTTTCTTTAGCAGTACAAATTTCACAGCTATTTGCAGTTTTTGCCTGGTTTTGAGTGTTTGTATGTATGGGTATGATGAATTCAGGTTAATGCTTATAAGCATTCAGTAAATGCCTGCAATATGTGAGTGGGATTTTGGCTTGACTGCATCCTTAGATTTAACAATAGTACTTCTGGACAGAGAGGCTGGAGAGTTGTGAAATATGCCCAGAATTTGGAAATAATCAAAAAGTCTCCTTTTCTGGCAGATTCAATGCTGTTACATGAGATCGCTGCTGTACTCAGAACACACATGGTAGGTTTGTCCCTAACCTGCATGAATCCAGAGCTCCAAGGCAGGAAAGGCATTGTAAGGACAGTGAATTTTGAAGCCTGAGGCATGGATGCTCAGGTGTCTCTCCATGGTCACTGGAGGTTGCAAAGGGAGTCTTCCCATCCCCTCCAGAGCCCATCTCTAAGCTCAGACTTTTCCAGGGTAAGAGTCAGGCTCACAGTGTGCATCTCTGTGGCTTGTCTGACACCTCAGCTTTCCCCGCATAAGGCATCAGCAACAGGCATAGATATTCAGCATTGAGTGCAGGAGAATCACTCAAAGGATGAAAACAAAACCTAAAAAAAATGTTGGGAAGCTGAATATTCCTATATCACCAGGCACTTAAACAGCTCTGAATGCTTGGGAACAGAAAATAATACTCTGGCTTAGAGGTAGAAATAAATTTTTGGCACCACTAAAGAGGTTAATTCAGACCTTAAAGAAATAGTAACCTTTGAGAGCTTTCTGGAATGATTCTTCTTAAAAACATAAATCACAAAAGCTTTTCTGAAGGTTAGGTGCAGTTAGGAACTCTACCAGGAGGCTGACAAGAACAAAACCTTCATTTCAATTGCAGTCTGAAGCAAAGTACTTTTTCTTCTGTCCTGTAACATGAACTAAGGTGGGGGCTGCTACCATTATTTATGTAGCATAAAGAAAGAATTTTTCTTGGAAAGCAGTTTCTTGCTCTGAATTGCCAATTGCTTTCTACCATAGTTTATAGTGATGAGAAACTCCCACAGAGGGGAGCTGGAAATTCTTGTGCTGTAGTTCTGCTTCTGTAACTGATTTTTTAGTTGGGTCCAAAGGGAACCTCTCTATGCTTTAGTTGCCCTCTCTAGGAAATATTTACTCAGCTCTGGAAACATGATATTCTTCTACCATATGGCATGCTGGCAGAAGTAATTATAAAAAAAATTCTCCAAAGGAGCCTCTCTGGCAAGACGGTTGGGCCAGTTCTTAAGGCTTGTGATGTACTGAATTTAATGCAGCATATTTAAAAGGTATCTTTCTAGTTTCATTTTAAAATAAACAAGAAAAAATTAAAGCATTTTTAAGATCCTTGCTTGTGATATTTCACATATGGCTAGAGATTTGAGTAAGCAAAAGATAAGTACATCAAGTGTCCCTAGAAAATGTCTTTCCTGCTCAGCCATGAGCCCTGTGCTAGAGCTACGTAATTTTTTATAGTATGTGTTCATGCTATGTATGATTTCTTCCCTGCCTTCATATTCATCGTCCGGGTAGCTGCGGCTGCCTCTACTACCAGTTTGGTCCTGTCCTAGTCCCTTGCTCACCCTGCAGCTGATGATGGCTTGCTACAGATAGACTGGAATAAAATAGGATAATTGAGTTGGAAGGGGCCAACAACAATCCTCTAGTCCAACTGCAATAGACTGAGATTAAATATTTGCAGAGAGTATTTGTGAAACCTTCTCTACCCAGGCTACTGCTTGCTTAGAGGTGAACAGCAGGTCTACATTTCTGGTACATGGATTAGTCACCCATGCAAACACCTTGTCAATTTTTAATATAATGGAAGAAGTTTAGGTATCTCCTAAAAATATATAGCAAGTAAAAGAATGGGATTTAATAAATAATTAAGGTTTTTTTAACAGAGACACAGCTGACTTGACAAAGCATAACAAAAGGAGTCGGATCTCTAAGTCTACTTTCTATTTTGATACAGACCTAAGTTAGGCAATGCCTGGGGACTACAAGTGCCATTGAGGTAGGACTGAAAAGTACTACCCACTTTTTGCACCATCACACCAACTCTCATATAAATTTCTCTGCACAGCACTGTTGTTTAGGCTGATCTCAGGAGAAGTATGGAAGTTTGGCAGGCCCTTTGCCCAGAATAGTGTGCAGGATCCTTATACATAAAAAAAAAGTCTTATTAAGAGAAACATTAGGTCAAATGGAAAACATATCCCATTGATACCCAGCTTCACAGTGATCTTTGCCTCATAAATCCTGTTGGGATTTTATATAGGAATTAAAGAAGAGAAAGCACACAATTAGAACATAAAAACAAATATTTCCTTTTTTGGCAGTTTCAGAAGCCTTCTTTTCTAGCCTGAATCAGTTACATAGAAATGTAAGAAAATTACTTCCCTTTTTTGGATACCGTCAAAAACTCCAGTGCTGAACTATGGCATAGTAAAAGCAAAAATACAGGAGGGAGTCCCACATTATTTCCTTTGGTCAATACAGGGCCTTCAACAGAAAAATAAAAGCCCAGTCAAAAATCCAGCAGTGTTACTGTAGCTATCCCCAGGGCTTCATTGACACCCTCATCATTTCTCATGCTCATATTATTTGCTTTTAACTGCATGAGGAAGGAAGGTAAATGGTAATAAACACATTAAACAGAAGGGATGACAAAAATATCTAATCATATATGTGCATGTAGGAACTTGAAATACTAAACAACACAGCAATACAAATATAACAATTTATACACAAGCAAAAACAAACAAACAAACATAGCAACTGATTGACATCTATTTTTCTTCATGTATTGAAAATAGATAGCTTGGGAAAACCCTAAACACTGCAAGATATTAAAAGTTTTTTAGGATGCCACAGGCTGATTAAATGCCATCTAATATGATATGTCTATAGCACTGGAAGTTGGACTAGATGATCTTTAAAGGGTTCTCACAACCCAAGCCTTCTGTGATGTCCACAACTGAGCTGTCCATATGTCAATGAAGAGAAAAGGGCAGTTACCCAGAACCATTACTTCAGACCTGTTTAAGAAGTTCAACCTCACAGAGGATGGATTGCATTCTGTGAGAACTTTTTCTCTAGCTCAACTATGAAAACTGTCTGGGTTATTCAGACAGAGCTATCCAAAGCCAAAGGAGGTGAACCACTCTCTGTGTTTCCTAATTGCCAGCACAGGTTGTATTTGACTAAGCTGGACACTCAGAGAAGGACACAGAAAATGTGGTTTGAGCAGCCATAGAATATGGACAGTTATGGAAGGGAGATAAAACAAGAAATCGAATTTTCTCACAGCTCTGTGGGCTGTGTTTGGAAGCTGTGATGCAACAAACCCACAGACATATTCTTCCCTTAAAGCACGGGAAGGAATGGAGGCACAGTTTGGGAAACACAAATGGTAGTTTGCCTATTACCAAAAACAACTCTACAAAACACAGAAAATTCCAGTGTGAGAGATGGATAGGAACATATGAGACTACATAGTCCCTTCTCTTACACAGAATAGCTCTATACATACTTTTGGAGACTTTAGGAGTAAATTGTTTCACAAACTTTAAGAATAGATTCTCCAATCAGTAAGGTGACAAGAGTTAACTTAAAGCAAGGCTTTTTACCTTAGAACAGCTAGCTTAGTCCATGATCACTGTTCAAAGTTCCTCGATATTAACCTTAAAGTGTTACTTACAGGCACTCCTGTAAAGCACTTGAAGGTTCTTCACAGTGCTGTGTGTCTCTTGACTTTGGTGAGAAACCAAGACAGACAGGAGTAAAAAATCTCACATGAGTAATTTTTTTTCCTACACCCTCCCTCAATGAGTCAGACACAATACAATTTTGAAATTGTTCTGGTTTTGGCAAAGATTCATGAGGAAGAAACTTATGCATAAGACCAAAATAGTATATAATTTGCAAGTGCCACTTTCCACCTTTCTTTCTGGCAGAGTAATAGATATCAGCAAATGAGTTCAGGGCCCAAATTTCAAAGATTTAACATTATGTTGAGTAACGCCTTAGGTCTAGAACATTTTCGCTATTTTGATACTTCCTCTGAAACTAGCAGCAATTCAGTACCCAAATAAATGTAAAGCTCTAATAATTTTCACCCCACAAATGTTCCTGCTGAGATCTGTGCAAATAATTTTGTAGATAGTTTGTCAGAATACGGCCCTTAGAATAAGGCACACCTTAAATATACAATAAAGAAACAAATTATGGACAATAAAGATAATTGATATACAGGAAGGTAGAACTGCTATGCAGAGGAACTTTTGCTTTCACTTTGGCACTTAAACTTTTATTTTATATCTACTGTTGGTTTCTGCAGACACAGTTTGCATGTGCATTTGTGTGGACAAAGGAGAAAGACAATTCTGGACACCCATACTCCCCACTTGAAATTATTCACACACATCCTACCAATTGTTGGATTGATCTATTGAACCAGTCAGTCCTTTTATTCCGTTATCATCAGGACCATCAGATGAAGAGGACAACAGATTTAAAGGAAATCAAGGGCTGATACACAGCTTCACAAGGACAAGAGCAACAAAAAGAGTAAGAGGATTGTTACACACCTATGATAGCTTTTCAAAAACATCCTTCATACACTGCCTTTTTCAGCCATTTTCAGAACTAACTAGCAATTATGGTTTTACTGTTTATGTTTAACTTTTAAGATTCATTTTTCTCAGAAATGTCATAGATGGTCTGGTCCATTGCAGAGATGTTACCTGCTGCTCGTAAGGAATTCTGAATTGGAGACCAACTGTCATTTAGACTCCATTTTCAAAGATCCAGAGCTGTACACCAGTCTCAGTTCTGTCCTTGGATTCTTTGTAGAATCCAATCAGCAACTACAGTAGTGGTGGAATGTACATTATATATTTGCCCTTGGTTGAAATGTCCCTGCATGTAATTTTCCAGACAGCTGGTTTTCCAGCAGTAACTGATAGCACCGAAGTAGCAGGCTGAGCCCAGGTTTCCCTTCTACAGAGCAGCCATACCCCTGCTCTTCCAAAAGCAGCTACTGAGCAAGTTCAGAAAGCTGGCAGACAGCAAAATGAACATAGCACAATGTTCATAGCATCTAAATTATGCATAATGTAGGGGTATAATTAGATACAGTGGACCATCTATAACCGGAGAAAGTCTCTGATTATTATAGCATGAATGGATGAAATGATCTTTAAGCAGAACATATTGTTCATATTATGAAATAAGGGAAAATTCTGTCAAGGGATGCAGGTAAGTGCATATTAAGTCAGACCAAGCCTCCATTGAACCCATCATCTCAGCCTTGATAGCAGCATAGAGCAGATGTTTACAGACTCACACAATGGGGAATACGGACCATTTGGATATGGTCTAGGTGACCCTGCATGAGTGGTGGGGGGTTCGACCAGATGACCTCCAAAGGTCCCTTCCAACCTCAACTGTTCTTTGATTCCATGACAGCTGAGATTCCTCTTTCCATTTTTCCAGGTCAATCCAAATGGTAGCACAACAATCTGGAGTATCAGGCATTCCTCTTGGGTTATGATCATCTGCAAAACTTCTGAGTGTATACCCTTCCCAGGTCAGTAATTAAGATGTTATGCTGTATTGGCCCCAGTATCAACCCATGAGACACACCACTAGCAAACTTTGTCTAATTGAACTTTGTGTTGCTGATCCCTGGGCCCAGCAGTTCATCCAGTTTCAAATCCAACTCATTGTCCATTTATCTAGTTAATACTTTGCCAGCTTGTCTATGAGAATACTATGGGAGACAGTGTGGAAAGCATTTCTGAAGGCAAGACAAATGGCATCCATTCATCTCCCCACCCCCACTTAGTCACCTCCTTGCAGTCTGTCACATTGGGTAACCATGAATTCCCCTTTGTAAATACATGCTGAATACTCACTGCAAATGGTTTACAGGATTACTTGCTTTGTAACCTTCCCAGGGATCAAAATGAGGCTGACCAGTTCCCCTACATCGTCCTTCTTCCCCATCTTGAAGATGGGAGTAACATCTGCTTTCTTCCACTCTTCAGGAAGCTCTCTCAGGCCCCATGATGTTTCAAAGACAATCAAAAGCGGCCTCACAGTGACATCAGCCAGCACCCTCAGCACCCATGCATGCCTCCCATCAGGTCCCATGGTTGCACATTTGCTTAAATGTGCCCTAACTCAATTCTCCTCCACCACAGGTAAGTCTTCCTTGCTCCACATTTGTCCTTGCCTCGAAGGCCTGGGGTTCCTAAAGCCTGGTCTTCCTAGTAAAGGCACAGCTGAAGATGCCATTCAGCACCTTGGGCTTTCTGTGTCCTTTGTTGCCACCAGGACCTCTCCTGCCCTTCACAGTGGACCTACGTTTCCCCATGTCTTTCTTTTGCTGCTTCTGGACCTTTGTGCTGCCTTTCACCTGATTCAGCTCCAGGTGGGCTTTGGCTTTCCTGCCCCCATCCTTACACAATCAGACAGTGTGTCTATATTCCTCCTTGGTTTACTCTCCCTGTTTCCACCTCTTATATGCTGCTTTTAATGTTTGAGCTTTCTTCAGGAGCACCTTGCTTATCCATGATCAATCTCCTGCAGCCTTCCCTTGATTTAGCTGGGATGAACCATACTAGAACGTGAAGCACGTGATTTTCTCATATCAACCAGCTCTCCTGGACCCCTCTTCTATCCCGTGCCATATCCCATGGAATTCTCCCAAGACCTCTGAAGAGACCTAAGACGTTCTCAACATCCACCAAGCACTTACTGCTAAACACTTTTTCCACTTCTGCATGCAGTCTAAAGAAGGCACTATTTTCCTCACCTGGGATACTGCCTGTCTCCTAGTCATTTTTTATACAGTGAAATAAAGCAGTTTAGAGGCACAGGTTTTATCTCTTAGCCATAGAAGTTTTGCAGCACTTCCTAATCCCTTTGGGGCTCCAGGAAGGAAACAGGCTTGCACAGCACCTATGCAAGCAGTGGGAATGTGCAATTTGACTTCTCCTCCATGACCTGCCAGCCATAGTACTGGAAGTTCACTGGTAATAGCCCAAATGCTGTCCAGGTCATCAGCTTGTAGCTAAAGTACCAAGCCCAAAGAGGAAGGGGGAAGAAAGGCATTTTTGCATTCCCTTGGGCTAGATATGAGAAAGTAGTTATGGCCATCTGGATGGACTATTTCCACCCTTCACGTTTTCAAGAAAAAGAAGTTGTATGGGCAGGTTTTACCCATACCCACCAATTTGGCGATGTGGCAGTGAGCTAGGGGAAATCCCCTAGCTGCCACGTTTTAACCCTGTCAATCATAGATTCAGTTCCACCTCTGTTATTTTAATATTCATCATATTGTATTACTATTCAAGAGTTGCCAGAAACTTCTGCTGTTCTGTAAAGTTCATAGGTTAATGCAAATATGTTCCGCCCTTGCCCAGAACTCATTGGAAAACTGTCATCCCATGTCAATTTGTGATTTGATAAGAACCCTGGACCTCACCTTATCACCACCCCCTTCCCTTTCCCTATAAAACCCTGTGTAACAGACCCGTTGGGGTCTCTCTGACAGCACCATATCCTGAAGAAGAAATAAAAGTCTGGGTAACGCTATCAGAGCAGTCCATTCTCTCTTCTTTGCTCTTATGTGCTTCAATTTACATCGGGTTCTCTGCTCTCACTGCAGAGGCACAACCTCGGTACAGAAATAAGCAAAGAGATATCCCTGCTCCCGAGTGGCAGCCNGAGATAGCCCTGCTCCTGAGTGGCAGCCAGACACTTATCTAACCAGGCGCTGGATAAAGCTTGTCCCACAGAACCCCAGGCAGCTGTGTAGGACCCCAGAAAGTGTTATGGCTCAATTGGTGGCAGTGACTGGCAGTGTTTCTATCCTTCCTAGTTAATCAAATATGCTGTAAAGTACATATAGACAATGTAGAAATCAACCCCATTGTCTGAAAGCTACCTGAGGCCATGGCTCCCTTCAGAGATACAGTACTTTGACAAAGAGCCTCAGCTGGTCTTTCTCAACCCATACGCTGCAACCAGATGTGCTGGTGTCACTGCATTTTTTTGGCAGGTTTTTTAACGCAGAATATTTTAGTGGCCCACTCACAGCACACCCTCACAAACTCTTGTCAGTACTATGTTTTCGGGGATTAAGGTGGATGCCTGCTGCCTGGTGGTGGCTGAGGCCACAGGATTGCAAACACAGTGCAAGCCTCTGTTGGGGGAGTATTATCTCTAGCAAATACCAGCTGCTGGGGTTGTCTGGTTCCTGGACTTCCCTGCTGACATTGTTGACTACTGGCCACTGTAAAATGGGAGGAACTGACAGGTTACAAATTTGAACAACATTATGATAATGGCTGTTTTTTTCTGTTCTGTCTGCCAGTGCAGTATAGATGCTTCTGCACTCCAAAAGTGAGGATCATTTCAAAATTAGTGCATTTCTGACCTTTTACCCAATATTCTTCTTAATCCCTGCAGAATGACTAGCAAAATTTGCTTGCACATAAAAAGTATTAAAAATGTCACTGCTCGAGATCCTACTGTTCTGGCAGTTCCTCAATGCATTTCAACAGATAACGATGTGATTAACACCGTTTGTATGTTAATTTTAACTGTGATTATCACAGTTTGGATAACACTGTGCTTCAACCATTGTAACACACAAGCTGGATGAGTGTTTCTCAGGGTTTTTCTTTAGGATGCTGAAGATTGCTTCCTTTTGTGGCAGCTGTTTGTGGCAAAAACAAAGCAAGTTCAGAGCTCTGAACACCACATCTCATTGTGAATGCACTTGCTATTCTGCTTTTCTTCCACCTACCTAAAGAAGACCAGCTAGCAACTAGTAGTTCTTCCTTGTGGCTGGCTTCCAAAGAACAAGGAAAGAAACAAACATAAGCATTTGTAAATATTTGCACCCTTGTTTTTGAGTCATGGCTTTAATTATTGTTTCTGTTTTACTGCTACAGCAGAAATTTAGATTAAAATAAGACAATTGCATTTTATTCTCTGAATATCCTAGGAAATTAAATAATGACAGTGGATTGTTACTCCCAATGAGCAGAGCTCCACCGGACGAGGAGTATGTCTGGAGCCAGCAACAAAACAGCAATGAGTAAATGCTTTTTGGATTGAATCAGGATTGTAGAAACTCAGTTCTGAGGGGCCCCGGTAAAAAAACCAATCCAAATACTGCTGAGCTTGGGTAAAATTTGTATATAATGCTGGTAGCTGAAACTAATCTTTATAGGATATACAGGTATTGTCTGAGTTTTTGAAAACACTGACTGGATGTTTGCTATAAAGAATTATTCCTGTAGGCAGAGCTGGGGAAGGTTCCTAAAAGTCTCCAGGAAAGTAGTTAAGCAGGGAGTTTTCAGCTGACTAATTGCCATTGATGGCCACATAAATGTTTCTGACTTGGTCCCAGGAAAATGAGATCTTGATATCTCTCTATGGAATCTTGATTGAGTGTCCAACAGATACCATGAAGTGGCTGCACAAGGCACAGATGCATCACATCCTTCTTTTTATGAAACCTGGAAGTGCCTCTCTTCACTGCTCTAAGTTACTTTGCTTTATTTATGTTTCTTAACCTCTTCTATGTAGGAGATGCAACTTCCAACAAATTATAGAGCCAGCTACAGCTGCTACCTCCAAAGGCAGAGAGAATAGGCATTTCAAATGGAACATAAAATCAAAGTTTAAAAAAACACTGGTAGCAGTTTCACAGTTATAATGAGGAGCTGCACCTGCCAAACTAGCTCTTCCAAAAAAGAGGATGCAGCATCTGTGAGATCCTGGATTAAGGGGTCTGTAACAACTTTATTTGGAAATAAATAAAGTTGTTGTTACAGACCCCTTAGCCTGTAGGATTCCTGCCCTTCACACCACAGACTGAACTGTTGAGCAGAGTCATGGGCACATACTTTTGGGCTGGAGTTTTGCCTGGTGTAGTCCTGTACCGTATTTTGGACTCATGTGAATCTCTGGCCTGAGCATTCCCACCCTCCTTAGCATTACATATCCAACTGCTCATCTATTCCTGCTTTAACTCATTTCAAAATCACACTGCTTAGAAAAAGTATGTTATTAAAACCCCTTAAAATAAGTGGTATCACTTTGACAGTGTCAGACTGGCTAGAGATTGAATAAGAGGTTATTCCAGAAAATTTGAGGGGGGAAGTATTCTCTGCTGAGCCACAATTATGGGAATGGGCTGGGAAGGGCACAGTAAGTTCTCAGGGTGAAGATGCTGTGTGCACTCCTGCTTGGTGGGGGTACACCTAGGGATACTCACAAGGCACATTTCCCAGAAGTGGCTTCCAGATTATTTTCAGTTTAAAGTGGCCCTCAAACTAATCATACATTGATAACTGATTTTTCATTCCTTTTTTTCTCCTTTGTGTTTTTATCCAAATCTTTACTCAATATCCTATTAGCTTTTACGCCAAAATAAAAATACACGAGATGTAAGAACTGAATCCTTTAAAAGGCTCCAAGGAAATGAAAAACAAATAGGACGTTCCACAAAAAGGTTTTGCCCCAGACAATTACACTGTAATGAAATATCAAACAATTCCATTCTCATTTTTCTATAATATATGCTATTCCGATAACTGAAGCCAGCTTTGTTCCAGTGAAGATGCCCAAACAGCAAAGACTGACAAAATGATAAAGGAAAAAGGTTATATAGAAAAAAGAGAAAAATGTAATAACAGCATTTGTTGGACCATATCTTACCAGGAAATCTGATACATTACTAATAAATTCCTTACTGTACGCTATGAAAAGAATCAGTGAGATAAGGAAAGAAATAATGTATCCAAGGAACAGCAACTAGATAGCAATCTTAGCTTAGAATAATGTAAGTTGAATTTAAAATGGATCTATCAAAGCATCTGGCAATATTGCTATAAAATAAGTCTGGAATTTCCATCTTTACCCCTCAGTTACTTTAAAGGCATTTATAACTTTGCTAACCTGATTGAAACTTGCAGGAAAGTATTCTTTTCCAGTCTTTCTGGGTTGTTTGGGTATTGTTAGTGACTAATAAGAAAGTGCCTTCTGACAAAAAAAAAAAAAAAAAAAAGAAAGAAGAAGAAATAAGGCAGTCTGAGGCTTACAAGACAATACTTTCACAACTCTTTCCAAAGGTTTTCCTTGTGTTGCCTACTTCTGACCAAAGATTGAAGTTTTTGTCCTCTGCTTTTTGCCTTTCACACGGTTTCACTAAAGAATGGCTTCTTTATTTTAAAAAAAATTACAAGGGAGGAAGTGGTTGTTGCAATGAAGTTAGTTCTTGTGCACAACAAATATATGATACTAAAATCAGTATAGAAATAGAGTGTTTTGAGAAAAAAGAAGTGGTAAAACAAAGGGGAAGGCACAGAATGAAACCCACAGAGCATCATAAAACGAACCTCAACACATACGAGTTTGCAGAGTTATGGAAATAGTTAGACTTTCATGAGACATTAATTTACAGGTTCCCATCTGCCCCGTAACTTTACAGGAGGTCCTATCTGCCCAGCTAACTATTGGTTTGGATTGGAAGGGACCTTAAAGACCATTTAGTTCCACCTTCCCTGACATGGGCAGGAGTATCTCCCTCTGGACCAGGTTGCTCAAAGTCCCATCCAGCCTGACCTCGAACACTTCCAAGGAGGAGGCATCCACAGCTTCTCTGGGCAAACTATTCCAGTGCCTCACCACACTCAGTGAACATTTTCTTTCTAATGTCCAATCTAAACCTACTCTCTGTCAGTTTCAAATATATCATTCCTTATGGAAGCAAGTAAAGAGAGATGGTACACATCTACCAAGTGGAAGTTGCAGCTCATGACAGTTCTGGTCAGGAGGAAGAGAACTCAAATATGGAGAAGTTAAATGTTTGTTTATAAATAATGTTATAACACTAGTAAAAAGTGAGCTCCCAGTGTGAACATCTGAAAGGTGGGACTCTGCTTTTCCTCTGAATTACACAGAAATTGTTTAACCCTGATATTTATTAATAAAATCAGAGGATTAGCTGCAGGACACCTTAAAAGACATTTGGTGTAGTGCAAAAGTAAAAGAAAAGCATTTTCTTACTGATTATATAAATACTGCTAGTTGTCTGCAAAGAGTGGGAAATGAAAGAAATTTTCTGTGGTTATACAGTCTTTTTCTTTGGATCTTAAACTGATTCATTATGAGTTTTGAAGTAAGTCTGGTACAGTGATTGCAGCAGTTAATTATTTAAGTTGTTGCAGGTAAACACTCAACATACATCAAATGAAGCAAAATACAAAACCCAACATTAAATGGTAAAGTATATGATTTATAAGAAAAGGAGTTTCTTTTCTTGCAGATATACTTCCTTCTGCATTTTTATGAAAAGCAACATTCAGGCTTCCAATAAATTATCCTTTCTTCAGTAATCAAAACTTTAATTAGCATTTGTCAACGTTTGTACTTTGTTAGAAAGAAAACAGCTTATGAGCCATTTCCTTTCCTGCAATCAGGCCAAGATTGTGTCCAGGATGAGACAAGCCAATTTGGAACGACAAAACTTTCTGTAAATATGGGAAAGACTGGGGGAAACAGGTTGCAGCATGAAAGATTTCTCAGGTAATAGGGCATTTGACAGAAAGCAGAGGGTTAAGGAGGCTTTGAGGAAGACAACTTTCCAGCTGAAGTTAGCTAATCAGAGCCTGAGTTTTCTGCAAGTACTCAAAACAGCATAGATCATACACCAACAACAGGCAAATATGGTTAAAAACTGATTTTAACAAGAAGATTCACAGGAAAGGTAACTGTCTTGAGGACACTTTTGTGTTGAACTGTAATTGCTATTGGGATGAATTACACTGTGCTGAAGGAGTTCAATAATAGCCATGACACTATTAAGGATTGTTTAGAGACACCAGCCAAACCTCCTGGAAGCAGGACAGAGAGAGAGCCTGAGGCTGGTTCCTCCCTCCCCTGTAAGAACCTGTAGCAGGATAGAAGAGAGTTTGCAAAGAGAGTTAGCCTGGGATGTGCTCAAAATCTGAAATGTAGATTATACTACATTTTAAAAGCTCTACCATAGGATAACTAAAGTCAATAATTCTTGCTGAAAAGGTTGCTCCTAGCTGGCAGATGCCCTATTTTGTACTTTTCAGTGTTTCCGAAGGAAATATCAGTGCTATGACATAATTATTGCATTTTCTTTGCTTTTGGCATGCTGTAAATGTTTTACTCAGTTGGATGAGGATAAAGGAAGATACTCAATACACTGTAATTACTCTTCCTATTCCTTGATTTACCAGTACTCAATGGCTCTTCCCTCTTCATCATAATTATACCAAAAGCTCTTTATTTATATATCTTTTCCATAGAGATTGTTTAAATATGAATGAGAGAAAATTACTATAAAAGGAAGTGTAACCAAGTCTTTTCAGTAACAGCCACTGAATTTCCTTCTTGTTTCACTCAAGTTTCATAACAAGATTTATATCTTAGTTACTGGAAAGAAAATATCCTTGTCATACCTTTAGTCAAATTGATTTGCTACCATTTATTCAGAACATCAATGCCATGAAGAGTTTACTCACTCTGTCTCTATTATATATATAGGTATGTACATATATATATGTATAATTAGTAACTATTGAAGTCGGCTGTGTATTAACCCTATATTTCCTGTAGATTGCTAAATGTTCATTAAAATACAATTAGCTTGTTTCATGTTTTTAATGGAAAAACTTTTTTTTCTAAGTGCCACAGCTCCACTGTCCCTAGAAGGGAAAGACCTACAGTGGAATTTATGTCGAAGATAGTCAATCTGAATCAATCGGTGTATCCTCTTTTTGGCAAAAACCCCCACCTTGGACCTTTTCCTACAGCTCTAGTTCTCTATTCAAGCAGAAAATCTAGTTTTTGATTAAGACATATGATGTCTCATAGCCATACAAACTATGCTAACACTTCTAATTCACTAATGATTCCTTTCTTCATGAAACCCAAAAAACCATAATGCAGATAAAACAATATAATACACCTTTCCATGCCTCCATGCTGACTGTGCTTTGGGTTTTTTTCTTTCTCCCTGGGATGGAGACGCCATGTTCCATACCAGGCATTTTTTTAAATCATGGAGCACCTCATGTCCTCTCATATCCTTCTCTCTTTCTAAAACATCCAAACTTCCTTTCTGTATGGTTTGTAATTCGTATCAGGATGAAGCCACGAAAAAACTTTACAGATTCTTGTTACTGTCCCCACAGGCCAGACCTGTAGCTTAGCTACCAGTCATCCGAGGTGTCTTCTTGGTCTGGCCACGCCCTTGTCCAAAGATTCAAGCAGAAGTATTTTAGAGCTTCACAGAAGTCTGGTTTTAGTTCTGTGTCACCACTTCCAAAAATTTCAATCAAAGGTGAAGGCAAAAAATTTGCAGATTTGGCTACTTCAGTAATCAACATAGCAGTGGCAGATCATAGCTTCAGCTGGAAATACCACCATAAATTGGCTACAGATCACAAAATTGTTGTGCAGAACTGGTGGTTGTATTCTTAAGCCTGGATACATTAGAAACTGGTTGAAAATGGACTTGTTTCCAGTCTTCATGTGAAATGATCCTGACCAGGTCTGCCATGGTGGACAGATTTCCTCAAATCCTGCTACAGGGTCAGAGCTGTGACATGCATCACAGGACTACCCTGTGGTCAGCTTCATTCCAGATGTTGCCCTCTCCACCTCCAGCCAATGAGCAGCACTCTCACAGCTCCTCAGCCCTAACAGCTCCCTGCAGCTCCTCAGTACCAGCCCAGCACACCCAATGTTCTCCTGTGCTCTTCCCACACAGTGGGAGAGGAGACATTTGTGGGGAAGGTGGCAGGAGAGAGGAAAAACTAAATTAGATATTTTCAAGAACTTTCTGGGGACAGGGGAGGAAGGAGAACTTTAACCTTGGCCACTAGTCTTGATCCACTCTCCTACCATAGTCAATCACCCACATAGTTCCCTCTTTAGACAGGACTGGAGGCTCTCCCAATCCCGTAGCTGGATGTCAGTTTGGGGATTGTTTGTTTGTTTGTTTGGGAGGTTTTTGTGTTGGTGTGTTGTTGTTCTTTGGTTGATTTTGGTTTTGTTTTGTTTGTTTTGCTTTTTCGCTTTTTTTCCCTGTCCAGGATATATTTCTCCTTGTTCATACAATATAAAGAAATATCTCATGATGCCTTGACCATCAACAGCTGGGCTTGTGGTGGGAGTGTGGAGCTGGCTTCACAAGAATCATTCAAAGGGTTTTGCCCCACACATGTGTAAAGCTGTGTAACAGCTCTATGCACTTTTCAAGTTTACTTGACCTTTTGTCAATAAAATACTTACCCACCCTCCAGGGCTCTTCTTTGATGGCCCTTTCTCATATGTCTTTGCATTTAATAGATTGCTTTTCATTTAGTGTGGCAGGGTATGCCCATGTGTGGGTGTGTGCCAGAAGAAATATAAGACTCTTCTAAAGCCTAACTAAAATATCTTGTTTCCACTTGTTTGAGTTGCAAGGAATAAGAAGAGCAAAGCACCCCTTCAGCTGCTCATACCTGGTGGATACCAGTGTGATACACATTATTGACGGTGCCGTAAGGTACATTTGAGTGGGCAGATAGGGTCTTCCTGGGGTATCCAGTGGCAAAAGAGCCCACTGCACTTCCTATCCAAAATGAGGGTTACTCAGCATGTACCATAGAGCTTGCTGCTAATCCTTCACCCCAATGTGATTGTGAAGCATGTTCTTGAACTACACTAAACTGATTTAAAAACTCTGTGCAGGCACAAGTCCATGCAGCCGGCCAGGATGTGTTCTGCCCACAACCCAGGGTTAAATAATATTTTCAGTATAACTGTAAAATTGTATTTTTTTGCAGAGTATTATAATTTTATTTATGAAGTGAATGAAATTATGACACAAAATACTTTGTATATTTATCTCCCTTTTAACTGCTAAGCAATACTTAAAAGACCATGTAAAATGGCCTTTGAGTGTTTTTCCCTCAAAGTTAAAGTTCTTTACTTAAAACAGGTGTAGATAAATGGCTTTGGTAACACAAACACAGCATATTAAAACCAGTTATTAGCCCATGCAACAAAGAAGAATGGGAGTTGTTTCTGTTTCCCAAACTCAGAATGATTGTATATATTTTACTTTGTTTTTGTTTTTAATTGAAACTTTAGGACAGCATCTTTTGTGTTTGTGGTAATTATGCTGAACTTTGTATCTCAAAGGAGAAATGTGTAAATAGTTCACTGTTTTGTGGCTATTTGTTCGTGCCATTAGCTCAGGAAATGTATTTCCCAAGCTCTGCATTAGTTTAGCCAGCTGGTGACAAAAGTAGTCATTTGTGTTAACACAAGAAGAGCAGAGTTAAACAACAGAATAGACTATATTTCTAAGCAACATAATATGACCATCTGAGGAAGCAGTAATTGTACAGAATGATTTGCCTTAAGTTTATTCTTTATTATTCATGTGCTAGTTGTCAATGTGGATGGAGAGTGGCTTATAAATCATTGACAGCTGTCACTAGAAATGTTCATGTTTTGAGCATTTTTCAAGTTGCCCTACTGTCCTTGAAACCAATGTGGATACTGCTCTCAACACCGTAACAGGGAATTTAGGCTTTATCAACCATATATATATAATTTAGGCTATATCAACCATACCTAATACTGTCTCCTTTGGATTTGAAGGATCCACTACAGACTCAGCCCGAAGAGGTGGCTGAGGCTCTGCCCTGAGCCAGCACTGCTGCAGAACACAAGCAGCGATGCTGAGGGCCACTTACCAGCTGCCGGAAGGGAAATAACTGAGTGATCCTTCACCAGCACAAATACAACTGGTGGGGCAGTATGGCACAGGCATCCATCAGCCAGCAAACCAATGATTTTGGAGAAAAAGGGGTGTGGATTCCAAGACAAAAGCTTTGAACTCAGTGCAAGGCCATCAACTTACAGCGAGTTCCCATGGAGGTAAATGTTACAGTACAGACAGTTTGCACTCTTAGGGTCCATGGAGAATACAGGACAGATTCCAGTGGTACAATGGGATTCAGGACCATGATACCTTCCCAGTGGTGGTGAGCCACCTCTAGAGCTGCACATGGTTGCTGGAGTGCCCCAAGGTGCTCCTTGATCCCCACAAGCTCACTGGGACACAGAGAGGGACATGCCCTTACACTGTTTACAAACTCTCACAGGGCTCTGGAATTGCAGACATCTGCCGAGCTCTCCTCCTGGCCATCCTCCAGCTCCACACCCTGAAAGTCCCTGGTCTCTGCCCAAGTCCTTTCCAGCTTCCCATTTCTCCTTTGGGGATGCCAGGACTGCCACTTCTGCCACCTCCGCTGCCAGCCTTCAGTCTTGGCTGATCCTGCTGAAAAGCCAGCCTGAGTTTGGGCTGGCAGCACCCACGTCCCTGCAGAGAGTCTGCCACTACCCTGAGCTCCCAGCCCCATGTTGTGCCAGCCCATGCCTGGCACAGTCTATGCCTTACGCCAAGTAGCTGCCTGCTTCTGCAGAAATGCTCTGGAAATACCTTTCCAAAGAGCTTCTCAACTTAATACCAAGAGTCAGCATGGAATAGTGCTGACAGATTATTTAGAGTGTCTGGCACACACTCTCTCTAAAAACACCACCACTAAACCCTTTCTGTTCTACAGTGTTTCAATTACTCCTGTTTTATACTAAAACCAAGAGGTATTCCTATAGCAAACTATTAAATGTAATAAACCCTGGCAAACAGACTTCTGCAGTAATCCTGTTAAAATTAAAATTTCACTACAGTTTGCATTTCAGAACTTGAATCTCATAAAAGGTGTGTGTTTTCTCAAATATGTGCCATGTCAAACTGAGGACCTTTCCATTCCAGCCAGCTCCACCAGGCCACATCCTCTGTACAATGATGTCCGTACCCCCTCAAGTCTCCTCTCTGTCAGGAGGCTGGACTTAAATCCCCCTGAGGTCCCATCCAGCCTGAATTATCGTACTATGATTCTACTATTCCTTCCCAGGTATAGGACTTGTCATTTGCCTTTGTTGAATTAGTGCCTTTGACCCTGTGGCACATAGCCCTTGAGCATGTTGGCCAAGTCCTGCCCCCCAGTTTGGTGTTGAATGCAAACCTGTTGAGAGCAAAATCCACCAGGTCAGTGGTGTAAACATCAGTAAAGATGTTTAAGTTGACAAGTCCCAGGACAGACCCCTGAACTCTACTCCTGCAGCATCCAGAATTCCATGGATTATAGCCCATTAACTACTGCTCTTTGATCCTGACCACGCAATCAGTTTCTTACCCATCTAGCTGTCTACCCATTTAGACCGTCGCATCCTAACTCTGCTACTTGATGGACTTAATGTTTGCAAAACAGAGCACATGCTCTCTCAGCTCTTACTTCTTGAGCTTTCTAGGAACTGCCAGGAGGGTCTGTTTATCCATTTTTCATGTCAGCTCTTTAAGTGTTTCATTGAATGTCCTTTCCCTTGTCTTGGATCTGTCTCAAATAAGTCTGAATCACTGATTATCCAAACGTTACCTGGAGTTTAAAGTCAGAGTAATCTTATGTGTCAACTAGGTTTAGAAAACCATTAAATTGTAAACACTCTAGACAATAGCTGTTTCAATGATTAGTTTATGTGATGTTGTAGTTGACAGCTGAGAGCTTTCTCCTGTCTGTGACCTGTTAATACAACCTGCAATGCTTGCATTTTCTGTAATGACTCAAGGACAGGTGAACAAGAGGCTATTCTGTCCCTCAAGAAATACTCATCTTTTCAAGTGTGCTAAGGAAATTAGACATTTGGAGACTAGAGACAAGTAATGCTTGGCCGGTTTTCTGCTGCTCTGACAATGTAAGCATGGTTTTGCTGGCCAGTGCACTCTGTCTGCTATGGACTGTTCTGAATCTTTCCTTAAAAGTTGAAAAAATTTGAACAATTTTACTACCAGACTCCATAGCAGAAAACATTAAAAATAGCAAGGGATGTTGTCCAGTGTTTATTTATAAACTCATTGTTAATTGTTAAAGCCCAAAGACATTTCTAGCCAAAAATGGAGATAAAGCTTCGCATCAGCAAGATAGAGGTAAGAAATACACACTCCTAACCACGTACGCTGAACCCAGATAATTCAAAGTCAAGCTAACTGAACTAGGCTGACTACTAGTGATGTATCACTGAGACATTCACAAAAGCTTAATTCTTTACAGCAGTGATAGTGTGAAAGATTCTTCAAGAGTAGGTGTTTAAAAAAATCACAAAATCAAAGAGTACCTGAGGCTGACAGATATCTCTGGAAACCATCTAGTTCAGCCTCCCATTCAGAGCAAGTTTGGGTACAGCTTGGGACTATGTCCAGTCAGGATTTGAGTATCTCCAAGGGTTGTCAGTCTACCACCTCCCTGGATAATCTGCTCCACTGTTTGACCAGTCAAACAGTAAACATATTATTTTCCTTATTTGGAGTGCAATTTCCCATTTCAATGTACCCCATTGCCTCTTGTCCCCACACTGGGCACTACTGAGAAGAGTTAGGCTTTGAGAAGAGTTGGGCTTTGAGAAGAGGTTGGACTGAGAAGTAGGTTGGACTCAATGATCTCAGAGGCCTTTTCCAACCTAAGTGATTCTTTGATCCTGTGATTCTTTGATCCTGTGTTTCTGAATCCTCTTCTTTACCCCCACTCCCCATCAGATATTTACACACACTGAGGAGGTCTCCCTGGGCCAGCTCTCTTCAGCCTCTCCTCGTCTGACAGACACTCCCATTCTTTCATCAACTTTGTGACCCTTCGCTGGGCTTGTTTCAGTATGTCCTTGTCTCTCTTGTACTGGGAAGCTCAGCACAGGCACAGCTTTCCAGATGGGCCTCACCAGTGCTGGGCAGAGTGGAAGAATCCCCTGCCTCTACCTGCTGGCAATACTTTACCTAATACAGCCTTGGATACACTGGCTTCCCTGCCACAGTGCTGGTTCATGATCAACCTCTTGTTGAAAACAAGAGAGAAAACTCATGGGGTTTTCTCTGTAAAGCTGCTTTCCAGCCAGCAGGCTCCTCAACTGTGATGGTGCATGACAATCCTTTCAGTCTGTTAAGAAAAAAATAAGGGTAACATTCACCAAATAACCAAAGTCATATTGCAGGCGTCCCTTTAGGGGTGCACTGACTGTCTCACACATGCTGAAAACACATCCTACAAAACCTGCAGATGGGATGTTGCCTCTTACTGCTGTGGCTGTAATGGTCAGGACACCAGAATGTGTTACTTCTCCTTCACTCCTCAGCCCTTGCTCAAGCTGCTCTGTGCTGAAGGCGTGCTATGGGGAAGAAAAAGAAAAATTACTTTTAATCACCTTAGATAGTGCAAGGAACTGATACAAAGCCTTCTGCCATTGAGCCACTGGAGAAAAGATACATGCAATGGCTTCTTTTTAGTTCACTTTTTAGGGAAAGAAATGTAAGCCAGTCATTCTCATCCGAAGAATGTGACTGTGCAAAATTCAGTACCACAAAACCACCTCTAGGCTGCAGGTAGGCACTTCTGCCCAGGAAAGAAAGGGAAAGAGAAAAAAAAGTCTTCAAAAAATTGCTTCTTCAGAATTATAATTCCTTTTTCCTCCCTCTCTGTGTTTTTCCTCCCTCTCTTGTCCTTTTGTCATCTACCTCTCAAGACAAATGGGATGGCTCTGGGATTTCATCTTTGGAGGGCAGAGGCAAAGATGTTTGGGTGTTTTAAGGATATTACAAGTTACTTTATTCCAAGTTATAATCCAAATACCGTTTTCCAGGTTTGTAACAAACAGGTTTAATAAAGTTATAACTTTCTGGTACTCTGTTCTTCCTTTGCATTTCTTTTTCTTCAATGCCATCTTAACATATCTGGAAAGATCAATAAGAAAACTAATTCCAGTTTTTCTGTTGTTTTGCATCTCACTCTACAAGTTCTTCTGTAGATACACATTCTGTACTACTGCTAAGAAAACTCCCCAAATTCTGACTATTCTTGTCATAAAGTATTTGTGTTATTGAAGCTGTACATTCAGGAATGTCTAAATTTACTGAAGCAAGGACAAAAGGTTGAAGGCTTTTTTGTCTGGAATACGTATGAGCCACTGAGCATTACAAAACCCAGGGTTCAGGGTAAGGCTACAACTCTGTTGTACCCCCTCAGAAAGTAGAATTTCCTGCACAGAAGAAGCTGCAATGACTCAGCTGCAGGGTGCACAGTGACCACAGGTTTTAGGAGCAGCTGGTTAGGAGTGATCCAAAAATATCTTCTGAATCAGCAAAGGGTCCCAAACTGCATTCTCTGTGATGACATGACAAAGCCAGGGATGATGTGGCTTGTTTCTGTTTCAGGTCTTATCTGAGAGTGGGTGAAATTCCTGGTGTGGTCTTGACATGTTGCCTGAGCATGTAAAGGCAGTTTTTACCCTTCTTCAACTACAAGCAGAGAACGCACTGCAGTCAGAGCAAATATCACCAAAATCAACGAATCATGCCCACGGATTTCTAAATCCTGTGTGGATTTCCCTTTCACAGCACTTGATCCCAAGTCTGTTATAATCAATGAATTTCATGAAGGACTAAGGATAGAAAACAATATATGAAAAAACATATAATATATAGAATTAATATAATGAAATAATTGGTTAATATGTTTCTTAAACAATATATTATATTAATAATATATTATAAAACAATATAAGTGATATATTATAATATATAATAATAATACAGGAAAATATGTAGTATGAAATTATAGAAATGTCAGGTCAGATACTATGACTGAATTTTTAACAGAGACTACTAAAGTGCTTATGTTCATGCTTTTTATGTGCAAGGCACAATATTGTGGCACAAATCAGCCATGTACCAGTGAGGTTGCTCAGTAGGAGAATAAGTGACTCTTTAACCATGCCAACCTCTTCACATGGAGACAAGCAATGCAAAGCTCTTCCGAGCTGAACCTGAAGGGATCCCTCTGCCAGGAAGATACAATTGCCTGGGACAGCAGAGTTCCCATCATATTTCTTACATAGCCCAGTGGCCAGAATGGCTCTCCTTCAAACCCATAACCAAATCCACCACTTTAGGAGAATGCTGTGCATAAGGCCATGCATAGCATCAATGCAGCAGCTCTCCATGGGAAAAGGCCACCTCCTACACTGAGACTGCTGCTTTTCAGCTCTGTTGCTCAGAGCTTTCCTGCCAGCCTGCTGCTGATCCTGAGATACCCCACTCAAACAGACACAGCTCAGCTCCAGAAAGATGGATGAAACCAGAGCACAAAACCACACAGCTGGAGACCATCTGCTCTCTGGACTTAGCTCTAGGCAATAGGACCGACAGATTTTAAAGCATGTGTTACTACAAAGCACAGAACAAGAAATTGTGTGTGTGTAGTGAGGATGAAGATGTGAATGGGAACAATTAAGTAAGTGCAGGAGCAGAAGAAACTTCAGGATTTGTGGAAGGAGTGCCTAGAGCATAGATCTTAACAGTTGTGTAGCAGTGCCCTGGTCTGGTACTTCTCTCTGGTCAGTGGATATTTGATTCTTACACACCAAAATGAGGACACTTAACAGTACAGGTAGTGTATTCTGAAAATGCTTTTTAGTTTGTGTTCCCTGCAAGTGTAGACAGAGCATCCAGATAGGAGCTGGTAGCAAGTGGGTTTAATTAAATTATCAGCTGGAAATGCAGCTTTATTGCTTAAAACCTGACTGACCCCTTTTATGGGTGAGAACAATGTATGTGTTGCTATAGGCAGTTGCCGGGAGGGGATCCAATGTTTGTTGAGGCAATTAGCAGAGACTAAGGGTACAAATGCACCAAGACTCTGCTCTGTTGCTCAGGAGGCACATGCAAGCTGCTCCAGTATGTTTCCTGAAGCCAGGTCCCTGGAACAGCACTGAAATCCCAGAGCAGACTGACCCTTAGAGTGCAGCTCTGCAGCCAGAGTCCAAGCTGCTTCCAGGGAAGGTGATTCCTCCCTGCTCCTGCTCTGTGCTCATGTATTCTCAACAGCACCTTCTGCCAGCCCCAGATTCACACCACTACACAGTTACTGGATCAGAAAACTGAGACCTAATCCTGAGCATAATACAGTTTACTTTCGTTTGCACTATGACGGAGCTCAGCCTAACTTGACCTGAAATCCCACTCAGATTTACATGCTTCACCTTGAGGAACAAGAGGTTGTTCAAACCCAATGTCAGACTTGATACAAAGTGAGCAAAGACAACCTCTTACCATTCCAAAGGATCACATGGTGACTGTGTGAATAATAACCAAATTCATCTTGTACCACTACCAAAATAATTACCAAAGAAATTTGCAGATTTCTCATATGAGTTCTCTCTGCCAGTCCCTTTCTCAGCTTTCTGCTCAGGTTTTCATAAGGCCTCTTCTGGCCTTATTTCCCTCCCTTATATAAGAAAAGCTTAGCTTTAAGTTTAACGGGAACTGAATAGGGTCTGTATAGCACCATTCCTCACGCAAACAAAATTATAAGGGTATAGGTAAAAAATTGCAGTAAGCCCTTCTAGTGGCATCAGAACATGATTTTGAGCAGCATTTATCAGCTAATGATACCTTAATGGTTATGTTTGACGAATAACACAACAAGAGGACCTTAAAAAATGTCTCTACTGCTAGTTATGACTACTGGGGTGAGAGATACAGATCTGTCTCGGGTGAGTCAAAGGTAGGGTATGAGAAACATTGCAGTGACAAGTACTTGGTTTCAGATGTTTCTCACAGTCTATGGAGAAACACCAGTTATGGAAGTGTTGTATTCCATTTGACACTGTAGGAAGACAAACTTTCACAGATTATGGTGAGGATTGTGAATCCTTGTTCCTTTGCTTTAAAACACAATATCTGGCTCAGAGAGGCAATCTTCACATTTTTGGTCTGGCTACAGAACATGTTCAGCTGCACAACATAACTGTGGTTTTCATTCCTATAAAAACCAGGATATCATGTATTCAGCTATTACATTCCTTTATTTTTGTTATGTAAATGTGTAATACCACGTATTACAAGAGGCTGTCCCCAGACTACAGCATGAAACTCCATGCTATTCAGAAACCTTCTCACCACCGTGAAGAGTTGATAGCCCTGCCAGTTACATCCTGTATGCCACTGTCTGTCTGTCACCACCAAGGTGCCCTCACAGCCCTGGGGGAGGCTGATAAAAGTAATTCCTTAAGCCAGGCATATTTACATAAAATGTGTGTGCAAGACAAATCATGGCTTTAGGCTGCTCAGAGCTATATTTTGGAGGAACCTTTTTCTAATTTTTCTCTAGTTTGTTTTATAGCATTTTTGTTTTCATGGCTGACTTAGCAAAGCAAGAAATCATGATTTATAAACATGGGAGGAAAGACTGGGAGCAAACACATGTAAATATAAATAAATATAAATAA
>VYZT01063389.1:0-21221 GCA_013400735.1 Pomatostomus ruficeps
AAAGATTTTCTTCTAGTTTAATATTTATTATTTAGTTATTTTTCTCTGGCTCGGAAATGTTATAGTACACAGCTTTCTATCTCATATGATTCTACTCATGAAATTAATTGTGTTTTTCCGCTGATAAATGTGATCCATTATCAATTAACTTTCTGAGATTGTATCTATTGCCTAATTAATATTATTTTGTATTTTTTTTTAATTTAGTAGTTCAGGCTAATTCTCTGGGGAACTTTTCCTTTCTGTTCTGTTTTTTTAAAGATCTTATTTTTCCCACATAACTGAAATTAATGCTGAATAAAATTATGATTCAATAAGCAAGTAGTATGTTTTCTTTTTCTAGTAATATAAAATAGTTATTGAATATGCTTCTAACTGTATTTATATGTCTAATTAAATGATGTTATTATCTCAACAGAGATTAACTTCATAGCTGATAGTCCCATGTCCTGGTATTCTCAGAAAATCGAACCTTGATAAACAATCAGCAATACAAATAAATGTACACAAAGCTGGTGTTCCTCATAGGTAGAAGAAGAAATCCAACCTTATTTAATAACCTGAGATCATAAAGTTAAAAAGTTATTTTATTCTTTAAGAAAATACCTCCTTCCTACTACAAAGAAACCCACACCACGTTATTCAATCCAAAGAAATGCATAAATGTGTTGTGGTTTATAATCAGTGAAGTGTTCATTTTAAAGCTATTAATAAGATTAAAGACACATAAAATTACAGCTGCAGAGATGTAATTCAGAGGCCTTAGAAGTTAAGATTCTATTAGAACATTTTCAGATTTAAATTATATTATTAACATGTTAGATTATGTTAAAATGTACTACTAAATGCAGTTGTGCATATGCACTCTAGTTCCTATTTATATGTTAAGAAAACATGGTTAAAAAACAGGTTTCACCCGCCCCGTTCCTCCTACAAAACAGACCTGCTCATCTCTACAACATTTAAGAAAGGGTGGACAAAACACTGATCTGGAAAGAGAAATTGTGAGAATTTTGGGTTCAACTGCTGTCTGAGACCCCCAGTTTGTAAATATGAACTCCAGCAGGTGAGAGGTCTCCAGAAAGTGGGCTGGCAAAACACCGAGCTTCTTCTAGAAGCGAGATTCAGGTGCAAGGAGGAGGTTCAGGAACCAGGAGTTCACTTGGGATAACCCAAATTAGAGGAAAGGATGGAAATCATAGGAGAACCATATTAGTCCGGGAAATAGGGATTAAAACTACTCTGGCTTATATGTGGAAAAATCACTTGCTTTCAATATATGTCCTCTAAATGGAAAAGTAAACATCTTGATATATTTAGGGATTTTACTAATGGTATTCTGCTGAATTTATTATTTTCTTTCTTCATCTAGACACTCTACATGTCCTACTAGCCTATTTCTGATTTCCTGAAAATGTCTCCTAATAGTAGCTGTAGCTATAGTTAGGGAAAGTAAATTCTTTAGAGGTAGAAAATAATATGGCTGGTATTCATTTTATTTAGTTATTTATATTTGGATATCTTTTCCAGGATTAGATTCCTAAAAATTATAAACTGATTTTGGAAAAATTTGTATTACAAATTGGTGAGGGAGGTGGAAGATAATTTGTTCTAAAAATAATTTTAAATATAGTGAGATGGAATTTTTCCAGAACAAAGCACAATCTGTTTTGTGATTCAGTAAAAAGCAGGAATTCTTTAGCAATGAGAACAGAATTAACATACTAGAGAAAATAAACTTCACCACATGTAAACTTATATTGCTTCCTGTAGGGGTTGCATATATTTTAATTTCCATGGCATTAACCTGTGGTCTTATTGCTCTCACTGCTTCCCAAATTTTCATGGTTTACAGTTGGATCTTCTTTTAACTTTGCTATTGTTTTTTCATTCTGTACACACTTAAAACTTCCACTCATTTCAGGAGGAAATCTTGCATATCAATGGTGAAAAAGCAGATCTTCCAAATCCCTCTTTCAAGGAACACCTACTTTCTTCTGAGTGTCTCTAGAAGGGATATCTTCTAGATATGCCTTAAGCACAAAATCAGTTCAAGTCCTCTTTTGTTCTCTTAGAGTCGGGAGAAATTTCAAGTGACTCAAAAGTTATTCTGTAAAAGACTGTTCTTTTATTTGACCTTATTTTCTTCAAACCCCAACGATTTGGAGCGCCTCTCAACAGAACAAGTCTTCCAGATGTTCTTAGGTTGAAAAACATGTTTATGGTATCTTGAAGTTTGTATTTATCTAGACATTAATATAAATAAAAAATCAGAAAGGGGGTTTATAATCATACACATTTTCTGTGTTCAAACAGTACAGATATAAATAGAGTTGTTCTCCTATTCAGCAAGCATTCATTTTTTTTTTTTTCTTGTGATATACTCTCACTTTGCCAACCTCCTTCTTATTAAAATCCTTGTAGAATATGATTTTGGAGTCACACATCATCAAGGTTCAGAACAAAGTGTTGCACCCTATAACTCAGGCATAAAGCAGAAAATAAAGATGACATTTTGAAAACTAGTGATGTGTTAGTTTTATAAATAAACTAATGATTTAATCATTAAAACAGAAACATTCTCTAGGATCTAGAGAACCAATTCAGTTTTCATGATGTAAATGCAGGGATGGAAATAGGAAAGGTCTAATGACATCAGCAGAATAAGAGTACAGTAAATTTCTGTGTTAGATAGTGTTACTCAACAATGCTACTGTGCTTCTTCTCATATCTTCTGTGAAGCTTTTAGCATTGCACCCATGAGCCTGTTCTCAAGTTCCTCTTATTAATGAAGTAGAGCAGAATGGAAGGCAGTATAAAAATGCAATTAATAGCAAGAAATGCGCAGGCAGAGGAAATTGGAGAAGAGAAAAAAGAAAAAAGCTGAAGATTTGATCCCATCAAAATCTGTTTTTTCTTACATTGCGTCTTACTGATTTCTGCCTCTAAAACAGTCTGTGTTTTTCTACTGGCTTGATTGTATGATATTACTCTAATGGAGATGAATAGAGTATCAAGAGGTTAATGAAAAAGATGTGAACTATTAAAAGTGTATTTTAGTGAGTAATCTAGCGTGACAAAGAAATATAGTCTATGAATTATTTTCTTCAACACTGTATACATGAAAGACAATATTAAACTGTTAAAGGTGGCAGTAACCATATTTTCTATTTACTATTTCTTTTCTATTTACTATTATTCATATGAGAAATTGTTTATCAGATCAGACAAATTAAAAAAAAGAAAAGTGATTTCTCTCAGGAGCAGCTTTTATTTGGACCAATATCCCAGTCCATCCAACACAGCCATGTCCTAAATTGCATTAATCATGGAGCTTTATCACAGCTTGTTAGTAAAAAGAGGACAAAAACACCATTCTGGAAAATAGAAAATATGTATATTCCTATCCTTTCCAATGCAGTAAATTGTTATATACCTAGAATAATTTTGAGACATTTTGAAATTATTTTTCAAACATAAATAAATATCTATTTCTAAAGATTAACTGAATGATATTTCAAATATGGTTTAGATCGCCAATAAAAGACTTTGTATAAGTGAGCTATTTTTCTCAGTCCTGCCTAAGACACCACTATTAGAAAAATTACTTAAAAACTTGCAGAAAAGGGAGACATTATTAATATTGATCATCATGCAGCTACACCACTAATTTTGGATATTCTTAAAAGTGATTGCATTCAACCTATAGAGACATCAGGAGTAGTTAAACTCCATCAAAGGAAGAAAAGTGTCATCAGGAGTAATTTCAAGAATGAAGTCTATCCTAGAAGAAAATAAATGCACATGCCTGTGTGAACTATAGAAATAAATATCAATAGCTACCAGGAAAGCTCTTCCCCTCCTCCCCTCATCAGATTCTTTTTACACAATTGTCTTTCCTATTACTTAAAATGCTAATGAGGTGAGATAAGCAACACCATCCACGTTCCGTGTACAGAGTGATAGAAGAGTCTCATCTCAGTCTCTAACAAGACTTTTTATGTTAAAATTGCTGAATCTTTGGAAGCAGATTGAATCATTATTCTCTTCGACTCCAGATGGCTCCCTTCTCATTTAGGTATTTTTCTTTATCACTATTATGCCACCACACGTACTGGCTGATAATGACTATTTACCTTTCTCCCTTTTTATTGTTTTCAACTTACATTTACAGGATTTCCACTGATAAAAATCTAAATCAATGTCACCTCAATTAATAGTTACTCTAATGTTTATTGTCTCTAATTTAATCCAATGAAGATGAAAATGAATAATGAAGACTTTTTCTTAAAGAGATATCACCCCCTCAAAGTTATGATAACATTCTCCATGCAAAGAGCATAGTTATCCCTCCTGATATCTGTTTTCTCTTCCTACCATAATTTTTGATGTACTGCCAAGTTTTAATTTGTTTTCCTTCCAAGGGGCCAAAAAATATGTTGCAAGTCCTATAAGTTATGCATTATTTCAGACCAGGAACAAAGTCTACCACAGCCAGAATGCAAACTATGCTGTTTTAGAGGAAAACGGCCTTACCCACCGCTTCCCACCTCCAACAAAGTCCTTCTACTCCCAAAATAAAAGTCACAAGTCAATGTGCACTTATAGCCTCTCTCAACTGTAAGGCAAGGGGATTATTCAACATTTCCTGATAAAACTCCAACAAATTACAGAAGAAGGTCTTGCAATACTATGTAATAGCACCACCTGGTGACTTCAACCTTGATGATGGGAAAAATAACAACTACATTTTCAGCTCCATAGGTACAGATGCTTCTTTTTCAACTGCTAATCTCACCAACCTTTATTTTCAATAAAAAAGCTAATCTTCACTTGTGTAAATTGAGTCCAGATATAAACAAGATTGGAATATTGTAAAAATTAGACAACAAAAGTTTGTAATAATTTGTGTGTTCTTCCCCAAGAACCTTCCACATGCATGTACCTAGGGACAAGACCTTTAGGAAAAAAATGCATGCTTATGCTTAATGCTATGACATTTTACCCACTTGATCTTTGAAAAGAATTCAAGTGATTTATCTGACATAAATTAAGTCCTCCAAACAGAAGATCAGTAAATAAAAATATATCAATGCAAGTATCAATCTTCCACTTATTCCCTTGCATTGCTTCAAATGACTAAAACTCTGGATATGTCCTTGTAATGACTTAGCTGGCAACCTGCACGTGGAATTTTAAGAAGGTTCAAATGAGAGGAAGAATTGATTTAGTGCAGAAGAGCTTGGCCTTGTTGCTAAAGAAATGGGATGTTGAAAGTTAAGTTCAGCAGGATGAGTATCTTTTATTATCACATATTTGTACTGCAGCAGCACCTTCATCACCAAACCACAGACCAGGACACGTTGTGCTGGGCTGGCACAAGCCATTAGCAAGAAACAAACCTTGTCCAAATTACCTTATTAAGTAGGCAGTCAGGGATTTAAAATCCAGGCACACATACAGCTCCCATCTTATGCAGATATACCACATCAAAATGGATTTCTAACGTTTGGTTTCTCTCTTATGAAGAAATTTGAACCAGACTTTACAAGACAGAAATGTTTAAAATAAATGACTGTAGTTTGTAAGAGGGAACTATTGACTATATAAATTCCAAGCCATGCAGAACAGAAAAGCAGAATTTCAGAATGACCCGAACCTTTACCTGCCAAAATGCACAAAATATGTTTGAAGGTACAAATAATATTGGAAAGTACAAAGTGATATATGAAAGTACAAAATGATGTATGAAAATATCATCAAAACAATGTCCATTTCAGACTATGTCTGGTTCATTCATTTTTTTTTATATTACGTAAAAAAGTATAGAGGACAGCACATATTTTCTGATTAGGAAAATTCAGAACTTAATTTGTAACAAGATTTGAACATTTACAGAAGGGAAACTTTCGGTACAAGACAAACTCTCTTTAAAATATTGAGTTAAAAAAACAGAACAGGATAAAAAAAACTTGTTAAAATCATCTGTGAGCAGCTTTTATAGTATCACCTGCTAGGTTTTTACAAGACAGCAATGCTCATAAAAGTAAGACCTGAGCATAGTCTCATAACAAAGAAATTATACTCAGATTTTTTTAAAAGAATAAAATAGTGGTAACCATCTGTTGACTCGTAAAAATCTAGTATTTCATAATCCCTAAAAATTCAGACCTGTGACAGCAGGTTTACAAAGGAAACTATCTTTCATGATATATTTTCATTGACCCTGAAATTTCTGGAGTCTTGAACATCCTATGTAGAGGTGGGAGAAGCCTGAAGTTTGTTGGCTTTGGTGTTTTGATTTTTTGTTAAACTTAAGACTTCAGTTTTGTGCATACAGAAATAGAGACCTTATGAAAATGGGAAAAACTGGAAAAAAACCCCAGAGAATAAAATAAAAATTTTTATGCCACCCTATATATTTTATATGAAGCCAGGAAATAGTCATGGTTGATTTTGTTGTCCCAGAGTGCATTCTGCTTGGGCTCCATGTATCCTGCTCAAGGATGCAGGTTTCTTGTCAGCCCTGTGACACTTTGGCCAGACTGACGTGGATGTCTTGGACACCTCAGGGCAGCTACCATGTCACTCACTGCTCATCTGTGCCTGAGCAACAGAATCCCACTCTGACAAATATTCCAGCTAAGAAACCTTTTCTTCCCAAGTTCCTGTAAGTCATGTTTTTCCAGACTGAACAGCCACAGAAAAATGGCCCTAGCAGTGGCAGTGGCCTGTCGTGCTTCCATTAGAGGAACAGATCCACCCGAGTGAGCTATTGCTGCTCCAGTGAACTCAGGGAAAATTTGATAACAACATATATGAGACAGAAAAAAATCTGCCAGGGATGTCTAATCTTTTATTATTTAGTCTCTAAAGAAATAAGAATTTTGCTGGAAATAATGGCATCTCTCAGCTTGTATGATTGCAACATTCAAAAACCAGGAGACACTTCCAGGCATGATCTCATGGTACACGGAGTGCAGGGTTTAAGAAGCACAGGAAAACCTCTCAGCAGGAAAAAGCAGTTGGGAGTATAAAATTAACACTATCAGCAGGAGAACTTGATATTTAAGATATACACAAAATGTAAAGGCATCTTAATCTAGAACAATTTATGTAAGAGTAGGAAATCAGAAACATAATATGGCAACCCTAAAAACAGTGGTAACCTGCAAGCTTTCATATCACTAACTTTTTTCACAGACAAATATGAGACGCAGAAGCTACTGTGCATGAGATCCATGATGCAACCATGCAATTAGTACTCACTGAATTTCATCTCTTCCAGTGTGAGAGCACAAGGGATGATCCATTGAAAGAAGTTTCATGTTGGGATCCTCTGCAAAGTTCCGTATTCAGCACAAAGCAGGATGAAACACTGCTGAAAATCCTTGATGCTGAAGGCGGAGGCTGTTAGCTTTGTGAGGGAGCTGGAGAACGTTTGGGTCAGGGAGGTCTTTTTGTAGATTCTCTGTGTCACTCTGACCACTGGGCTGGTTTGGGAGTGCCATCTGTGAAGCTTCTGATTCTTCAGATGAATTCAAATATTTCAAAATAAAACATAAAGTGAATAGCAATATGATTAGCAATAGGAGTAACAGTGAGGCCAGTATGAATAGATCGAAGCAAAGGAAGCAACTGCTGCTCTTTTCTTTCATGAAATGATGAAAATCTGTCAAAGACTGCTTAAATGCAATGGAGTACAGATGCAGAATTCATGTAGAGAGTGGCACTTGAACAGCCAACAACTGAGGGGCAAAGAAGCTCCATGATGAAAGTCTTACCTGCAATTTATTTGGACTTTGCCCAGTTCCAGGGTACAGCTAATGTAAGTACAGTACCTTTGCTGTAGAAAATGTTTTTTATTTATTTTTAAGACAGATAATTGCATTGAATTAGTTAAATGCTACTGATGAAATCAGGAACACTTAACCCTACTTGATGTCTTGTCACCTCAAGTCACTTCCTGAGTTTCTCAAAGGCAGGTATGTGGGCTCTGGTCCGCTGCTGTACAATTGGCAGCCTTGGCTTGCACCACCTCCCTGTGCCGTGGGACTTGATACTGCACCTCTGAGAGGCTCCAGGCAGGATCTCATCCTTTATTCCCCACGATTGCCAGGGTCAAGCAGCCATGGCAAGAACAAAAGAGTCTGTGAATGCATTTTTATATTACTTGTCGCAAGAAATTTTCCATTTAAAAAACTTCAGCTCTTATTTATGCCTGTCAAATCAAAATACGAGGATAAGTAAGTACCAAAGACGTTTTATATAAATAGTTTTATCAAACAACAAGCTGGAAATTAAGAGTCTTCTTCAAGGAAACAAAAATGCATTTCAAGTTCATAAACACTTGCTCATTGCAAAATATAATTTACTACTAGAGTGTTTTTCATTAAGACTACTTCCTTTCCAGACTTATATGTTTGAGGGGGTTTTTGTGCTCAGTACAATTTTGATTCTGAACTGGAATGGTACTTTCACTTTGTGCTTCTAATGTACTTTCATTTTTTTTCAATGTTCATGAGAAAAACAGAAGCCTATTATATTTGGTTTACCTTCTGAGTAAGTCTGTGCTTCCTTCTTACATAATGTTCTCAAAAAATTGCGTGGTGGGGTTTTGTAGTGTTTTTATTTAACTCAGAATAAACATCAATTGGGACCCGAAAATCTTAACATCACTCAGGTGCATCACACAACAATTTCTATGCATCTGACAAATTCTATTTTACCTTGAGATTATATTTTAGAAATAAGCTGGGTCTTGAAGGGTTCAAAATGTTCCAATGAATTTCTGGTTTGTTCCAGACTAGTCCTTCTCACTGTGGAAAAAGAATTGATTTCTAGTTTTAATTTAGTTAGTGTCATCTCCCAAAAAGTGGATCATCCATAGACCTTATTAAGTCTTTCATTACCCTGTCCTCCAGTCCTTGACTGTCAGAAATGTCTTCAAGAAGTTTCCACCCATAAGGATGTCAATATTTGTATTTACTGACCAAGGCTAAACATAACCCTTTGCAATAATAAACAGATCTAAACACAGACACTAAGGCTTTTTTCTTTTTCTCTCCAGACTTTAAAGGTTTTTTTCTATAATTCTCTTTCTAATCTTGCAATTTCATTCCAAGACTGTGGATGTTGGACATTCATGAACCCTTTAATAATTGTCTTATCTGTCATGTAGAATAAAATATCTTTATCTGTTGTTTTCTACCTGCCCCTGTTTATACTCCTAAACTTTAAGTCAGAGCTAGCTACATCTTATTTCATTAAATATATAGATATAATGGTTAGTCACATACAAATATATATAAATACATAATGTCTTATCTCATTTTTAAAGCTGTCCCTATCACACAAAAATGACTGCTTATAATTATTTAAAATACTTGAGGTTTGATCATATTGTTTAATTGTATCTATATTATCGAAGAATAGAGTTCAGCTGGTACATACTTATTTTTAGTCATTTTCCCATCAATTTCAGTGTGACGAATAAACATTACCTTTTTAATATATAATTATATATACATTAAATATATACATTAAAATATGTATATAATTAATATTTGGGTTTTTTTTAAATCAGTGTGGAAGATGCATATAATGGGGCTAAGAATAGACTGTTGGAGGATCTAACTGGAAACACATTCCTGGTGGAAGATTTCCTGTTATAATCCCTAAGGAAAATGCATTCAAGGTAGGTTTATTAATATTCTATGGTGGTAATTCTTTGATCAAAAACTCATGGTAGAGTACCACAAATCTCAAATGGTTTGCAGAAGTCAACATCAACATTTGTGTCAATGTGAGATCATCAAAAAATACCAACAAAGGTGTTAAACAGAATTCACCTCTCCGAACCATGATAGATATTAATCACACTCATTTACTTTACTTATTCAATCTCATGCTATCCAACAACTCAAGTTATCTGTTCAGTCTTTGTCAAGTTGATCATGTTCAAGCTTTTCTAGTGTATGTTAGCACAACAGTGTTTTTTCTTTCTCCTCTGGCATTTTCCTCCTTTTCAAATTTTGATAACTATCTAAATGATGTTCAATGGTTTTAATCCACTTGAGAACAGTTTGCCTATGCACAAAGATTTAAAATTATAAGATTAAGTTGTTTAAACCTCTTTAAAGTTACTAATGGAATACAATGAACACTTGAAAATGATGGTTGTAAATTTGAAATCCAATTTAAATGTGAAGAAAAGATGAATTATCTTAATGAGTTTCAGACAGCATACGAACCAGCCTATGATATGATTATGGCATATAACCTGTGTCAGATTTTTTGCTTTCTACTTTACTTTTAGTTTCCTATTATGCTAATATTTATTTACTATGTTTATTTTTTATTTGGGAAATATTGAATTTCACATTATGAAAGTTCAATGCACAAATGTATTAAAATTCTAGGTTTTTTCCCAGTATAAGGAATAAAGTATTTGCTTTAAATTTTTGCTATATGTTTAGTTTTATATGTGCTGGGTTTATATTGTTGCATATTTTCTTATAATATCCAATTCCACATTTTATTTTTATTCATACATCAACAACAAAAATATAAATTTTAATGCAATAAAACCACAAGTCCTAGCCCATAACGTGAAACAAATCAAACTGAACTCTAAAAGCTTTCAAGAAAACAAGCAAATCAAGGCACTCATTTCTTTATCAGCCAATTTCCATTTTGCACATATTTACATTCCCTGATTCAAGCTAAGATTGGAAGCAAAAGGGCTGAAATATCATAATGAATATCCAACTAAGCCAATCCAGTTCGAATAGCAAACTAACAACCAGCCAAAGGAAGAAGGGGGAAAAGATTAAACAAATAAAATCTACAGCCAGTACAGAATGAAAAACCTCCATCTATCATCTTAAGTATTTTGTGAATACTTCCAATGACAAAGTTCATCTTTTAATCATATCCACAATTACAGTTTGCTGTTTTAATAGCAAATCTGTAAGATGTGAGATGCACAGGCAGATGCTCTTGCAGTAGCCTGTACTGCTTGTCTAAACTCTGCTGAACTGGGAGTTGCCCAAACTCTTACAATGGGGTTAAAATACTTTTCCACTCTGACCTTGCCTTTGCACACTATCTGAATCAGCTTAAATTAGATCATGACAGGGGAGAAAAATAACATTGTCATGATCATTCAAGACTATCCCCATTTGGGACTCTCCATTCACCACAAGTTTTAATCGCGTGGAGTCTTGTTAACATCTACTTATATATTCTTCCTGAAAGCAGGAAGAGTAGATGGTAAAATTACTCTGGAGTGCAGCATGTTCAAAGCAACCTAAGGAGCACAACTTGGACAGGGTAACTCTTAAAGGGCAGAGTGATCAGGAAGAAAGGTTAATGGGTTGGGTTTATCTGGTCAGGCTTTGGTTGCAGTGGGGCTACAGGGATGACTCCTGTAAGGAGCTGCTGGAAGCTTCCTCCATGTCCAGCTGAGTCAATCCCTGGCATCTCCAAGATGGACCCACTACTGGTCAAGGCTGGGCCAGTCAGAAATTGTGGTAATGCCTCTGTGATAACATATTTAAGAAGGGGAGAAAAAAGTTACTGTGCAGCTGTAATCGAGACCAGAGAAGAGCAGGGTGAGAACGTGTGAGTGAAACAACTCTGCAGACACCAAGGGCAGTGGAGAAGGAGGGGCAGGAGGTGCTCCAGGTGCTGGAGCAGAGATTCCCCTGCAGCCCCTGGTGCAACCCATGGTGAGGCAGCTGTGCCCCTGCAGCCCACGGGAATCCATGGGGATGCTGAGATCCACCCTCATTCTGCGGAGGAGACCCACGCTGGAGTAGGTGGATGTCTGAGAAGAGGCTGTGGACCCATGGGAAGCCCACGCTGGAAAAAGTTTCTGGCAGTGACCTGCAGACCCCTGGAGAGAGGGTTTCCTAGAAGGACTTGTGGCTCTGTGGGGGACCCACACTGGAGCAGGCTGTGCCTGAAGGACTGCACCCCATGGGAAGAGAGCCAAGTTGGAGCAGTTTTGGAAAAACTGTAGCCCATGGGATGGATTCATGCTGGAGAAGCTCATGAAGAACACTCTCCTCTGGGAGGGGCACGATGATGGAGAGAGCAGATAGAGTTGGGAAGTAAGGGTTTGGGAGAAAGTTTTTTTCAGATTAATTTTACGTCTCATTATCCAGCTTGGATTTTGATTGGTAATAAATTCAGTTAATTTCCCCAAGTTGAGTCTGTTTTGACAATGAGAGTAATCAGTTTTTGATCTCTCTTGGTCCTTGTCTGAACCCTTTGTTATATTTCCTCTCCTCTATCTAGTTGCAGAGGGAGTGAGAGATTGATTTTGGTGGGTGCCAGGAATCCATCCGGGGTCAACCCACCATAGCTAGAAAATATATGTAGAGAGAGAGTGTAAGTGGCTTTCAGGTCACTGTATATTTTTTCAGAATAGCTGAGAGCTGCAGGTCCTCCCAGTTTCACTGCTAATATTCCATTTTTCATGGAATTCAGGTAGGCATGATCAGAAGATGGGGCAAGAGAAGAGGTCGTCTTTCAGATTATTTTCTTTGAGATAGCCAAGACCTTTTCTAAATGGAGAAGTTAGTGGCAAATGGGCCACAGGTCTGATATTGAATTGCATTAAGTACCTCTCACCACCTTCCTACCTAAATGCTTTTAACTTGTACATAAAATCAGGGTGCATCCCCAGTCTGGCTGGAAGACAGGGCTGCAGCCCTTCTGAGGAGGAAGGGGGAAGGATCACATTTGACTTTTGGGAAGACAGGACACCCCTGTGTCACAAACCCCTCTGCTGCAGCCCTCCCTCCCGGCACAGCCCCATCTGGTAGCATGCTGCCAAAACGTTTTAAATTATGTAAGAATATTGAAATTATTTATTTACTTGCAATTTTTATAATTATTAAATGAATCATTACATCTTTAAAATTATTTAATTATTTTTTTAAAATATCTAACTTTTCTTAGTCACACACAAAATCCAGAAATACTATTGGTGTGAAAGAACTCCACACCAAAATGTTAGTAAAGAGTATTTATTTTAGGCATATTTACTCACTAGAGCAAAATCTGTAAAGTTGTGACAAGCAAGTAGAAAATATATAAATTGCCAAGCTCTCAGGATATGAATAAATTAATATCTTAACCATAATGGACAAACTTATTCACTAAAAGTTAAATAACTCAGAAAATAAATATCATATAAATATACAGCATGGAAAGAAATACACACTATCACAAGCTGAATGCACTCATCAAGAACTGTCCATGAGCTTGGAGGACACAGGAAAGAAAGATTAGGGCAGTTATTGGGTGTTCAGGGCACTACCTGTCAGATAAGAGCAAAATAAACTTGCTTTGGGGACATTTCTAAATTAATGAAGTGAGATTTTGTAGTTTATTTAAATTAAAAAAAAAATTAAAAAATAATTTTAAAAATCTAGTTCCTTTCCCAAACCCATCTGCCATATAATTAGATTCTGTGGTCATCACACACAGATTCTGTAAAATCAAAGTACAGATGGTGGTTTATTACAAAATAACATAGGAGGTTTAGAATAGAAGATACATTTGGTCATTTTTGCACATAACTCCCTGATTAAGTATGAAAAATGTGAACATTTGTTTATCTTGGAAAAACTGCTATTACTTGTCAAGCATGACCAATTAGGTATTTCTAAACTGTTATCCACATAATTAAGAAAAACAGCCATCTGTAAAGTCAGAAGTTTGCATCTCTGCTTTTGTGCAGTTGGTTTGTGACTGTTTCCCCACTACCACCACCCCCCTGGCTTATAAATGTAATTTTTATGGCCTGTTTTACTTACAGAGTAGTAACAGAAAAAGCACAGAGATTGCTGATTGCAACAGGTCTTTGAAAATTTCCTTAATTCTTCCTTTCTTGTCTCCTTTTCTTTGTTTTCTCTGCTTTTAGAGACAGATATAAGCTGTAAATAAGGACAGAAAATGAGACAGCTTCTAAGAAACATTTATATTTTTAATCTTCTGCTGCATTTAACGGATGTCCAAGACATAGATAAGAAAAAATAAAAGCTTTTAATTTTTCTCACTCTTTCAAAAGGGTTTCAAAAAACATTTTTTTGTTTAATTGTTTGAGTTTTAAAATTGGGAAAGAAAAAAATAACACCTAGATCCTGTATGGTTAAAGCAAAACTTTGCCATAGAAATGCAGCAAGCACGAATAATTGCAGTTTAGGTTGATATAACAGTGTTTGTAGAAAGCAAGCGGGGTCAGTCAAAGCATTTGGACCTCTTTAACACGTCACTAACACTAACAAGGACTGGACTAAGGATACTCTCCCTTCATGAAGTTTTACCAACTCACAATTTCTCTCTAAACCAGTTATTTTTAGTGTTAAATAACTTTGATGCCTTGTTTCCTTTTGCTTCTGCTCAGAGAACAGTTGAGAGCTGTAAAGAAGACCTTCTGATTAGAACAAATACCATATTCTTAGACTATGCTTTGCATTAAAAAAAAATATATATATATACATATATTCAAGACAGAATTCCTGAGTTTTGAATATTTCTAGCTGAAATTCATACACAGTTTTCAATTCCTTTATTTATGTCACACAAGACTGCTGCATACATTTGTGTGCCCAATGCAAGATTCATTTTGATTTTATCATCAGTATTGTGCAGTTTGCAGTGAAGAATACAAGCAGCAAGTTTGTATGGCATACCTAAAATATCTCCTTAAGAGGAAAAATTAGTCCCTGTACAGCATCAGAACATGGCAATTTTGTCATGCACTGTCAAAAACAATTTAGGTAGCACTATTCTCTCCAGGATTCTTATAAATAGAGCAAGAAAGAGTCTCAAATTCCTATGCTTCATTAGCACAGAAAGTTCCTACAATGCTATAGAATTTTAGAGAAGCGTCTTTAAATATCCCTCCCTTCTTGCTCAATAGAGTGAGATACAGAGGTTAGCATTTACTATGTATTAAAAGCAGTTCATTAAACAATCCAGAGTAACAGCTTGGAGTTTAGTTGGTGGCTATTAGCAGTACTGTCTGTGAAACAGCTGCTGGATTTAATTGGCAAACACGAGTTCCTTTCATTTACGGGCAGAATTGGAACCTTTCTGCTTTCCAACAAGCTAAAGACTCTACCCATTCTAAAACAGACACTCTTTAACCTGCCCATAGTTAATGCAGAAAAATCCCACCTTAGAAAAGTCCCAGTCAGCTCAACCTCTTTGCATTAAAAACAAATACCAGCTGACAATCTTGGCTAACAGAAATAACTTTGAAAGTGACTTTTTTCCCGTGTCTCATATTTCTGCTGTAAAAAACCATAAAATATTGAATCAAATGTTGGAGATGGGAGGCTAGATGGGGTTAATCAATCAGGAATTATTAGGTAACAGGGATGTGCATGGGGACTGATGCAATTCTACTGAATGGTGAGACACACAACCCACATTTCTTTGTGGGTTTACTCACGGTCTTTCTTCCATCCTGCCCTTAGGTCTTCTTATAACTCATTACTTTCCTCACTAGAAAAGTGTATTCTCTGCCCTTGCAGACAATGTTGTCATCATGGCCACTGTGTAAAATTTAATCACTGAAGGAAAGGAATTTTATATAAAACTTGAGCTAAAATACATAAACTTCTAAATTATATTGGTGACTTAAGCATATTTGAGATAGAAAAATACCTATTGTCAATACTGTTAGGAATTTTAACACAATATTGTCATTAATAAATAATGATGTAGAAAATTGTAAAGAAACATTCCTTCAAAAGATGAAAGCTAGAAACACTCTTAATAATTAGATTTCCATTATTTTAACTATATAATTAAGTACATGTTATTCTATGTACATCTCTGCTGTGACCTTGAGAAGCAAATATAAATTAATATGTACACACCCAGCTGCTTGGTGTGAGAACACAAGATCAGAGCAAGGTTTTAGTGATACTTTCCCATATGGAACTCTACAGACCACAACGGTGAGCTGCTTAGGGACTTTCTGAGATGGATGTCCCATTCATTCATCTTTACTCTTAAAATAGACTTATAAAAATAACACCAAACATCATCTTTTGTCCATTTTGTTCACAACTGAACAGTAGAAATCATGAAAATTCTTCAGCCAATTAACACACAACTAATATGCAACATACAAAAAGGAAAGGTAGATGATACTTTTGTTATCACAACACCTTTGAAGTGTGGCATCACCACTACAACTTGCAGAGATATAGATTTTGTGGTTTTTTGTACTCCTGTGCAAGTGTCCTGGACCTTTGCTAGAGAAAAAAAACAGAACAGAATAACTCTCACTATTATGAAGACTTCCTCACCTACACCTTTTGGAAATCTAAAGTTTAGATTTACAAAGTAAATATAATTCAAGAGGGATCTTACATCATAAATATCCCTCTTGAATTATATTTACTTTCACCTATTTAGTGTCCCAAGCTTTTGACTGTTTCTGTGGTCAGTGTTTTAGACCTGCTCCCATTGATTGCAGCCAGCAGCTAGGAGGTTATCATCACAGCCTAGCATGATGGGAACAGAATGAAAATTTCATTTTAAAAGGCAAAATGGAATTCAATATTTTATTTTGAACAGAACTCATTGCATAATTGTAGAAGCAAATCTCATCTGTGGCTTCTGTTATCTTCTGTAGAGTTCCCAGTCTTCCATCTGACAGAAGAGACAGCTAAATCTCCCTGCAGAGCTGACTACAATCAGAATATGTCAAAAAGACAACCAGGGATAGTTTAAACATTGCATTTTCTTTTAAACAGCATTACAGTCCAATGTGCAAAGAGGCATCTGTCTTTCACTCCTTTCAAGATCTCTACAGGCCTCAGACTCACGCTTTTCAAGAATAGCACTGTCCCCCCCAAGGGCTATTACATACTTCAAAATCTATAAAGCAAGACATAGGTCAGGAAAACAATAATTATTTTAACAAAAAAAGTGTTGTCTTTCCTCCCTCCAACATTTTAGACTACTTCAGTGAAAGGCTAGAGCTAAAAATATTTTGTTGACATCATAATTATTGCAATTAGATTCAATTTTCTTTTAATGTTATCCTGTCAAGCCATGTCTCTTCCTTTAGGAGTTTCAGGCTGTTGCCTATTCATGCAGACATTTATTATGCTCCTGAGTAAGTTACAGACTATTTTCAGAGAAAATTCTGATATTGATTACAAACATTGATTCAATAGGTTCTAAATCAAGTGTAACAATTTGTTTAAAAAAGGCCTTAAAATAAAACCAGCTCCCAATGTCACTGTGCTGATGGACTACACAGCAATTGCACCATGCAATGAGCACACTCAGTTCTAGCTGAAAACCTGCAGGAATCCATGAAAAAATTACCAGAGCTTTCATTTAAACGATAATTCTACTGGACAGCCAGGTCAGATAATGTGCTTCAAAATCAGAATTAAAAAGTGGGAAAATAATTCAAATGCACATAGAAGGACATAAAATATAAACCTTTCCTCTTTTAAATACATGTAGGTTTAGCAAGTGTTATGAAGAATACAAGAATTATAGAAATTTTTTGAAAAGGATAAAAAATATTCCACCTTATGCCTAAATCTCTCTAACGTGTCCTATACCGATGCTCCCAACAGTGCCACAAAAGTGCATGTAGGTGTGTTTTTCTTGGATTATAAACTCCTCTGAAGTCTCAGCCATCTCACCACGGTCTCCAACAATATTTATTACAGATTCAATACTGATAATGTTCATAACATTCCAGTTTACTTTTGTAAATAAAGCAGGAGGTACCCTCCTGCCTTCATCTATATATTCATATACTGACTGTCACATATACCATTAATTTTGAGTCTGGTCTTAGCCCTGTCAGAGCTTTTTGAAGTCAGAGGAGGACTGCACACCTGGCATGCATAGTCATGGTCAGATTAAAATATTAGAGGACAGAGGAAAGTCATATTAAAATTAATAACCTTACAATTAATAGTATTAAAATTAATAATCTTACATGTTAGGGAGCAGAATGGGAATTCAGGAGTTGAGAAAACTCACAGAGTTTAGACTACCCAGAGCTGGAACAAAAGGAAGAGATGACTAAATATACAGAAAATGTGGAATATTTACTACAGTTATTAGACAGTGCAATTTCCTATCAACAAATAATATACAGAAACCCTCAGGAAAATACTTGCCATATCTTCCTTTTGTGATTGATTTTCATGAAAGGTGACAATTTGCAACTTCTACTGCTTATAAATCTCATTAGCTGAAGAGAAATGGTCTGAGCTGTAGACTTCACCACTCTAAATATCATCTGTGCTGTCCTCCCCAACAGCCAGCCTGAGCTTCTTTCAATTTTCTTTTTAACAAACATAGAAGGTAACAAGTAAAAATTCTGTTAAAACATCATTAATCTGCAAGGTCAAAGACTGAAAAATGAAGAAAAGCAAGAATTAACACAGACTTTGCATTTTTAATTCCCTGTACCCCCGCCCTCTTGTATGCATTTTGATATACTTTTTAATTACTTAATTGCATTTGGTGTAGGATGGACAGTGCTCAAGGGATAAATTAGGGTTACCTAATGAATGAAGCTGTCATCTGTGGGACTTTTGCCCTATTTGATACAAAAATGGTGAGGTGTAAACTGGATGTATATTCATTTACCAGGAGCACAGTTTTGAGAAGTTATTTAGCATTCAGCCAGGCATGATGTTTGTCACTCCACTGCTATGGACGACAGGGCAGTGAGTAATCTCTCATTACAATCTCTCATCTTCTTAATAAGAAAGAATGTAACAAGAATAAAATGAATGGCTGAAGATGAAGAGAAAGAATAAGATGTGGACAGATGTTAAACAATGAAAAGCAATGATCATAAGACTGTTATAACATTTATTTCCATGTACATAATCGTGGATTTTTTTTCCTATAAGAAAATAAAAGTACAGTTTTCTAGCACTCTTAGCATTATTTTGTTCAATATGTTCAATTTTACTATAAAAGTAGGGTTTTTTGAGGCATGAGTTTGGAGTAAAATAAGGTATTTTAAAAGCATATTTTGACTTCTGAAAACAAGTCTGTGCCTTCATACAGGAGAACGGAAATGGCGTGGAGGGTAAATTCCATGTATTGTAACACGTATTCTGAATTCAGAATCAACCTTTGCAAAGGTTCACAAGAAATGTTTACCTCTGAATTTAAATAGATGCTATGGGAGTACCTCAAGAAGTTCAGCATATGACAATGTCTTTGAACCTCATTTTCCAAAACTGACAGAAAATCTGGTGGTAAATAGGATTGTAATAGTTTCCCCTTTCAAAAGCCACCAGTGCATCATGAAAACACAGGTAGAACTTTCAAGATGTGGGTAGAACACAAAATAGAAAGCACTAATGTTAATTTCCCAGACTGCCAACAAAAACAATAATTGAAGCTGAAAATAATTTGTGCCATCTTATCTTTATTATTATTATTAAGCAATTTCAGGATGTCCCAGAGTACTCTGCAACTCTACCAAATTTCTCTGAGACAGATATGACAGGAGCCATCCCAACCACCCAACACTCCTTTACTCCACTGGGATGATGTGTACAGTGTGGGATGGTAGAGCTGAAAAAGGCAAGGGAGATTTCATGGGCAGGGTAAAAATGAAATCCAAACGACTCCTCCAAACCCAGTTAAAGCAGGATTAGATGCTTTTCTCATTTCCAACCTGTAATATAACCCAGATCAATACTGAGTTATATAAAAGCGAGGAAAAGGTGTTTGGCACTAACATGACATTCAGATAACTGAGATGTATCTAGAATAGTATAAGATGCTCTGAAATGTCTTATTTGTCCTATTAGTTACTTTCAGGAAATAGTGAGCTGCCTCTTGGGTATGTTCTTTCTCTTCACAATTTTCTCACATTGTATGTCAATATATCTCCTAATAATTTAAACCACTTTACTGTAAGAATAAAAGACTTGAATCATTAGTAAATCTTTGTTTTAAAAAAGCACTAGACTCCCTGCTTCTTTAAACGTTACAATATTCTGAAATTCTGGAAAAATGAGTCATCTGAGTATTGATCTTGCCGTTTTTCATAAAACCTGTGGTAAGAAGTTCTTAGGTAAATTAGACACTCAAAGCAAAGTGCTGTAGGGTCAATCATCTGAAATGGGGCCAAGCCTATAATATGCAAACTTTTGTGACAGAACTCTTATTTGGCAGAGGCTGTGAGAAGAATAAAAATTATTTTCATTTTCTAGCAAGTGACAAAGGTTAATGGGATATATTTTGTACAACATATAAGGTACTGACCTCAGTTCAAAGTGGTACTAAAAGAAAAAATGTTTTGGATATATGTTAACATTACTTTAATCATATTTAGGAAAAATACAAAAATCATTAATTTCCTGGATCAACCATCTAGCAGTGGTTTTCTTTTCTCCTTAAATTGCTTATGCAATGTTATTTTCTAGTGCATTTATTATTGCACAGTATTTATTCTTCACTGATATCTCCTTAAAGAGCATCTTCTCAGTGATTAGCAATTAAGGGTTTTATTAGCTTCATGTATAGCTGTTGTTTTGGGTTTTCTCCCTCCCCACCATCCAAGACATAGCTTTAACTTAAAGGAGAAATGAATAAGCTTCAGACAAAATGGGGGAGCTGAAGCCAATGTAGCTCTGGAGGATTTGTTTTGTGAACTCTTAACTGCTACAGAGTAGAACAGTTTTGCTCCTTCAAAACAATTACTGAAATTCACTATGAACTAGAAGAATGCAGTTATTATGTCAAAAATATTGACACTTGCTGTGCCAGGCAGATATGGGAAACAGGATAAAGATATAGTGATGGGGAAAAAAACCCCTACATCTGTACTGCCCTGTAATGCTGGGACAGTGAATTACTGTTTCGAATCCAGCTCAACTTTGAAAGGTCTTGTGAAAGCCTCATTTGAGTAGGTGTAGCAGATCTGCATAATGATGCAAGGGGGATTTATCTGTTCTGAAATACAAACTCTGGGGTTTTTTAATTTTTTACAATCAATATATTACAGATACCAATATATGTTATTACTATAATGAATTGTTATTACTATAATGAAAACTGGGAAGAGGGGGAAGTGGAAGAAGACCTGTTAATTTTTTTGATTTACTGAGAAGTTAAGGATTTTTACAGAATTATAATTTTTTAGGTTGCAATGTGAAACAATAATTTAGTATAAAATAATATTTTTT
>VYZT01063396.1:0-16227 GCA_013400735.1 Pomatostomus ruficeps
AAGTCTGTACTTAATAAACATTTATGTAATTAAATATAGACTTGTCCCTGTTTACATTCAAGAAGTTTTGAAGCCTGATTTCAAGAACAGCAAGGTACAGTTGATTCTCCCAAATTTACCTACCTTCACAAACCTCTGGGATTTTCCTACTATGTCCCAATGTCAAACAGTCTAAGGCATAAGGCACAATTCAAGACACCGGGATCTTGGAGAATAGCATGCAGAGAAACTTGAAGGGAAAACAGAACGTTCATTTTCATCCCTGCATTTACTGTCTTGCTGCTCCACAACTAAGATTCTTTCTGCAAAGCCTAATATTCTTTTCTGTTGGCAAGGCCTACATCTATCCCCAGATCCCACTCGACATTTACCCTCAGTGTCATTCAGCTTTCACACTGTGGCTCTGCCAGCTCTGGGGGACACCATTTCAACGGTCTCTTCTTCGTGTGTGGAATGAAAGCCCTCACTTCAACAACAATGTTCTACCTCTGAACAGAAAACGAGGTTTGGGGTGGAAGTTTCCCAGCAAACTTCTGACAGTGCAACTGCAAGGGAAGCTGTGACTGTCCAACATCTTTTAAAATCGGAATAATGCCATGTAATTGCTTTATTGATGGATTTTGCAGCCTGGATTTAGTCTCTGAAATATAAAAATGAAGGCTTCTGTTGTTTGCTTCCTTTTTGTTTTAAATGATTGATAATTATTTCACAAATGTCTTCCCCCAACATTTGATTTGCTAGATAATACACAAACATACAGTTTCTAATGGGTTTTCTGGCCTTTTAACCTAATTTCTTTTCTCATTACTTTTCATTTTATTTCCAATTCCGATATAAAATCTGTTTTCCAGAAGATTTTTGCATGATCTGAAGCTTCCTCACTTTGATAATATGCAGAATGATATTTTAAAATAATGACAAAGCCAAGATCAATGATGGCAGAGAAGCAAAATCAGCCCATATTTTTAACTTTTCTTTTTCGTGTTGAACTCCTTCACACACATTCTCTCCAAGAAGGTTCCAAAATTACGATGGAAATTAATAATCATTTTGTATATGTTAGCTTTTAAAAAATCTGCTACATGAAAACAGTTGAGTGAGGTCAAAACAAGAGAGTTCAGCATAAGACATGTTTTTCTGTCGAGCTACTAGCTGGCATTGTTACTGTATCACAAGGATTTATTAGCTAATTATTGATTAGGGAGATCACAGTGAGAATCATTAATAAATAAAAATTATATATTTTACATCTTGACAACACAGAAGAGGAGAAAACAACTAAAATTTCAGACTCATGTAATATGAGTGTGCACAAAACAATGAAAAAATCTTGGTGTTAAGGGAAGCAAAGCAGTGAATAACAGTTCCAGTACACTCACTAATTCCAGTGGCAGTGACGAACAAAGTCCAGTAATTCATTTGCTATAACAGCTTTTAGACTCTTTGGAACAAAGCAGGTTGTAGTAGCAAGCGTTCTGAGTGTATCTTTGGGATCGTACTAATTTACTCAAATTTTATCTGTAGGAAGAATTACATTGCTTTTTTTAGTTTTCCTCAGCCAATATAAATCTGTTGAAGTCAGCGGGACCTTGTGATTATTGGTCTTACAGCACTCCAGGTCCACCCACCACTGCATTCATAAATGCATGAAAATGCAGGTCATCTTTCTAAAGAAAACTACTTAAAAGTTGAAAGGACAATAGCCTTTTGTGTTCTTTGTTGGAATCCTACGTGACTAGGAGGGAGACGTAACTTTTTTTTCCAGTGAAGATTCTCAATATGCCATCTGTATATCATCATTCTTTACAAAGACCTACCGAGATTTCCTAGCACTGCGTTAAACAAATTAAATGCATTTTTGTATTGCTATACTATTCAAAAGATTGCTCCCAAGCTCTAAGACTCAGAACAGAAGAAGTCTTCTGAAAAAGAAGTCTAAAGAGAACACATCCAATCTGCTATTTAACCTATTTTTCCCATTCTAAAGACTTTTATTTTTTTTTTTCCAAGGCGTGGCTCTGGTTAGAAAGGATAACACAATAATGATCTCCAAGCAACAATACCTGTATTGTAAAATCGCAATTTATTCAGATGTCCTTTCCAGTGGAGCCAAAAGAAATAACCTGACATGCTAACAGACAGGTTTCTATTTAAACAAAAAAAGAAAAAACAGGAGTCCTTAAGAAATAGCCTCTAAAAAACATGTTTTTGACTCTTCTCCTTGAATTCCACTGACAAAAGTAATGAGTGAGGTGACAGGAAACCTGATATTAATTCTGCAAGTTCTAACTAGATGTGCAGGAGATCTAAGCTCAAGGAATAGAGCTCGAATGCAGAGCAAATAGGCAATTATTCTGAGCAGAAGAATTCTGTGCCTGATGATGACTTGCCTGTCTCCATTCTCTGGGGTCGGTTCTACAGCGGCTGCAATCTTCTGTGGTGATGCCTATATTCAATCTTAGCGCCTGATACTGAGCGATGGGAAGCTGCAGGGATTCTTGCAAGATTCACTGTTAATAGGTTTAACTCAATTGCCATGTCCGCCGGGATATTTCATAAATACATAACCTATGCTATGTGATTGGAAAAATTAACTAGAATCATGCAGAGCACACATCTCAACACGGCTCTAAAACTTCTGCCATCTTCTGCTTTAGCCACTCAACTTCTTAAAATAATAAATGCTGCTCAGAGGACATGGAGTGATTGCCCCTCCTTTGCATGCATTCACGGCGCACTCGCACAGCTCCTGCCTTTCTGGTCTGAGGTTCTGAAGGAATCCAGATTTCAAAAATCAAAATTTTTGCTGCATGCTGGGATGGCTACAGTTCTTCTCTACTACCTCTATGGACCATTCTACAGAACATTCACAAGTTATACTCAGAAACTGAAAATTCCGGTCAGAAAGTAAACAACAGATTTTGCATGAGAAAAAGTTTGAGAAAGAAAACCCTGCTGCAATGTGCTTTTCAAGCAGCTTAAAATCTATCCAGCTGCTTTTTTCCATTACTGATCTTTTGCTTCTTAGTCCTCTCTTTCCCAAATGCAACACCTGCTATTTTTGTTAGCATGTGATGTGCAGGAGGTTTATTTGTCCATAAGGCCTCTCCATACATAATGCGATTGCTATGGCTTCTGACCTGTCTGAACTCTCTCTTTTGAAGTGGCCTGCATTCATTTATAGAAATGCACTTCCACCGCATGGATCTCAATGCTCCACCAGCAGCAACATTCTCAGTATTGGCCTTTCTTGCATTATTGTATTAAACAGAAGGAGGAAAATGCCATAGGGCCCACCCCAAAGGAGGGTGTTCCAATTTCCTGTGCCAGGTGTCTGACAGATGAGGCGGGCACAGCGACACCATGCACGGCTCCTTCCTCTAAACCTACCCTCCTGCTTTTTCTACAGTCTTCCCAGTGCCTTGGAAATGAAGGAGGCATCCTGAATAAAATATATGTTCAGAGGTACAGGACTATCACGTGATGCAAAGTGTTCCCACTCAGTCCATATGAGAGAATCCCCGGGGGTTTATTCAGTCTGCTAATAACAATCCTGCTGCATCATCACTGCAATGCAATCTTCATTTCCAATCCCATCAGAACACATGGCTAAAAACTATTTTCTCAAAGCTGGATCTCATTAGATCTTCTCATAAGAGTTAATGTGGCTTTTCTGATGATCAACACGAACATGAGAACACTGGCCCCAGGAACTCCATAAGGTAAGGGTGACAAGCAGGAAGCCAGCAAAATTAAAGCAGGAAAATCATACGATTTCAGTTCTAAGATCAAATTGACAAGGGGTTGTGTTTGTTTTTAATAGCCATGCCTAGTTAATTCCCTTCAATTAGTAGTTGTTGAAACTTTAGTTTGAATTAGAAAAAAATGATATTACTAAGTAATTTAACAATAGTTATTACCATTTAAGTCTTTCAGATGTGCAATTATGCAAATCCACCAAGCACCATTCTGACTATATTTTCATTACTTGGCAAAAATTGCTGATAGAGGAATGAATTTACATAATGTCATCTGCTATTTCATTTACAATTTGTATTCCAAAAATAAGGTGTGTGTAAGGTAACTTGTACAACAGTCCCACTATTTCTCACCTCCAACAGTAGCTATTTTAATTTTTGCTGCCTTTTTTTTAGTAAGGATGCAAACATAGGACTGAGAATAAGCAGGGAGTCAAGAATACAGCTCAGGCTATTTGCCAGTACTGGTCTTATTTCCGAAGTACTTGCTCTCTGAAATATGCATGCTTCATTTTAGACATAGCCAGGATATAAATGCAGATCTAGATACAATAAAACCTCTCATTTTTGGTGTACCGTGAAAATATGTATATTTTACAAAACTCAAAGCATAAAACCAAAAATTGAGATATGCATCTCACTGCTCTCGTCTGACTCCCTCCTCCATTTCTCCTGCGTGAGATATTTGAAGATTCTGGGCTCTTCAATACTCTTTCACATGGCAAATTAACAAAACATTCCTTTATCCTTACAACCTTGCTCTACTGCATTTCATATCAGCTCTCACTGCATATTCTTCTGATCAAATTCCTTACCAGTCCACTTTTCCCTATTGCACTGAATGACTCCATATTTGGTGTATTTTCCATTACACTTCTTGACTACCTAATTGGTTTACTTGAGTATTACAACACTCAAAGAGTTAAAAACAAAAATCCTGACTAAAATTTTCTTCATGTTTCAATAACCCAAATAACACTCACAGAATAATGAAAAGGAAAAAACGACAATGAAAAGAAGAAAACCACCCTAAAGGCCTAAATGGACCATTTTATTCCTATAATTCTATGGCATAGTGGGCTGAACATCCTGTCACCACCCTCACCATTATGATGGGCTTGAATTACTGGAACACAAGGTATCTCATTGTATTACTTTCCCTTCAAGGAACAAACAAAGTGTTTACTGCTGAAGTACAAAACTAGAAACAGAAGACACATAAGACAATATTTGGCAGTGTTCTTTCTGCACAAATAATGTAACTCATCAGTTTCCTGGCAGGAGATAGAGACTTCGCAAACGGAGTTTTAAGGATGGACCACCAGGAGAAGAGCCATGGTGGGGACTCTCAGATGCTTCCACTTTCAGATACACACAACACAAACGAAAAGAAAAAGAAAAACAATACACATTCTACAGGAAAGATGGACCAAGAGAAAGGTGTTACAACCCAGATGAAAGTTAGCTCAAACTCACATTCAGGACCATTGAAATACATGAGGTTTCACTGTTTGATCACAAGGAAGAAAATTTTTTTGATTTTCATTCAGCAGAGAAATGCTAGAAAATTACATCCCTTTGGAGAGAAAAACAAATACTTTGGAATAAAATAAAATACTTTACTTTTGTCTGGTTCCAAGTTTTCTGTTTGTTTTCAAATTTTCTGTCCTTGTTCTAAGTTTTCTTTGTTATTTCAACTTAAAAGTTTCCTTTTCATTTATAAAGGGGAAAAATAGCAACACTTCTTTTAGAGGCTGGCAACTCTTCCTGAGTTCTGCAACTTATGCCCTTGTGTAGAGATATTTAACTTTGACTTCAGCTTCTCCTTCTTTGAGTGACAAAATGAAAATTAGATCAAAGTAGCTGGACTTCAGCATTGTTGCTGTTGACACTTTCTTTGTGAATTCTTTCTCTTACCATTTTCACACAAGATAGTTCTTTTATTTGTTCCCATTTTTTTTCATCAAAACATTTCACTTTTTTGTATCTGAAATACATTGTGCAGTACAGCTTTTGGATATGAAAACACCAAATCTGTGTTTTAACTGACCATATGAAATAAAAAAAAAATAAGTTATGAAACATTTTACAAAATGTTTTTTCCATTCTTTTGGAGCTTTGGAACTAACTTTAATTTTAAAGTTGAACAAAGAACTATTTGCTATTCCCTCTGGAAACAACAAAAGCAAAGTTAGCACACACATTCATTGCCCACACTTAAATCCCACATTTATATATCTGAACACCACCAAAATTTAGAATGATTCAGTAGTCAGCTACTACTTGTGTGACATCTGTATAGAAAATCGCAGAAATAAGAAAAGACTCAGTAGGTGATTATTCAGTTTTTCACTAAAAGTAGTAGCAGTGTTTGCATTGGGAAATACCGAGATAATATCCATGCCACATAGAGCACACCCTAAATTAGGGAGACGATATCATGAGAAACACATAGAGCCTTTGAATAGCAAATTTGCACATAAATGAATTGAAAATAACACATATTCCATATAACCACTTCCTGGTCTTTTTTTGTTGTTAACTCCTCTATATTGATGCATCTTACCACGCTGCAGCATGACTGCTATGTTTGCGGAGATATTAACACCAGAAAGGTCTATGCAGGTGTTTATTTCTGCCTGTAGCACGCATTTAGGAACTGTGAGAAAATGATAAGACTAGGCTCGATCCAAAACTCTTTGAAGCCCATACATTCCATTTTAGTATTAAAAACTCTGTTTGTTTTAAAAATGAGGCTGAGGTCTGCTCCTCTCCTTTGCATTTGAAGCCAAGCTGCTAAGTTTTCTACTTAAATGACAAAAACCTCCATATGTTACAATAACCCTGACTATTCCTTTACTTCACCTTTTGTAAGAGGGGTGCCCCAGTATTTATTGATCTGGCACTGGTGACTGGCACTACCCAGGGTACAGCATCTGGTGAATCAATCACTGTTACCACAGTGGCACATTACAACTCAGTCCAAGGTTTTTGTGTTCACAGCACAAAGTAAAGAAAGTTTATTACAGACAAACTGCCAACTTCAAGCCAAGCATGCTGTGTTATCACATGTTTTATTATAACTTGAGATACCAGCCTATGCTCAGGGTGCTGATCTGCAAACTGGCTTTCTGAGAGAGGAGATGGGGGAGTCTCATCTCTGCCAAAATGAACTGGAAGAGAGAGTCATTCCATCCTAGTCCATAATAAAAGATTGTGCAGTGCCATCCACAGTTCATGTAATTTTTTATATTTTACTGCATTCAGTATTCAGCTCTAACATTGAACAAGTTACTTTTCTCTCTCGCTGACAGGTTAAGACCTTTACAAATCTCTCTTTAAGAGCCCTGGCAAAACCTACACTGCTCTTCCTCTTGCTCTGTTGAAGAGAAACACCCTTAAACCTCCAGCCCAATACTAACTGTAGGTACAATCAGAGTTCATTTTCCATGAAGTAGAATTCATGGGCCAGGCTTCTTAGAATGATTTCTCTAAGCAACACCCAACATGACAGAGATGGTGGCTATCTGCTTCTGCCAGTCTGCCTGAATAAAACCAACTCGGCAGGTTTTACCAGGGACAACTGTTTCTATTTTTCTCCTGTTATGTAATGCCACGTTTCCTGTCAAGTTTATACATCGCTCGCTGGGTGAAAACCCTGCTTGTGTCCTCTCTCCAGAGGTGGGGAAAATGCAGCACAAGGAACTGAGCATACACAGAGGAAATGGTGGAACCACACCACAAATGAAGAAGCCCTTTGACATCAGCTCTATGATTTCTAAGCAAGATCCCCTCATGGTACAGAACTTCTGCTCTTCTGGAGGAATTGTTTCACCTGAAAACAGATATGGGCATTACAGACCTCCACATGTAAGCTGCGCCTCCTGAGATTCCTCTATAATCAATTAAGAGATAAAAGAGCAGACTTGGGACATATAACAAACTTCAGGACAAGATGAAACACGAATTGAAAATGTCTATTTCCTTTCGTTATCTGTGAGAGGAGACCAGGTGACGTAGTGAGATGCAAGCTTCTACAACCAGCTTCTAGTGGCTAAATTCAGGCTCTTGAGCCTGAAGATTAGACTTCCTACTCATAGAAGTGCTTACCAAAATGAAGTGAGATTTGGTATTTTCTAATCTGACTAGAAATACTATAAAAACAACAATATACTTTATATACTGATCGTGGTAAGAATATGAAGAAAAGATTTTAAAAAATGACAGTTAAATCATAAAGTCAGCTAAGAGAGTAGGCAATAGTACTTTACCTATAGAAGTTAGCGATTCTGATTAAAAGAAGGAGAATTTCTTGGCTGCTTGTTGATGACATGGCAGGACTTGATGTCATTGATTTATATCAATGCAAAGGGCAACTTATGCTGTAGTATTAAGTCACTGCCCTACTGTAAACAGAATTCCTTCTCCAAAGCCAAAAGGAAAATGGACGTTGACCTTATACATTAAATGTAAGTGTGCCTATGTGTTGGTGAGAGTGTGTATTTGTACCAGCTCTCTTTAATTTCAACTGAAGCTGCTTATGCACAAGGACATTCTCTTCTTTGTTTGTATTATGTTACTGTTAGATTAATTTATCCTTTAGCTTAACAGGTATTATTTCTGACACAGTGATGGGCAAATGTGAATGAGAGGTCAGGGAGAAGGATTCCTTTGAGCCTTTTTTGTTTTGTAAAACAAAAAAAAAAAGGGAACTTAATTATCAAGAATTTGATTTAGACTCCAGTCTCTCTCTCTTTTTGCCTTGTCTGTGAAAACTGTCCTCACCATATGGATGGATGAAAGACAAAAATAATGACAGAAATTGCCATCATCCCATTTTCTCTGCCTACAGAAGACACTCATATTTGATCCACATCCTGGGCTCAGTTATTGTCTTCAGTGCCTTACTTCTCTTAGCCATTCACTTACTCGCATATCACACCAGTCCAGCATAGCAGATGCTTTCATTAAGTATGCTGAGAAATGCTGGTCTGGCCTGGAATTCAGAAAGAAACTCAATTTAAAATCAAAATGAATTTAAATGTCTCTGGATACGACACTGCTGAAAGAAGCATTGCTGAATCTCTCAATTTATTCCACCAAGAACTTTCAGGTTAATATATATTAATGTATTTTTGGTAGGTGTGCAATGCAAGTTTGATTTGTTTCTCCTAGAAGCAATTTAAATTTAAATTCCAAAGCTGTAGACATCTGAAGAATGCTTACGTTCTCTTAATCATGGTAAAACACCATATACAGGGATTAAAAGTTGCCAACAGCCTACAGAGAGTCTGCTTAGAGAAGTAATCACTTGATAGCATTAAGGTGCTAAAAAAGAAAACAAAAAAAATCTTCTTAAAACTTCCAAATAGATTTTTAGACCCGGCAGGCTTGATCTTGGTGTTTAACCAACACAACTAATTACCTTCAGCATAAAAACTGAGAGAGGAAAAAAAGGGAAGAGACCTGCTTGAGGCAGCATCTGAAGTCGTGTGTCCAGTTCTGGGCTCCTCAGTACAAGAGAGACATGGAGCTCCTGGGGCAGGTCCAGTCGAGGGTGACAAAGATGATTAAGGGACAGGAGCAGCTCTCTTATGAGAAAACGCTGAGGGAGCTGCTCCTGTTCAGCCTGGAGAAGAGATGACTGAGAGGGCACCTCAGCAATGTCTGCCAGCATCTAAAGGGGGGTGCCCAGAGCATGGAGCCAGGCTCCTCTTGGTGGTGCCCAGCAATAGGACAGAGGCAATAGGCAGAAAGTGATGCACAGGAAATTCCACCTGAATATGAGGAAGAACTTCTTTACTGTGCAGAAAACCACGCACTGGAACAGGCTGCCCAGACAGGTTGTGGGGTCTCCCTCCCTGGAGATATTCAAGAACTGTCTGGACACACTCCTGTGCCGTGTGCTCTGGGACGGCCCTGCTCGAGCGGGGGGGCTGAACCAGCTGACCCCACTGTGGTCCCTTCCAACCAGGCCCATCCTGTGATTGTGTAAAGCTGTCTTTACATTCACAAGCCTACTCTGACACTTCTTGGAATTAAAGATGCTGGACAGGAAGCTGCAGCAAGCATTCCAGCTGCAGTGGGCAAAGGCTGTGAGTCAACAAGTCTGCTCCGTGGAGGGCAGGGTTTTTTCCTCTTTTCCCAAAATTTGAACTAGGAGAGACAGCTGTGCCCATTGGGACTCTTCTGTCACGCAGGGGGTCTGGCCTCCAGCTGTCAGAGGAGGCAATGGGGAAGCGTAACTGTGGGAGTGGAAGGAGGTGCTTAACCTTTACAGCCACCAGCAACAATTACCGTGTGCAGAACACCCAACCAAGGAGCACGCCTTGGGGCTGGCTTTGTGAGGTTTGACTTGGGACACCTTTTTACAATGACATTAGAGGAGCAATGTAAAATGTAAATTGTAAGCAATTGTAAAATGACATTGCTCCTCTAATGTCATTGTAAAAACAATGACATTCTTCTCTGTCAACAAGGGAACATCAGGTCTACTTTTCTTATCCTAGGTTTTCTTCACGCAGCTGCCATTCACAACACTGGCCATTCACAACACTGGCCATTCATGCCATGGCAGTTCACAGATTTCTGCACAACAGGCCGGTGTCAATAAGAAAAAGTTTCGAAGTGGTCTAATTTTTGTTTCTGCAATTTTATTTTTTTTCTGGAAAAGCTAAAAATCCTATTAAAATAAATTGGCTGTCTTTCACACTCTTTACTAATCAGACTGGCTAGCAAGTGACTTCTTGGTAGCTGAGAAATTCCTATCTTGCAGGCTCTACTAGTAAGACCAATTAACACAGCAGGAAATACAAACATTTCTACCATGCAAGCGATAATTCCAAGGCAACCACACTCTGTTGGTCAGGGTGAATAACTCCCAATACCTGAGCAAGTTTCTACTCTACAGCATTGGAAAAAAAAAAAAAAAAAGAACTGGAGAAATGTTTTTTTTTTTTTACCTTTCTCAAGAAAGAAAAGCTAAAATCTCAANTCTCAAGAAAGAAAAGCTAAAATCTCAATTAAAAAAAAAAAATTCCCCAAACTGTATTTTTCAGAATGTGAAAATGTATGTGAGATGCAATGTCTATTAGCTTCTATTTAGCGTCTTCCTCACACCAGGGAACTTTATAATAAGAAGCAGCTGAGGAGAAATCAATGTTGGCCTCCATGGATGTTCTGTATTCATAGAGATGGCTCCTCTGATTGATTTGTTGGCAACATGAGATAAAAACAATTTAAATTAAAAAAAAAAAAATTCCCCAAACTGTATTTTTCAGAATGTGAAAATGTATGTGAGATGCAATGTCTATTAGCTTCTATTTAGCGTCTTCCTCACACCAGGGAACTTTATAATAAGAAGCAGCTGAGGAGAAATCAATGTTGGCCTCCATGGATGTTCTGTATTCAAAGGGATGGCTCCTCTGATTGATTTGTTGGCAACATGAGATAAAAACAATTTAAATTAAAAAAAAAAAAAAGAACTTAATGAGAGCTAAAGCCTATATGAGAGAAGAGTGAGAGACTAACACCAAAACAAGGAAAGGATTTTTAACAGCTCCTCTAACCTTGCTTTATTAAAATTTTCTGTGCATGGACAAGGACAATGGAAGGAGAATGGTTTCTCCCTTAAATTCAACCTGCTGAGATAAAATAATCAGGTCAAAACACTTTGGCTGAAATAATAACAGAGAGCCATTTATTCTTTTCCAGTTTGCAAACCAGACAGCCCTAGTTTTATTTTTTACACTTCCTTATTTCCTATGGGAGACATAATCTACTTGCTCTGTGGCAAAGCTAATCCTCCAAGATTCCACAAAGCACTAGTGGGACAATGCAAGGGTACACAGTAGCTGCAGATCAATTCAGCACCTGAAACTACCTTCAGAATATAGTCCTCCCTCAAAGAAATACTTCTCATTACTACTGAAACACATAGGGAATGCGCCATTCCTCTTCCACACAAAATTTCAGACTGTACCATGTCCATGTGTGCTTCACAGCCACAGATACCCATTTTAGCAAATGTTTAAACAGGCAGCCTGCCCCTGAAGGCATCACAGGGGGACCTGGAGCATTCGCAGAGGTATGAGATGAATGAAGCCTGAAAATGGTGTGAAACATAAATTACACTGCACATAAATTCAGCTCGGTGCCACTCTCCATGTAAAAAGCTAACTACACGTTCTGGGTGGGCAATGTTCTGATGCATATTTTCTTTCCAATCCGTATTGTGCATCTCTTATCTGCACCACAGGTCTCTGCTGTATATCCTGACAGTGCCTAGTGCACAGAAATCCTGTTGAGATCAATGAAACTTCTATGCATAGAAGGGGCAGGGAATGAGCAACAGAGATCCCCGAGGTAGATAAGTCTTAGAAATCAAGTTCATGGAAGGTGAGTTTGCCCTGTGTGACTGGTAGCAGTTTTATTTCAGGTTTTATACAATTCACTGAAAGCCAAAGATAGGTCTGGGGTTTTACCTGTCATTGCTTTTAAAGGAACACTGAATTAATTTTATTTAGAGGCAGATCATGTAGCTCTGTATACTGATCAACACAGAGAAGTGACTATGACATCCAGCACAGACAAAAAGTCAGCATATAGATTCACTGAGGTGTAAAAATTCCAAATTGAGTGGGATTCTTGAGCCTAATGTATAGCTGTGCACTTAGTCTGAAGTGCTTTGGGCAGAAAAGAATCAAGATATAACACTTAGGCTTAACAGCAGAGCACTTAGTCTTGTCTTTTGTCTCCTGGTGGTGGTGAAGTGGCAGGACAGAGCTGGTTGTAATGCAAAGTGCTTTCATCCATGCAGGATTATGCCCCTCTCTCTTCCTCACAGTTTCCATTTGTGCGTTTTCCAGGATCAAGTATATTTACCCCCACAAGACAGAATTACCGGGGAAACTGAGCTCTCAAGGATTCCTACCATACCATCACTGAGCCCATCCTAGTATTTCATACAGGCTTCCCAGGATCACAGCTGCTGTAGAACACAGCAAACCCTGAAGGACACCAAGATTTCAGGACAACAGCTGACAACATCACCAGAATACAGAGCAGAAAGTTTGCTTTAAAGTTCATCTGTTTATGTGATTCACTTTGTCTCAAAGCTTTGCAGTTAGATAAATGTCTTTTTTCTTCATCTGAGTTAGTACATTCCAATGCAGCATCACAGTCTCTGTAGCTCATCCCTTGTAACTCACCACTATAATCAAAATGTTAACATGAGTGACCCGGAAAGCATGCAATCACTCAGCATCGACACAAAACTACCTCTGCCAGGCCACATGGGCTTGCAAGGCACAAAAGAGCTTTTTGCCGTGAAGGACAGATATTTCAGCAAACGCACTCTGCTAAGCACCCACGTACAAAAGTTAAAGCTCTTCATCACACAGCTCTGATCATACAAGTATTCCCTAAGTAAAAAATAATAGGCCTTTGTATTTTAATCTCTGCAGCACATTGTTAGTCCTTTCCACTGCAGTGCACATCCACTAAGCTCTATTTTTCCCTTAATTTTATGATTTAGCGTACTTCTTACATTTTTTAATTTTTTTTTTTCAATAAAGGAATCTTCTCCCTCCAGAATGAGGAATCATTGTCTGTCCTGTGCATGATGAAGTACATCCTGATACTCAGGGCCTCCTCTGTTACCAGTTTGGATTCACCATAGTGAAATCAGTCTGCAGCTGTCCCAGCAGTCCACTAAATCCCAAGAGTAATCACAGGTTACTGACAAACTGCTGAAACTTAGAACACTTACCAGCCAATCAGTGCAAAGGACTGCATTGGCTTGGGCTGTATTTCTGTCCCATCCAGGTTACTAGCACAGCAGCCAGCATTTCATCATCTGAGCACACAATGCATGAAAAGTGGAAACNCTGAGCATACAAAGCATGAAAAGTGGAAACCTGGAACCCCCAGCACAGCATGGCAGGGGGCTCTTCCTTGTGGCACGCTCTGGAGTACTAGGAGATATTTCAAGACAAATTTCAAGTCTTAAATCCTTTGTATAAAAAAATGCATCACTGAACTCAGAGCAGAGATATCTTTCATGTCTCAGGGATGCCCACCTCAGCTGATGCGTGCCCCTGAGCAGTTATGGAGGATACAAAAGGTGGTTGTATCTCCCATAGCTTCCTACCCTGCACAGAGAGTGAGGAGTCGTTAGAGTTAAGAATACAATCACAGAATCCTGGAATGGCCTGGGTTGGAAGGGACCTAAAAGATCATCCAGATCCAACTTCCCTGCCGTGGCCAGGGACACCTTTCCCTAGATCAGGCTGCTCAAAGCCCCATCCAGCCTGGCCTGGAACACTTGATGGTTCATCTGAGGATACATCTGGTTATGACTGCTATGCAAAGTTTGTGAGTTCAATTCCTGACACTGGCAGCACAATTCATTTACACACAGGTGATGAAAAATCAGCTCAAAAATGTAATAGACAACAATAAATCCTATATTCAGATAGAGCTGTCTGCCACAATGAAAACACACCAACAGAAATCAGTGAAATATATTTTCAGCAGAAATGCTCCAAAAAACATAGGTCCCAACACCTTACACTAAAATCAGTTCTCACTAATCCCACGATCTATACTCTGTTTTGAGGGCCAGTCAGTAGAGATTAGGAGGATTACAAACATATGTTCTGGCCTCAAAATTAAGACCCAGGTTTAGAAGGCTGGAGATCTGAGCTCTCTTTCTTTCTTTCTAGGCCTCAGAGACTCGTGCACTGCACAGCAAGATCAGGAGTCTTTGGAAGGTGAAGTCAACTCACCTGAGCAGGACGCTTTTGAGTACAAAAGGTATCAAGCACTCCAAAACATCACCTCACTGTATCTTTACTGGCAAAACTGAGATGTTTTCCTCATATACAGGAACTGAATTAAGCTAAACTAACTGGTATTTGAAAAACATTACTTTGAATACTGCTGACAGAAACCAGATTTCTTAATCTGTAGAGAAGACCTGACAGAAGAAAGAAGATAGCATTCCTGTGCTGGCCCTAAATGTGAACAACTTTATATCCTCAGGCATGATGAAAGAGAGGGGCAGCTGTAGTCATTCTTTGCCACTCTGTGGTGGCACCGTTAGCCACTGAATCTATCACCAGGATTGGACAGGTTTGCATAGTTTCATCCAGCAAAACCACTTAAATGAAGATTAGCTTTTTAAAAGTTCCCTGTCCCTTCTAACACCCATGTTGGCATTTAAGACAGAATACTTCAAGGATCTGAAACACTGGGTGTTTTATCTTTAATGAGCATCACAGAAGCTCAAACCATTAAAATCCACTCACCATTGATCACCAAGAAGAAGAGAATATCCTTCAAAGTCATGTAAAATTTTACCACATAAATTATTGACTTCTTTCGCACCAGCTTTGAGGATTTCTAAAATGCAATTTCTTTACATAGTATGAACAAGATCTTCAGCAATTTAGTGAGAAAAGCACGTGTGCATTTTGTTTTACTCTCTCTGCCAGCCTTCCCCTCCAAACACATAATCGGGGCCAAAGGATGATTAAATGCGTAATGGGATGAGGCATAATGTGACATCTTATTGAAAGATAAGAGGGCAAACACAAGTATTTAAACTTTTCTTCTAGCTTGTGACAGATAAAGCAAGCACCATTATGTAGAATAGGTTTCATGTTCCTTTAAATATCCTGTACAGCTCCTATAAAGCTTTTCTGTAAAATCCTTCCCTGCATATATAGAAATGAATCATATCACATTATAGCTTGCTATGCATTCTTCCCTGAGCACACTATGTTTTAAATTGCAAAATCCATTTTTATTTTCTTTTTCATTTGTCACCTCACCACTGGAAGGAAGGTTTCCTGGAGCGTATTCCATTGCATGCCTGACAATATCAAGTCTGTCTTCGATTTATTAGTATAAAAACTTGAGGATAAATGATTACATTTACATGAGGTCAATGAGCAAGTACGGGAGATAGGAAGCCCACATGATTCATTGTGTCTTCTGCTACAAAACTCTGAGACTTTTTGATGAGAATACAGATACTATAAATAACCACTTAGCAGAGAAAGAACTCATTTTTCTCATACTCCGATAATTTTCAGATAATTTGGATAAATAAACCTGATATGAATATGTCTTCTTTGTTATCTGTCCTCTCATGATACTGCAATGTGCTGCACAGTGTTAGCCTCCCCTAGCCCTTAATTTAACTCAGCCACTTGGAGATCAGGCACTGATAGAATTTCTCTCTGAGGCATTCTCCTTTTTAATTCTGAATTAGTACACCATCCCAATCAATGTACACATTCACAACATGTTTATGCAGTAAAACTTCAAAACTGGTGCAAGCATCTTATAATGATTTGTCATGCAGGTGTTCTTGAAAAAAACAGTAAAAAGAGTAACACGCTTGTAAAACATGTATAAAGCAGAAAGGCTGAGCATGCTCTGCAGGGCTGAAACACTTTTCAGA
>VYZT01063401.1:0-68123 GCA_013400735.1 Pomatostomus ruficeps
CCGCCGCCGCCGCATCGCCGGGACACGCGTGGGACGGGCCACGGGGACACGCGTGGGCCCCGCCGAGCCGCTCCCCCGGCCGCACGGAAAGCGCCGGGCCGCGGCCGGACAGCTGCTCGGGGGAGGCGGCGGCAGGAAATACCAAAAGACTGATCCAACCACGCTAGGGAGAGAGGGAGGGAAGAGAGGGGGGAATGGAGGAGAAAAATAGAGGGAGAAAAAATAAAAACGGAGGGGGGAAAAGAAAAAGGAAAGGAAACGTGCAAAATCCGGGCGGGATCGGCGCGGCGCGGAGCGGGCGCGGTGCTCGGCTCCCCGCGGGAGCGCCCCCGGGGAGCGCCCCGGCCTCTCCCGGCCGGAGCTCGGCTCCCTTCGGTTTGTTATTCTCCCCCCGCGCACTCCCCGCAGTTTGTTTCTTTCTTCTCCTCGGCACAGGGAGAGCCTGAAGCCGAGGCACAGTAAATAAAGCAAAACCACCAACCCCTTAAACAAGAATCAGGCAGACCCCCCGGCCAGCAAGCAGCAAGCCATCCCTGGGGTTCACTGACGCCGCGCGCAAGATAATGGAGAAAAGCCAACCTGGAGGAATCACCACGCTGAAGCCCTGCAGCTGCAGAAGCACTTTGTCTCAGCATCCAGCCGCACGCCTCCGCCGACGCCGTGGCTCGAAGGCGCCCATGCAATATGCAGCCCTGACACGCAGCTGGGCGCGCTCCCAGCTTCGCCTGTGCATCCAGAGCGAAAAATCAATCCCATGGCAGCACGGACCCCTAAGCTCCTCCAGACGAGGAGGACAGTCCAATCATCGCGTCCCTGGCCACAGCCTGCCTGCCGTTCGGGGGAGGCATGACTTTACAGGCAGCACAGTATCTGGCAAAGCGTCGCGGCAGAAAACGACCCAGCCACACGCGTTTAACTGCTGCTTCCTCTCGCCTCTGCTCTGCGGGTCCCACGGTTCAGCGCTGGACCAAGAACAGGAAGCCAAGCAGGACTTCACACCTCTTTCATCTCCATGGGAAAAGGGCCGGCAGAGTTAAAAGGCACCCAAACTTTCTGAAACCATAATCACATGAGGGGATAATGTGACCAACATGAGTCTGACTTGCATCACTAAAGTCTGAATCACCCATGTACAGCATGAAGCTCAGGCTCATGCTTCTGAAACAAGAACCATTAAATCATGTGCCTGAAGTGCTCTGCTACCCCACCCTTCACAGAAGCAGCCAGATCCTTTTTCTCTTTAGTGTGTGCAGAGTCTGAACCAAGACAAAGACCGCTAGCTCTGATGTTCCTCATACTACCCAGGAAACCAGCTTCCAGCACTGAAAAGCAGCAACTCGCTACTTGAAATGGTCTCCCAGATCTTAATGAAAAATCCTGAATTCACTCAAAGCTGCAAGCTCAACTTGGACCAGGGCACAATTTCTCTTGCTTACTGCCTCCGGCCAACTCCAGCCCATGCACGGACTACCAGGCTTCACCTTGCATCACTGATATATCCATGTACCCAATGTCAGAGAGGCAGCTGATTGTCTCCTTGTGAGCTCAATAGGACATAGAGCAGAATGCACTATACCTAGCTAGGAGTAGAGCATGGCACTGGAGGGAGAAGTCACTATCCATTTTTGCTCTTACCTAGAAGTTCCAGTACAAAGCAGAACTATAAACAGATCATAAACTAAACTATGAACAGCTCACACAGCCTAAGCTGTCCCTGTTATTTGAGTGTCACCACAGCCCTTCTCTTCCCAGCAAGTAAGTCCCTGAATCGCTTGCATAGGGCAGGTGATTTTAAGTTCACCTGTATTTGTTGTGATTTCTGCCATCATCTGCAAGGTGTGGAGAGTTGTCATGATTCCAGATGCCTTCAAGTTGGTCGGGATTGTCACTTAATCCTCACCAAAATTTTACCCTGAGGGCAAGCCTGTACTGTGCAATGGGGCAGGGCACTGCTTGGAGATGCCAAGGCCTCTCATCGCCCTGGCTCTGGGCACTGCCAGGTTGAGCCACCCTCGTAGAGAGCAAAGCAGCTCATCCTGCCTTCTCACTCTCCCTGCTGCCTCCTGGCCTGTTCCAGGCCACACTGGGGTCCTTTCTGTGTCCTCCACTCCCTTTAGCCTTCTGCTTTTAGAGCTGGAACACTCAAATGCATCCAGGTGGTTTGCCAGCACCTTGTCTGGTACAAATGGCTTTTTAACTAAACCATGGACTTAAGTCCGTCTGTCTGTATCCAGACTGGCTTTGTCCCACCATGGCTTCTTGGCTACTTTGGTACAGAGATCTACAGTTTTTAGCATCCTACATGAATCTCAGTGGGAGGTAGAGTTCACTTGCCTGGGATTTCCATTTTAAACATTTTTTAAAACTCTTCTAAAAGTGTTTTGGCTAAAGAGTTCTACTACGTTATTTTTTTATCAGGCAATCCTTCCATGATTACTAGTATTTTGTATGCTCACTGCCACATTGCCACATACTGCTCATTTGATAAAAAAACTGAGCATCCAAAAATATTTCTGTCAAACCAGTTAGAAACCCTGATAAAGAATAATTCATGATGTTTTCCTGTGTGCTCTAGGACAGTGCATGTGGCATTAGTGATATGGATACACAGAGCAAAATGCTCGTCAGGTAAATTGTCAATATTTTGTCAGTAAACTGGACCATCAGAGAAAATTTACCTCAGACTGATGCTTTGCATTGTGCAGCCATGGCATTTCTTATGGTCCAGGGAGCCCTGAACTTGAATTTGCTGTGTCTTCAGACCTTGCACTAGATGGGTCCTCTGACTCTGGGTTAGAGCAATCCATCACTTCCCTGTCTGTCTGTCAAAGCTGGGACCTGGACCTGTTCTTCCCTTTGTAAGTCCCCCACAGAAATGTGGGGAGTAAACAATGCAAACACTAATATTTTTAAAGATCGTTTTCCACAGCCCTCTAGTGTCTATTCTGTTAACAGCCATTCAGAAGACACATCTGCTGGTTGTGTGCTGTCTGCAGTTCATGCAAATACACCTGAGCTGTGCATAAAACCCTCAGTGGGTAGATGTGGAGTGCAGAGCTCATAACTCAGCCCTGCACCTGGGGTGAGCTTTGCTGTGTCCTAACACCACCTGAGCTCCCTAGCTTACAGCTAATTCATCAGTGTCTCCCAGATATGACATATCCCTTTGACAAAAGCTCTCTGATGGATGCATCTTGCAGTGAGGGCTGAGGACCGTTCTGGCTTTAGCTCTCCTTTGCAAGAAATCAGCATTCCTTTTAGGGGGTCTGCAGCTGTTATATTTGCTTTGGGCATTTGCCAGGGTTTGCAACACTTAACTTTCCCACCACAGCAACATGACTCTGTCCTAAAAGAGCTTGTAAACTGGTGTGAACTCTACCATAAACAAGATTAACAAAAGAAGCAAGGCACAATAAGCTTTAATTCTAGTGGCTGGGAGAGTGAAGTCAGGGTGTTTCAGTTGTTGTTACTCCAGTCCTTACAATCCAATAATGCAACTCAAAGACTGTAATAGTAAGAACACTGAAAACCATTATCTCCTGTCTTTTTATGACAACCCTTGGAGATGTGCAACCACACAGTATCAGTGTTGTCTAAAAATTGTGGTAAAGGCAGACAGGGGGGTGAGCTGCAGTAAGAGAATGATCGCTCAGTTCTCTCAGGTCAGCAGCCTGCCTCGGAAATTGTTGCAGTTCTTTCCCCTGCACCTTCTTTCTCCAATCCTTCACCTTTCACAATTGCTGAACGAGCTCCTCTTTCTCCCAGCAGAGATCACACCCTACCTATGTGAGCTGTAAATGCATATTCATTTTGCAGAGTCCGGCAGACTTGCATTTTATGCTTTCCTATATCTCACAACATATCTACAATAGTTCTACAAGCTCCCGTTCATGACTAGAGAGGTAATTAAATACCATAAAAGCCATAAGATATATTTACTGACCTCTATTAAAATGAAAATGGAGAGGATCATATTCCTATCATTATAATTACTACAATGGCTCTACAGCCATAACACATTAATCAGACATCATATGAATGGTTGTTGGCATTGTAAGATACTTGCCCTTAAGCTCATGGCATATAGTGAGACAAGAGGCAGAAAGCTTTAAAACAAATGAGTTTAAAAAATATTATTAAACACAAGTCTTTATCATTAGCCATAAGCTTCACCATAGCTGTATAGAATTAATGATAAGAAAAAGATCACTTTTACCCACAAGTGTTTTCCAGTGCAGCGTTTCTTAGCAAAAACATTCAGTGCCATAGCTGGATAGAGCAGGACTTTCTTGTTAACAAACGGTAGTCTGTCTGTTTAGAGCACTGAAAAAAACATGTTTGTTCATTTTACATATTGAAAAACCAGGATCCTAATTGCTAGTTTGCTGAAACAGGTCTCTGAAGAAGTTTGTTTGAAAAACCACGAACATCTCCCAGGGAGCCACTGGAGACTGGAGTCCTCTTGTGGCAAAAGGTAGAGGAAAATTTCCAGGGACTGATTACTGCTGAAGGTTGGGACCTAGTAAGAGGTACAGGGAGTATCTGCTTTGTAAAGAGCTTCACGTCACATTGCAAAGCATAAAAGCAGCAGTGTGAAGACTTCGCAGCTGGCAGTGGGCAAGCATCAAAAGGAGCAGGATGCCACAGTGGTTTGATACTGCAGACTGTGCTTCTATTTACTGTGGTAGCTCCTGTCTGTTCATGTGTTCCCTGCTGAGATGATGTTTCTGGCTGGGGTTTTTGTGTTTGAGTTTTTGGTTTTGTTTTTTTTTTTTTCTGTCTCTGTTAGCAGAGGTAATTTTTCCTGAGTGTTTTGCTAGCAAGAACTTTTCTCCTGGCTAATATATTCACTGTAGAGTATCAGAGGCCAGCTCCCATCCTTCTTGTCAGTCTGATGCTAAGGTGCGCAGATAACACAATTCTAAGATCTTGTTTAGAGCCTGCTGCTCTGTATTCCATCTCCTTTTCTGCTGTGTTGTTTCCTGTCTGCAATAGACCCTATGGACCACCTTGAGCTCATCTTGGGAGACATTTCTGTGAATGATGGATGTTGGCCATTTTAGTGCCGTGATCCCTGCCTGGAACAGTACTGCAGAAGATGGAGTAACCAAATAAACCTGAAAGTCTTTCTTTACCCACACTCTGTGGTCAGAAGGCTTTCACATGTCCACATTTGGGCTTGGGTTACAACAAAGAGGTTATCTGGCTAGCAGTTTCACCCCATGGGCCAAGCCTCCAAAGGGTTCATGAGCCTCTCACAGCTTTGGTGGTCCTGCAAACATGATTTTGAGCTTTCAGGAAAAAGCCTCCAGCAGGAGCTTGTAGCAGAAGCTTGTAGGAGGCAGCTTTAAAGACCTGCCAGTAACAAGCTAAAAGATCACAGATACTCTTACCTGGTTTATTTTCTCTGTCCAACCCATCAGATGCTTGGATGGTGCCTTGCTTTCTATAACCTTAACCTCAAGGGTATTTTTCAGGAATCTAAATACAATGCCATTTCAACTACTTCACCCCAGACCTCGTTCCAGAGAAATTTTTTATGGTCTTAGGTATCTTACATTAAACAAGAGTTCTAGAGCAGACCTTACCTTCCCTACCATGCACCCTCACCAATGTAAACTTCTGTCTCCAGGGGACTCCTTCAGGAATCCTAAATTAAGATCTGTGTTGGGAAGTAAAGCTGTTCCACTTACATGGGTCTTACTAGAGCTGAGGTCAAATGATGTTTAGTTGTGACTACCCAAGTTCCTAATTTTTTACTGTTCAGCTGAAGCTTGTTCATATCAAGCACCATGGACCTATTTCATTTTCCTCCAAATGTCTAAGCCAGCAAATTGATGAGTGCTGCCATTATGGCTTTGGAGTAAAAAATAGATCAAAGAGTTTGGTTGCCATTGATTTGCTCCCACAGGCCTGGCCAGTAACTAACTGCAAGTATCATCTCGGAGAATAGCCCAACATGCTGAGCTGATCTGGTGAGCAAGGCTCCTTCTGCAGCTAGCAGCAGTCTGGAAAGCAGCCGAGATATCCAGGATCTGACAAAATGTCCAGTGAAATCTGGGCTAGATTTCAAAACCCTTGATAAGACATGACACAAAACCAATTTGGTATTCAAAAACATTCCAATAGCCCTTGTTGTTGGTCATATTTCAAGCTAATTACAAAGCGAGTTAGCTGTTACAAAGTCAAAGGATAAAACAAAAACATTCATGTATGTGTAAACATATCCATAAGTAGATTCATAGCATAATTTGGGTCGGGAGGGATCTTAAAGGTCAGCCTGTCCAACCCCCCTGCAGTGAGCAGGGACATCCTCAAGTACGTCGGGTTGATCAGAGTCTCATCCAATCTGACTATATAAATATGTATGTAAATGGAGTTCTAGCATGGCTGCAATGTGAGTCCATCCCACAGGCAACATTCCTCCCAAAACTGCTGCAGCATGGGTCACTCATTCATGGGGTCCTTCACAGAGAGGCTGCTCCAGTGTGGGCTCCTCTCTCCATGGGCTTCCTGCAGGGTCACAGCCTCCTCCAGGCATTCACCTGCTCTGCTGTGCAGTGTGATCTCTGCATCTCTGTGGATCTCCATGGACTGCACCATGGGCTGCAGAGGAATCTCAGCTACAGCACCTGAAGCACCTCCTGCCCCTCCTTCTGCGCTGACCTTGGTGTCTGCAGAGTTGTTCCTCTCACTTGTTCTCACCCCGCTCTTCTCTGGCCACAACTACAACTGTGCAATCACTTTTTTTCTTCTTCTTAAATATGCTATCACAGAGGCATTACCACCATTCCTAATTGGCCCAGCCTTGGCCAGCGGCACTTCCGTCTCTGGATTGCCAGGGACTGGCTCTGCTGGACATGGAGGAAGCTTCCAGCAGCTTCTCACAGAAGCCAGCTCTGTAGCCCCCATGCTACCAAAAACTTGGCCATGGAAACCATGTATCTCTAGAAAAGATTTTCCTATAGGCCAGTGCCAATCTCTCCATACATATTTAGTTATGTATTGACTGATCAATACTCCATCCATAGATAGATCAGGATCTAAACAGACAGAAATATCAGCTTAATTCCTCTTTGTTTACTACTTCATTCTCTCCAGAGAGGGGCATTTCGACTTACAGATGATTGAATCTAGTTCCTGACACTCCATGTACACTATTGATCTGGAGGTCAGGCCAGAGAGTCACAAATCAGCTCTATTAGTAGCTTTGTAATAACACTATATCATATTCCTGAGCTTGCATCTGCTTCCCAGGTTGTGTTTGTTCTCATTCTTGACCCTTTTTATTTTGCCTGACTCTTGACTCACTTTTCCAGCCAGTTCATCTCTAATAAATTATGGAACTTCTCACAGGTTCTGTCCTGCTCTTCTCTCCGAAATTCATCTTCTGGCTCCATTTGTGATCAAGCAAAAAAGTCTCCTTGGCTGTTACAATCCATTTTAGGGATTCTTTGTTATCGCTGATGCCTCCGGTGAACTCCCACAGGGGCTTGAAGGAGATCAGGAAGAGAAAGTACAAAAATATTTTTTGCTACTTCTGCAGGTCATCTGGCTTGTCTGCACAGAGGGATGCCAGTATTTTTGTCCTCCTTTTGCTTCAAACAGGGAGACCTGTCCGTTGCTACAGTCACAAGTTACAATTAGAGAAATAAAACATAAAATACTGAAGCCTGGATGAAAAATGTTTCCCCGTAACAGATATAACACTCATCAAAGGCCACGCTCTGACTTACAGCCCAAAAGAACGGCACACAAAGGTTTGTTCCAGAGAAAATTATCCATCCCTTTTATGCCACAAAAGACGTGGTTTGATCTCAGAGTCGCTGATTAGATCTGTGCTGTGCAAGTCCAAAGACAAAGGCATTCTTACAGAGGATGGCTTGATTTAGCTACTACTGGAGTCCTGAAATAGTGGGATAATACCTTGGGAACTATGACGTCCACATGAGACACCTGATGGTGGCCACAGAGAACTGTAGATATTTGCATCGTCATTTTGAAAATTAAGTTGTGTCCTAGCTGTTTTCAGCCCTGAAGAACTTTATTGTTCCCCTGTCAGTGACTGTGTCTCCTGATCCCTTCATACAGTGAAACCAGGCTTGCTGTGGTGTGTGACTTTCTCATATTGTTGCTACATTAGCAAACAGGAGCACATCTGTAAGGCACAGAAATTGGTAGTGAGGATGCAACATGCACACTATTTGCATTTCAGAGAACTAGCTTTGGACTAGCTTTAGTCTGGTCCCATCAAGTCAGCATCCAGCAACAACTACAGCAAATTAGGCATGTTCCTGGAGTACATCTTCCCATGCTGATTCACTGAAAGGGATTCCAGGTGCATGTACTCTGAGACTGCTCTGGCTATGAATCAAAGAGCAGTAAATAAAAACGATCTGGATATTTGCCTCAAAACCACATTGCTGATCTGTCTGAAAAAGAGAGAGAGTGACAGCTGAGAAACAAAGAGGCTGCTGACTGAAATAAAGAGATACTGATGGAAAAAAATACCCTGAATCCAAAGACACAGATTTCAGGATAACATGTTACCTTATCTGCTGACTGGTAATAGCTCCTTAGGTTTGCACAAGCCTTGGAGCATGTTGCTCAGCCCTTCTGTGTTATGTTCCCTCAATTATACCTGGCTGTCAGGGTCAGGATATTTGTCCCTGTTCACACCCAGGGGAAAGCAGCTGTGTGGAGCAGCTAACCCATGTGGGACATTGCTGGAAGCAGATCTCACAGCTGAAACACCGTAGCCCCGCACTCCACCCAGGCCTCCACCTGCTACAAGCTTTGCCATGAGGCCACAGGTACTGTCACATGGTCCTTTCATGCCACTGTTTTGAAGATGAACTATGTTAAATGCAGCAGCCTTTCCCTTTGAACTCTCATGGTAAAGATATAGGCATTAAAAGTAAGACCAACTTCTAAGAACAGATGTCTTTAAAAAGGCGGTCAGTACAAAACATACCATAGTTATGAACAGCAAATGCTACCTGTGGTCACATTGACCAAGAAATTACAAAAAACCCACAAATATATGAAATGTGTTAGTTGAAAGTGTTATTACTTGCATTTATATTTGTAAAATTAAAGAAGTAATGTTCATCAAGTATATAGGAATGAAACCAGAGTTCAAGACCATCAATGATCTCTTGCTACCCAGAACAGGAGACTCTCTGACATGCAATTAGTCCTTGTCCTGCTTCCCACTGGCTACAAAGGAGAGAGTAGAATACTGAGTAGAATAAAATATTTTTTTAGCTGATCTCAGAGTGAAACAAATAATTACACTTGAATATAGTAAGCTAATTTTATCGTGATTTTCAAAAGTACCTTAAGTAACACCTGGGAAAAGAATTTTTTTAAGCAGAACAGAATCCAAATGAATCTTCCTGGGTGTGGGGTCATATTAAAACCTTCAGATTCATCCCATTTTCATCAGAGCTGTGCCAAGCATCTCAGCCAGCTTGTGCTTCTGCAGCAAAGCTTTGTGCTTCTCACAGCTCTGTCAAACTGTCCAGTGAAACCAGATGAAACTCAGCAGTTCTGGACCCAGTCAGAAAGCTCATAGGATGCCTGTATCAGCAGTGACAGGGATGCAAGGCTCTGCTGGTTAAAGCCAGGGAGAAGTCCAGCATATAGATTGGTTTTGGAAAACTGCACTTGCCACTGACAGGAAATTCTTTTTATCAGGCAGCAAAATCATAATGGAGTAGATCTGTAAAGGAGCAATATCATTTGATGTCAGCTGGGGGTCTGGACATCATCACGTATTCTTTTTCTTTCCCCAGGAAGATTGCTCGGAGGTTGGGTCACTGGATTGTGTTGAATAGGCTGGTAATTTTTAGGGATATTTGAGCAAATTTGTTTCCTCTTCTTGTCTGAAATACATATTGGAAACCTGCTTATACATGTACACACAGTTTCTCCCCAAACAGATGTTACTTTTCACAAAATTACAAGGCTGGCATCTGCAGTGAATACTAAGTAGTTTCAAAAAGTCTGTTCCCTGAGCTGGTACAAAACATAGAACCCAAAGGAAGGAAAGGAGGATCTGGTGGGGAAAATAACATCTTCACCAGACCAGGTCCCAGCTCAGGTTTGCAAACCTTTTATGCCTTCACAATTCTTCATGTGCAGAAGGAAATATTTCCCACAGACTTTGCTTACTTACATATTATATCCTTGACGTCAGTGCATGTCTTACCTACCCTGTCTAGAACTGTAGTTACTCCTATTCTGATTTAAATAACAATATTTTATTTCAGTTCAGCATTGCACTTTAGCACTTGTACAGAAAACCAATCACTGACTCCTTCTCTATCACTTTCCTTTTGATTTTCCCTTAAAAAGACTCAAGGAGTTTCTAAAAGCACCAGTTTTCAGAATGGAAAATATTTTTAAAGCTGAAAAGACCTGCAAAGAAGAAAAGTTATGTTTATAGGAGACAAATCAGTCAGAGATGGTATTCTGTGTTTAGACTTTTGCCTGTGAGGAAATAAAAACTAAATAAGAAATTTCTTTATATGTCTTTTTTATAAGAAGGTCAGTAAGATATACCCTAAATTACATAACCCTAAAAGCATAAGGCAAATAATTTCTCTTTCCCTCTCCTTCTTTTTTTTTTTTTTTTTCCTAACAGAAAGAAAAGCTTGCTTGGTAGAGGGAGGTTGAGGTTGGAAAGGTAGGAGAGCACTATCTGGAGAGGTGTCACACTCTCAGTTCTTACTCAAAGCACAGGTAAATGGCATCAGCTCCAGAAAACACAAAGGATTTGAATGTCTGGCAGTTGGTTGGCAGACTCTCAGCTCACTTGTAAAAATAAATTACTTTCTGTTAGAATGGAAAAGGATCTTTCTAAACACAAAGGGAATATAAATAGGTATCTGTGAGCTTGTCTGTGCAGTTGCTTTTTCTGGTTATATTGGTCTAATGAGATGGTTCATGTTAGACCAGAGTGGACATTCTGATTTTGGGTGAAGACTGGATCTTGTCAGAATAGCTTAAAGAATATGCAGCAATATACAGTAAAAAAGACAGGCCTTGATTTTAGACACCAAGTGTCCTCCTGGGAACTACTGCTGGTTTAATTAAAGAGGTTCAAAGCCTCTCCCTTTCCCTTTCTATTATAACTCTCCCATGTTGATAAGCCGAGTCTGAAGAGAGACTGAACTGATCTCTGCTGCATGACATTTGCCTTCACTTGAAAAGATGCCAGCTCAGCTGACAAGTATTGTGACTGTCATGCAGTAAACATTAACTGTTTCACTTCTTAACTAAGCACACAAGGAAATCACAGGACCAGAGGGCCTACAGAAACATTTCCCAGAATACAGCGTAAGCTTGGCTGCTGCTATGCACAAAATTAATATATTTAAGCCTACCTACAGTGAAACTGCAAGGAAGTCAGAGGGAGGGCAGCAAACAAAATAATTTTTATTAAAAGGTTGGGGGTGGACTCCACTTTGAAATGCTAGAGAAATAATGCTCTTTTTAACAGGTTTCTCTCTTGTCCCCGGAGAGACATCCTTCTTAGGATCTGGAAACAGGATGCTTCTGGAGTCCTTCCAGAACTATAACACTGACCTGATGGGTGGGCAAGGGTTTCTGGGATGTTTTTAATGAGCTGTAATGGCTTTCTTGAGGGACTTCAGGAGATCAAGATGCTGAGAACAATTTGTCTCAAAGTATGACAAGGGAAAAGAATGATAAAGGATACAGGGACAGGTAATCTGCTGAATTCATTGCACTGCGCAGAAATTATGCCTTGACAAACTCACTGTCCGTTGATGAAAAAGAGGTTTTAAAATGACAGAAGTAGGTAGTATTGACTGCTGTGGATGAACTATATTCTGTGGTTTTGGAGGAATTCTGGGAGAAGTCTTCTCTGAGAGGTTCAGAAAAAAATTACTGCCTGCTCTTTGAGCATCTGGTGATGTAAGAAGCAAAGCTGGAAATCACCTCTGCAAAAGGGGATACTTATGAGACATGTATCATCAGCTAGGTCTGAATATAGCCATCTTCCATTTCCAGCTTTCCAGAGTTACCACAACACTCAATGCAGAGAGGGTACCTGGCACACATAAATCCTCACAAAATGGAGCAAATCCTGCCCGTTGTGCTGTAAAAATTCCCCATGCAACTGTCAGAGAAGTACACACAGTCAGCAACAAGCCAAATTAACTCTGCTCACAGTATCTCATGCCTAATTGCTCCCATCAAGGCAGGGCTGGTCATTATTCTTAGAGTTAAAAATTGAGAGTCTCGCTCCCATCACACGTACCAGACCAGTAAAAAAACAGCACAGCTCCTTACAGCATCTGTGGAAATCTAGAAACTGTGGATGGAAAAAGGCCTATTGAGTCAGCTCAGTATGTCTGAGCTTGGTCCAAGATTGTTCCTAGTCCTTGCTATATATTGCTCAGCACCTCGGGAAAGCATGGCCACAGGTACCCATTTGCAGCATGAGGCTCCAGCAGCTCAGGGCTCCAGGTAGGAGCTGGGACACAGAAAGCCTGGAAAGAGAAGCTTTACGGATCACCACAACCAAATTAATCTAAACATATGCACTGTTTTGGGGTTAGTTGTTTTTAACATTTCCTTTAAATGAGCCAGGACAAGATTTGTGCCTTTAAAATAAACTGAAAGGAGCAGAATTTCTATCAGATAATATGAGCAGCTTTTCATGTAAGATGCACTGGCAAAACCAGCTATAGTGCAGTGAAGCTCTCCCTCTGGTCAGGTCCTGAAAGACATTTTCTCCGAGAGCATTCAGAATCAAATGTGCATTTAACTTTTCTTTCCATTTCACACTCCATTTCTAGTGATTAATGCTTGTGTTCTAGATGGATGAAAGCTGAAACAGATGTTATCCACTCACAATGCCGTTCTGATAACCCTGAGCTAAAGGCTGAAATCCTTAGCAGATTAGCAGCTGAAATAAAAAATGGGTAAGTAAAGTGGGGAGTACGGCTGAACAAACTCTTATAGGTTTTATTTCTGTGGATAACAATGCACAGAGGCTATGTAATCTCCGTGCTAATCTGCCAGAGGAAAGATTAAATGGCAAAATTCCAGCACTGAAAGCTGCAAGTCTCCTTTGCTGTACTCCCTCAGTGTGAACATCAAACTTTTTAGCAGAATGTTACTGTGTACACTCTGTTATGTTGTTAAAAATTTGAGGTTTTCTGCTCATTTTCTTGTTATTGAAACAAAATAACAGGTTTTCGTATACATTCCTATGAATTTATGGTATTTCTGCCATTAATAGTACTTGCAGCCACTGTATGGTTCCTCTTGTGCTAAGAAAGTTAGGAAAATATTTGAATTTTCAGTTAAGTGAAACTTTGAGTGGCATTTATCAAATAAGAAGACACACTTTTAAGAGACTTTGGAACATTTTTTCATATTCCTTGATTTAAACCTTGGAAGTCCATTGGAACAATGAACCTGGCATAGCTCTGTCAGGGAAAAATTTTGGCTCTCTCCTTTTTCTTTACCTGAGAGAGCTACAATATGTCAGGAAGATGTGCTGTATCAATCTATAGGCAAGACAAACCAATTCAGCTGAGAACTTGCTATTAGAAACTAGAGGAAAGGAGGAGATCTGCAGCATCAGTACCCTGAAGAGCAGAGAACTGGCTAGAAATGTACCAGTATATAGCTCAATTTATCAGCTAACCCACTCTTTTTTAAGACCCTCCAATTACTTTCTTCAAAGTCCGGGAATGGGAACATGGATGCAATCATCTGACGCAGTCCATTATCCTGCCTCAGACAGTAGCAGATGTTTCTGGGGAAGAAAGCAACAACCTGCAGTAGGCTGGTGTAGGATAATCTTACTCCCCACATCAGATCAGATCACAGCCTGGTCTTCAGTAGTTAAGAGACTGGCTCTAAGCAGAGCATTTAATATCCTTTTGAGAAGGTTTTCTACTCTGGCCACATGAATGATGAATTTCTTTCCAATACCCATCACGGAGGCAAGTGTCCTTTGTGTATCTGCTTAATGTGTCAGATCAAGTCTCCTAAGATGCTTAACACTGGAGAAGAGACTTAAAACAGTAACTCGAACTACCTTTTCCAAATGGAGAGAAGGACACCCAGCTTGCTGTGTATAACTGGCTGTTCTTTGTGGACTTCACAGTACAAGCTCCTTGAGGTCTCTTACGTCATTTCCACATCTGTGCTACTTCTATGTCTATTGATAACGCATAATGAATCATGGCAAGGCAATTGGAAATCCCAGCTCTTCCTCCTATGCTTAAGGAAAGGCCTAAAGACCTAGTCAAGAAAATGATTTTAAATTATATTATTTAAAGTTACATGTTATTTATAATGCAATGTTGACACAACAGATGTAGAACAAAGAACAAGAAGATGAACATGATCTTTTAAAGGTTTGTTGCAAAAAAGCACCTCCAAACTCATGAACCTCTTCCCACCACCACCACCCAAGTATGGTTTAGTTTTGTTACAGAACTTAGCTGAGGAATAACGCAGCATTGCAAATTTCAGGGTATTTATTCTGTGATGCAAAATTCTCCACATCTTCAGGCCCCAGTAGGCACAGGGGTGTGTGACTCCCAAACGCTTCTAACCTCCAGGCTCCACCTCCCGAGGCTGCAGTTAAGATCCCAGTTAAAACTATTACTAAACCTGCACCTTTCCTGGCTCTTCAGTGACACCTTCTGGGACAAAAATAGACCAAGCCAATCTTAGTTTTTCTACAGCTCTTTTCACCTGTAAGTAGGAGTCAAATGATACATTTGGAAGCTAGTTTTTGAGAAATGGTGAGCCCACAAAAAATGCTATGCAAATACATCTGCCTGTATGCAGTGCCCTGAAAAGCACAATCTCTTTGGAGACTGGGCAGGAGATGAGTCCCAGATGGCCACAAATCTGTAAGCTTTCACTTCTTCCAACACGTATTTTGATTTCCTGAAATTGCTAACTGAGGAGAAAAAAATCACACTTGAACAGCTGGATCCTCCCCGTAAGAGCAGTAAGGATGAAGGTGGAAGTTTATCTTGAAATATCTTAATCACACTTGAACAGCTGGATCCTCCCCGTAAGAGCAGTAAGGATGAAGGTGGAAGTTTATCTTGAAATATCTTACATTTAGTGACAGTGATCTTGTCTTTGCTTGAGGGAAAGTTTTAGATGCAGCTGTGATGGGACTCCAAGGCACAACTCTTGCATTTTACTCTGGCAGCACAATAAAGGGCTGGACTGCAATTCCCACTGCCATGCAACCCCAGTCATAAAGGACAGGGGCACACAGGGAGGTTCCTTCTGCTGCAGGGGGAAAGACACCTTTTTATTCACTCTCAGGGGAACATGCTTGGAGGAAAAGCAGGTTTTTCTAGGTAGGGTATTAACTCACTGATAGGCTGGAGTTTAGCTGAGAAAGTGAGCACATTCAGTAAAGAGGGCTGATCTTGAGCATTCACATATGTACAACCCTAGAATTCAGTGTTACTGGGCAAATTTACTGCCACTCAGACAAGCAGAAACATCTCATTTTCCTGTGTGCATAACCCATTACAAATAGATGTATCTTTGGTGTTTTCATCCTGTCCCTGGCCTATTTATTAATCTGCAACCTTTTACTCTCAGATCAGGCTACTGATTTGCAAAGAGAACACACAGTGAGTGAAAATAATTATTTAAAATCTGAGATGGTCTTCAAGTTTGACACACAATATCCTTTTGTCTGATCTGAACTTAAAGCAAGCCAGAAGGGCATCCTCCCCACCCAGGGCAGCTGGCAGTGCTGCAGTGGTGACATGGATGCTGTCCTCTGTGCCCAGAGGCAGAGGGTCAGCAATTACATTAGTGTGACCTGCTCCAGGGTGTAAGTTAAGCTGCTCTGTGTAACCCTTCCTGGACACTGACTGCTTTCATCCGTGCACATTTTCCTGAAGTGGTAGAGTTTCTTTGTGCAGGAGGTGGTCTCCTTGTACAGGAGGTGTATCTAACATGAGACATTGCAGCCTAGAGAATCTATTTGCTGTAAATGAGGAGTGCTGCACTGACAAGACCCACAGGAAAAGTTGGCAGTGTGCAAGGTAGACAATGTGATTTGTAACAAAAGCAGAAAGAAGTCACTCACATATCTTCTGGACTGGTGCATTAATGATCCATGTCCTTCTGCTGGAGGGATGCTAATGTAACCCATGAATCATGCATAGCTTCAAAAGAAAAGAGGACCAAAGAATTGCTGTGCTACTGGATCCCTTCATTTCTTCTCTGCAGGAGCCGATGGCTGACCTCTTTGCCTCAGAGTTAAGTGCTCCTAAGTACACTGCCATGAAGTTGAAAATAAAGGAGAGAGTTCTCTCCATTTCTGTGCTCACCCTGGGACTCAGGAGGAGTCCACATCTCCATGTGCTTCTTTCCTGGCCACGTGGAGATCCAAGTGTCTAGTCCCAAAGGATAGGGTTGTATGTCTGTTTTCACCTCTGGGTAAGTAAATTTCTTCAATCAGCATCAATTAATGCTTGCTCCTATGCAGATGATGTCTTGCTAAATAGAGGGGACCAGATCTGGGAATTGTCCTTTTGCTGTGGCTCTTGGTTTGGACAGTGGAGAAAATATTACCCTCAAAACTCCCCTGCTTCCCTTTACAACCAGAGTATTATCCCCCTCTTATAAATTCCCGAATACATAGTCTGGCATAAGCCTGGATTTTTTTTCTTAGGCAAATCTATATATTGGAGCCCACAGAGAGCTTTTTATGAGTATTGGGTTCTTCCCGTATATTAGAGCTTATCTGCACATCTGAGCACAATTTGCTGTCACCCCTTTTTTCAGGGTTAAAAGACAAATACCATATAAATTGTAAACCTCTGTGATAACAAGAGGGCTCAGCAAGAAGATTTTCTGGCTTTTCTGCTTTAAAGAGACAGGATCTTATGATTACTCTTCACTCCCAACATTGAGGCAGCCTGACCTAAACTGAGGCCCCAACACGCCGCGTCGTTTCTCTAAATACGCAGAGTGAAAGCAGCTTGTGAGAGTAGAAGGTTTCCAAGGCAAAACATTATGATTTACATTTGACCTCTTTAAAAAATTACTCTCAGCTGTCCTCAGGAACTCTGCACATTTTCTTTTTACAGCTCTTTTACTTGCAACCTTTGCCATAGGCTGCATCCTGCTTCATACCCCTGGAAGCATTGATTCACCAGGAGCTATGGGTCAGTGCTCCAGAGAAAGGGCTGGGGAGCACCTTCCCAGCTCACCACATTCCAGCTTCAGAGCTTCTTATCCTGCGTTTTGGTGTCTCCACCTTCAAAACCAGATTATGCCTTCTTTCTGCATATGGCTCAGAAGGGATCCCCTGTCTGCTGCCTGGCCAGACCTGTGCAGGAAGGAAATGCTTCTCTCTCCAGGTGTAACTGTACTAAAGGGGAGCATCCTCTCTCCTGTGCACCCTGCACAGGCTGCCCAGGGTGCCATGGGCCTCCCTGCCCCACTTGCAGGGACGTGTCAGCCTTGGGAAGGCAAAATGTTGGACCAGACAAAGCCTAATTGAGCCACAAACACTCACTCAGGCCTCAGTGAAGCGTGTGACACTGGTGCACATAATTTGGTTATCAACATGTGTTCTGGTGTGCTCACATTTTAGGTATGTTCATGTTTTAGGCACTCTTTACATGAATATTAATGAGTAGCTCACGGGCATGGCAGCAAAGCACCAGGGTAGAATTATAACCACACTTGGCATGATGTATCAATCAGCGTGCCAGAATGCCTATTATGGATTTTGGGTTAATATTTGCTATTGACAATCACCACTCATCAGGAAAAGCAGTGTTTTTAATAAACTTTGAAATAAGGAATAGATGAATTGTTCTGACTGCAGCAATCCAGTCACTGAACTACTTCTTGGGCACAAGTTATCTTTGTTTTCTCCATAGCTGTAGATTATGAGGGACTGTAAGTTAACCGGCCACATGGAAAGACTTCCCACCTTATACAACAACAATAATGTGTTATTTCCTAGCTTGGAGTAACCACAAAGTCAGCTAAATCCTCAGCAAAGCACCATGCCTGGAAATTAAGAGAAAAATTGCTCCCTGGGCTTTGTTCAGGTGCTCTACTGCAAGTGCCAGCAAGAGGGCCTCTTCCCTCCAACAGCAATGGTGGCTGCAGGGCTGGGATCCTAGGAACAAGTGCTAGGCAGGAACAGGCTGGAAGCATCATCTAACTGGAGATGGTACCAGTTAGCCAGGCCTAAACAGATGCCCCAGTCTGTCTGCCCACACTGAGTCACTTCCTGGGCTTTGGGAAATATTGGACCAGTAGAAAACAGGTAAAGTGCTCTAATATGAGAGTGTGCTGTGAAAGCCCAGAAGCTTTGGCCCTCCCTTGTTACTTCACAGCTTTGAAGCAGAGGAGGAGGCTGCACTTGTAAAAGGGGTGAGCAGAGACTTCCCTGAGTTCTGGCAGGCTTGGTATATCCTGCAGAGGCTCTGGGGCAGCAGTGTCTCATCATCACCAATCATGAGGTTGAAGGAACCAAAGGATTTAAAGCTTAATAGTCTCCATTGACATCAATCTTTCCAGAAGATAGAATAACAGAGAAAAACTAAATAGAAGTTTTAGCACCAAAACTGCTTTAACAGATACTGTAGGTCTAGTGATACTGCTAAGGAAAGATAGAAAGCATATGGAGATACAACTTACTGGCATAAATCTGGGGATATCAGCATAGCTGCATGAAACGCTATTATCAAGTCTTTAAAAATCAAAAAAAGATGGTTTTTTAGTACAGAGATATGGAAAAAAGAGGAGGAGATAGGCTGTGGTATCTCAAAAGAAATAGATACCTGCTTTATTTCATATGTATTTTTGGACTCATTTTTCCCCTTGCATAAATCAGTAGGAAAGTCATCTTCAGCAGCATATTTAAGTACATAATTAGCTTTAAGTAGATGCTTCATCCTGAATTAATCACATTGCTGCATTTGTGCCTAAATCAAAATGCTCTTAAGAATCTTAAAACTACACTGGTATAAAAGACATGTAAGAGGTCAAAATCAGATACTCCAGGGCAGAAGGTAAATTGCTACTGTCAAGGACCTGTTAGAACAAATGGTGTTATCTTTTACCAAGAAATTACACTGTGCTGTCTTATGACGAAGAAAATTTTTATTTTCACCCATTTCCTACTCTGTTGCCCATCAGCTGAAAATGACTCTGCAGGAGAGTCAGAACCCAGAATACAGTCAACATTCTTAGGACAAGAGCTGAAATGCAACAAACTTTCTGTGTTACATTTAAAGATACTTAAGGAATTACACAAACTGCTTCCACAAATAAATAAAGCAGCTGGTAATTGCTAAGAGTTTTTCAGGCTGACCTGGTATTCTTACACTGTTATTACTGTAACAGAATGGATGTTGCACATCTAAATAATAAATACTGCAATTCAGCAAAGTAGTTCAATGTGTGTTTCACTCTCATTGAAGTCAAACTGAGATTAGATAACACCCCATTATGAGGCGGTTGTGCCTTAACATTCCTCATTTCAGTGAAGAGTAACACACCAAATTCTGAAAGTTACACGAACTGGAGCAACATCTAAGAAATCCCCATTCAAAATAAAAGAGGAAGACAATTTCACAAGTTTTATCTGCTACACAAAATAGTACAAGAATTCATTCTAACACCATGGATAGTAGAATAGAGAATCAATCAATGTTTAAATTCCCCTGTAAGACAAGAACATAAAAAGATGTGCAGCTTGTTTCAGAGCTAGTTTCTAATGGGATACTTTCAGAATCAGCAAGCCAGAAAGTTTCTTGGCAACCCAGTGCTACATGTCTTCACCTTGTTTTCCCATTGCCATTCTTCAGCCAAAAGAATCAACTTGGGATTTTCCAACACAGAAAATCCTCTTGAATTTTCTACAGGGAAAAAAACCCCTCACACACCAAAACCTTTCCCATATTCAGGATCTACCTCTTTTTGAAAAGCTAAATAAAAGTCTCCTTACCCTTGACACCATTCAGGGAGGAAGAAAGGAAGCTTAATGTAAGCACCTCAGGCCTAAATTATTTTAAAAGCAATGCCAGCTTCACATATCTGGCTGATGCCACACTGGCTGAAGACCCACGTTGACCACAGTCTCTTCAAATCCCCTTGCATGCACTTTCTCATCTCCTGGGTCAAACTGGGCTCTGGGGAGTGCCTCCTTTTTGTTCTCTCTCTGTACCTGACTGAAGACCACGGAGCTGCTTGGTGTTAATCAGCCTAGCTCAGATAAACAGGCAACACCTCCCAGAACAGTGAGCCCCTATTTCCCTCTACTGCCTGCACCCTCCACAGGCGCCCATGGCAGGGCCTAAAACCAAAGAGCAGGATTAGGGGCGTGGAAGGAAAACACCCTTGGGAGATGAAAAGAAGTGAGAAGATGCCATGGATGGGGGAAGTCACCTTGGGTGGGCAAGGAGGATGCACACACCTTTGTGAGTTTGGGTGGTGTGCGTGAGTGGGTAATAGTGGAAACATAATTGTTAACAATTAACAGAAACAAGATAGTGATTAGTCCATGGTATTTGTCATTAAACCTTGATGAAACTCAGTGTGTGCAACCATTTTGGTTAATTGGCTGACATTAATAATGCATAACTAAGCCACTCCAAAACACCACTGAAATGGGAAAATATCCCTTGGTTTTGTCCCAGCACTAGAATAAGTTTCATTCTAGGGAAGAAAAATGATGACAGGTATGGCATTTCTCTGGGATTTTAGGAGTACAGATGGGAAGCCTGCCTCTTCCTGGGAGCTCTAAGCCTTCACATAGTAAAATCTTTGAAATAATCTCTGAGTATTTATATATTCAGAGCCTTGGACAGGCTTGTACTGCCCTAAAACATGAAGTCTGCTTTAGCACTACCTGATCTCCAGCTAGCTGGAATAAATCTACCTCAGGAACATCAGTGCTTTGCACTGATTTATTCCACCTCACTTTCTTTCATGGGACAAGGGTCTATGGCTCAAGCTAATATGTTACAGTGCCAGTTGAAATAAATGGGGCACATGTGCAAACACTCAGGCACCTCATTTATCCACCTGTAAAAAATTAGTTTGGCACTTATGGTTTAGTACTGGCACATGTGGAGCTGTTGAAGCTGAAAGGTTTCAATAAATGTTAGGGAAAACTGCCTGCAGGCTGCTGGTCTGTCTCCTCATCCCAAGCGGGGGGTAAAAAAAGCAAAGCCTTTTCTGGATCCTGCATAGTCTAGTACAAAGCTCTGAAGAAAAATAGAATAAAAAACAGGAGACAAGCCATCAGAGACACTCCAGACATGCCTTGCACAAAGCCTGGACAAAGCGTTGCTCTCTGAAGCCTGCAGTGCACCAGAGGATTCTCTAGGAAGCCACTCTGGGGGCTGTTGCTCACCATGAGCTCGGTGGAAGAGAGTCCATCCCTTGGCTACCAGCTGAGGGCTGGGCCCAGTATGCAGGCAGGTGCTGGATGTAAAAGAGAACAATGCTTTGTGTTTAAGATGCTGCCTTTTCCCTGCAAATAGTGTGCCTTTCTTGTCTTCACTAGACATTTCTCTTGGGCATCAGCTCACCCTGGTTACCATCACAGCTTACCTTAAGCCACCTGCTCTGCAGAGATTTTGGCTGTCTCCTGTTTAGAGCTACCCCAACTGACTTCCAGAAGATTTTGTGGGTGAGATTAAAAGCCACAAGAAAACAAATGGGGAAGGTGCTACTTTTGTACATTCATTCTTTTGGCTTTTCTTCCAGGCACATCTAGAAATGCCTTATGCAGTGAAACACAGCCCTGCACAAGGAACCCACACCTGGAAGTGTTCAGAGTCAGGACCCTGCTGGGAAGGCCTAAAGAGAGGATTTAGGAGATTTGTAATCTTTGTGCCAGACTTAGAACTGAGATAAATGTCTCTCCAGAATACAGAGCTCTCTCATTTATCCTGTAGCCCTCTTCTCTCTGGAAGAGCTTTTTAGAGAGGGAACATTTTTCCAGCCTGAATGAGAGTGACTAGTACAAATGGAAACGAATGTGACTAAACCTTGGAACTGCAAAAAGAAAGATAAATGAGACTCCAGTGCTACAAATGATACAATTAGATGGTTTTCACATGGGACTGTTAACAGTAGATGCTTTTCCAGAATAAATCCTTATGCTTTCAAGACATATGTCTTTTCAATCACCAGTGCTTTTAAGAGGTTCAAGATAATTAAGTGCAAAGCAAATTAATGGAGAACATAACGTCATCACTTAATATTCCTGATATTGATTCCATTTCATTAACTGGTAAGCACTTTATACTCTCACAGAGAGATTTTTGTCCCTCCTCAGGTATCTAATTACAAGCATAAAACTAATTTAAAGAATCTTCCCCTTGGAGCCTACTTCTAGATATATTTCCAGAACTATACCTTTTTTATTCAGTCAGGATTATGTAGAAATTTTAGTAGCGAGAAGGGGATGTGAGTAGTTTTTCTGCAGGCTTGAAGCATTTGATTTGCCTGTTAGAAACACCATCCACAAAACCTGCAGTCCTCATTCTCCAGAAAGAGTGGCAGAGAAAGCCAACAGATGAGTCAGGATGATGTTTACTGTGCCCAAATTAGCAGTGGGTGTGTGCACATCAGTGTGTTTCTTTGAGGGTTGGCTTCCTGCTTGTGGAAGCCATTCCAGGACAAAGCTTGAGCCTTTCTGAGTCACGTTGGCCATTTCACCAGGGCTACACCACTACTGAGCTGTGTCTTAGCCAGAAGATGGTTGTCTTGCAGTACAACACATACCAGCAACACAGATTTCTGCCACACCAGCTGGAAAACAGGACACACTGGAATCATTCTCCATGGCTATATGACTTCTCTGGCACTCAGGGTACCCTCTGCAGAACAATCTTGCTAATTCTACATAGTCTTAGATTTCAACAAAGCCTTAGGGGTTTCCCATGCAGAGCAGATGAATAAAAAAGAAAGAAGACTAAAAAACATGTCCCTGGCTAGATAAAATTACTCAGGTGTACAGGTAATTTCACTATAATAATGCCTGATAAGAAAGGATGTATTGGTCAAGAAGATCTGGGGTATATTGTGATAAGATTTTTTTCCCCCTCTTCCCTGAATTATTTGCAAAATCAACACAAATTTTCAAAGTGTTTTGCTGATTTTCAATTGGCTTTTTACTGCTGAACGAAATCCATCCACTTACAGCCCTGACTAGAATGGAAATGACAAAATAACTACAGGAAATTGCTTCTTTCTGTTGCTCTCTTAAAAAGCAAGTGTTTAAATTCACAGAAAATAGCACATTTTTCAGAAATGGAAATCATCCAAGGAATTAAGGAAGTACAATATGTCTTAAAAGACTAAATCTGCTCCAGTATTTTCAAAACAACACGCAAGACCTGAGGTGTGTGACTCATGCTGGCACTAGGGAGAGTCACAACATTGCAGTACAAGTCTTTGAGATGAACAGTCTCTGAGACATGATTACACTAAGCTTTAAACCAGCACTGCCCTGCAAGAGCTTACAGATTCCTGGGAGTACAGAGGAGAAAGAAAAAAACAAAAAACAAAACAAAAAAACCCCCCCAAAAAACAAAAAAACAAACAAACAAAAAAACCAAAACAACAAAACAAAACAAAACCAAACCAAAAAAAACCAAAACAAGAAAAAAAAAACCAAAAAAGACCCCCACAAACCAGTGAAGAGAAAAACCTCTGAATAGCAAAGGCATTGTATAAGGGAAAGGTAAGCAGAAATGACAGTACTATTTGCATTCATTGCCTAGAAAATTGACAGTGATCAAGGTGGGGGCTTTTAAAGAAGGGGTAATCTGAATTCTTTTAAATTAAATTCACCTCTGGTATGAGCTGTAACTATATCTACACATATTTTGACAGAGGCAGAATGACTAAGTTGACCCCTTTTTATAAGCACCTAAGCATATGTGGTAAAGAATAGACACTTGGAGTGAACTACAGGAGTCTATAGTCATATAGTCAGTAGTGTAAAAACCCCAGTTAATGCACAGCAACCCAAACCTTCACAGATTAGTTAGTCCTGTTTTAAAAAGGGTGCCTACAATGATTTGCCCTCTGGAAAAGCTCACTCTCACTGACTATCGGGAGATTCCTACCAGCCAGAAGTCTAACTAAAGTAAGATTAAAAAGTCTCTCTGGTAGTCTGACAAGGTAAAATAATTTCTGTAGAGTTAAAAAATTTCTTGGAAGGCTTTTCTCAGATGGCATTCTAGAATTATTTTCATTAAAATGAAGAAAATTTTATGATTGACTTCAATGGGAGTACATTCCCTTTAATGCCAAGCATTTTGAGAATGTTGTATTTGTTATATTAGAGTGTAAAATCACTGATCCTTAAGGCAGTGCTATCAGAAAGAGAGCTGAACTTCCTCCAGTTATTTAATTTGGTCTGCAACAAATCTCACTAATTGAGACAGTTATATCCTGGATATTAAGGCTTTCATGCAGAGCTTCACCAAATTTCACATCTCTGCAAGAAGACCTTGTTTAAGTGAAGGGGTTTAAAGCAAGTCCTCAAAAAGGGAGCAGGCAGAAGCTGGTTTGATTGCCTTTTTACCAGCAAGGCACTAGACAACACTGCCTGGCATGTTGCTGCACAGACTGACAGCCAGCTGAGAAAGAGCTGGGTATATGACCTGACTTTGTATTTCATTGGAAAATCATCCTTCTTATGCCAAAGGCTTCTTCACCATCCTAAAAACAATCACCTAAAGGAGATAAAGCTGGATTTTCCTGTAACATATTGAAAAAAAGACAAAGCAATTGATTCTTACCCCACTGTTGACTTACAGCAAAATTCAATGTCTAAAACAGTAATCTCAGAAGGCATGAGGACTACCCAAAGGGAGTCATGGTAGAGTTTTCCCTCTTCCCCATCCTACCTGCTCTAGAGCCAGCTCTTCAGCCCTGGGTAGGCACTGAGAACAATCAGTGACAAAACCTCCTTGGCAGGATCCTCTGTTCTGTGAGTAGCCAATAACTCGGTGGGAATCTCAGGATTGCTGTGAATTGGGACCAGCCATCCTTGCATTCCCCCCAGAGACTCTGCACAGGGCCATGGAGCACACACTGTTACACCAGGGTTGAGATTATAGTCTACCACAACGAGTTTTTACTTTGTCAAGTAAACTATGACACTGACAAATATTATCTATTTCTAGTGTGAGGCCAAAGAAGAGCATTGCAATTTTAAATGTCATGGATAAGGGTAGTGTTGTTCAAAGCAGAGGGAATATGAGGCGAAAAGAAGCTAAAAATCAAGCTGCAAAAATATTAGTGCTTCTAGGCATGTCCAGAAACAACTAAAGAGAGGATTGTGTTTTGTTTGACAGAAGAGAAGGGCTCTGTTGCCCGAATTAAAAATAACTGAACTCCATTTCTCTGAATTTACTTCACTACATTGCTGGCTTTATCTATGCTTGGCTTAAATCCTGAAGTAATTGGAAATCATTTAAGTAGAATAATTCACGCTTATAGCACTTGACAGTTCAGTTCGGTGAGGTTTATAAGAGTTTTTGCTAAAAACTTACAGTAGGCCTAAATTTGCATATTTGAACCTTTACTGGGACCAATATCTGAGCACAGAGTGGTGTGTTCCCTCTGTGGACACCCCAGGAAACCACAAGGCAAAAAATTAGTGTGTGAGAACTGATGTTTGACATTCCTAGGCCAGGGGCCAACCTGGCAAGCACAGCACTTGCAAGGCCCAGGCAGAAAAGGTTTAAACTCTACCTTAGCAGCTGCAAGGGCTTTTGAAATCCTGTCGTCCGGAAATCATAACCTATTTCTTCTCGGCTTCTGGCAGAGCACACACTCCTCTTGTTAATAAAGCAAAGCATCTCCAAGGAATTCACAACCACTGGAAAAAAAGTCTAATGTAAAGTAGCAATTTAATTTACAGAGCTCCTAATAAAGGCATTTTACTTTGGTTTGTTAGTGACGTGAGGCTGTCACTAACAAGACAACACACTTAACCATGAATAAGGTGTTTATAAAATTCCTTGACTACAAATACAGCATAGCCAAAGCCATAAATAATTGTGCTCCTGACTGGGCACCTTTCCCAGTCCCCAAAATTTGATGCCTTTGGCCCTCCTGCTCCTTTTGCAGGGTGTGCTGGCACTGCAGGCAGTCTTCCTTCCTGTGTCAGACTCCTCCAAAGTGGAGCCTGGTTCCAATCCCACATTTGCTGAGGCTTGTAGAAAACAGCAGCTGCACACACCAAAAGGCCAAAAACCCCAGATCCAACTACTCTGGGCAGTCCTGGCGAGCTACCTCCTGGAAATCACTACTAACCTCCACAAAGATACATCCTAGCAAAATACATCTTTAAAAACAGCTCTTTCCATTGACTGCCACACCTGGGAGCAATGAGCAGGTGCATGGAAAAGAAGCAAGAGACCCAATGGGCCTGAAACATGATGAAATGCTTCCCCAGGAAGACACTCCAGACTGTTCAGTGGATTTTGGCTTCATATTCAAAGTCTCCTAATTTACATAAATCCCGGTCTTTCTGCAATTCATGCTTGGTCATGCCCAACTCTGCTAATATTAAGCATAAAATTTTTTTCACATTGGCTCCTCAGTTCTTTAGCAATTCTGGACTCCAAGACTTCCTTCAGCTTTTTATTATTAATTTTATAAGATTATGGAACACTTGGAAAAATACTAGTTGTTTTATGCCAGAATAAATGAAGGTCACTAGCTATAAGGAATCAATTTGTTATTAAATCTATTTGTGTATCAAAAGAAGGATCCAGACATAAGAGTACACATATTTCAAGAGAAAATTAATAGTATACTTCAAATATTCATTAGAATTCTATAAATTATGTATACAGTCATTTTTGTGAGGCCAGAAAACCTCATTGGTCATAGTCTGGTTTTTTGTTTGGAACAAGGAAGAAAATGTCACTGAACTCATTCATACATATGTATTTTATGTTTTTAAAAACCCATACATCATCTTTATTCAGCAATTGTAAGAGGTGAAGGGTCCCCCACAAGCACTGGTAAGTTGTTTCAGTGATTGATTAGCCTCTTTCATGTAAAGATTACATTTATCTGCTTATCCTCCACCCCCAGTGCTGACTCTCAGGCAGCAGAGCCTCTGATGTGCTGTTGTCTCTGATAAGAGAACCCTCAGCAGGATGCAGAGCTGGGCAGAGATGGCCAAGGTAAATCAAGCACAACCAGCAGCACAGCGTCCAGGTACTGTTCCCCACCTGACCATGTTGTTCTTGTAAGGCAAGCTAACTTAGCCCACATTTGGGGATAATCTAAGGCAGTTATACTGCTCCTGGTACCCAGAAACAGCCACAGGGAAACAATCTGGGTATTCCTACAAAGCATCCTCTCATGGCAACATACACTGCCAATATCCACAGGCTGCAGTCAGATGGTCTGGGAAAGGAACTCCTCCCAGCACACTGGCAGGAGGCAAGACAGACAGCTCCCAGACTGCAGTCTTTGGTGACAATATTCCAAAAGCCAGCTGCACCTGACTTCTTTCCCCATAGTACAGCTCAGCTGGTTCAAATGTCTGAGGAGAACCCCCTCTTCCTCTTACATGACAGCACAGAGAGTGGCCACATAGAAAATTTTCATTTTTTTCCTGCACTCACCTCCAGCTGAGCTAGACAGCCCTGGCCCAGCAACCACCTTCTGCTTTGTGCTGCCTCTGACCCACATGTCAGTGCTTTTGCTGCTTCCTTCCAGGTCACTGCCCTGCCTCTAAAAGCACATTCTCTCCACCTTCAAAGCCTTGACAGAGTCTAATTTAAAACAGCCACTGTCAGCATTCCCTGCTGGCAGTCTGACCCTCAGCTGACAGCAGAGCAGGCAGACCCTTCCTCCTCCCAATTCCTGCTCTATGTATGTACTTGTAGTAACAATAAAAGCTCAGGTACCTTCCTCATCACCATTTGAGACTTTATAGCAGCCACAGGAAAAAGCCTTTTCCTCCCTGATTCTGCTGCTCACTGAACATCTGCTCCCTGCCCGTCCTCACTGCTGCCCAAATAGACTTCTGTAACAAAAGCCAATCAACCTCAGGTAGTCACTGGAGGAGTCAAAGAAGACATGATTTGGTTAGGTCACAGTCTGATTGCAGCTCTCAATCTGCCTAGATCCATCAAAACTCCTGATGAAATGTTGTTCCCATCTATTTAGTAGATTATAATAGCAAATGTGTTTCCAGCCAAGCATTTTTAGAGGAATATTTCTCTGCAGACCCTTTCAAGGGAAGAACCCTCTGACATCTCTTTGCTCAGGAGGGTCTGAACATACCCTGCACCTTTTTGTGCTGCACCTGACTGATCCTTGTGCATGAAAACCAGTCATTCTCTCTTCAGGGGGGTGCCATTTTCTTCTCTTTTCCAGAGATTCTGGGCATGTGATCCAGCTGATACGCATGGTCAGTATATGGGACTCTCCCTGAAGGTACAAAAACATGTCTCCAGTCATTTCAGTTCTGGCGGCTCAGAGAAATCTTACTCTGCGTTCAGCCATGGCCAGGACAGAAATGCCTTTTACAGAGGAAGCTGGTGAGCTTGGCAAACCACATCCTCCTGCACCACGAGGGACAGGGGATGAACAAATCCCAGGCTGGTAGAACAAGGAGCATCAAAGTAGAAAGCTGCAAGATACCCTGCCAGTGATTTTTTGATGGGGGAACTCAGGGCCAAGCTAGACAGGTTTCCTCAGCCTTCCTCTGCAGTCTGGGCACCCTGTCACACCTCCAGGCTGGTGACATATTCTCAGCACTGGCCCTTGATCAGACTTCCCCTATCGTTTCCCATGGCCAGTACTCTAACATCTGACCAGAAATGCCTCCTTCATGGAAATGACTGCTAACATACATAGAGTTAGTCTTGCACATTTGCTATTTATGGTTAAGGAAATGAGGAAAAAAAATTAAATATTTTTACTTATATTGTAAAATAAAAAATGTAATTTGTTCCTTATGGGAAGGCAAGGGATAATCCATATTTAATGCTACATTGTTTCCCTTATGAAACCCTATTTTATTCTTGTGTAATTTTGTGAAAGAAAATTGGTTAAAATTCCAAATGGCCCAATTCTCTGCTGCAGAAAAATGGTAACTAACTTTTCTGTGAGCACCATGTATTTACTTACAGTTGAATGAAGTTGAAATGGCACTTGTCCTTGCAAGTGACCACGAGATGTCATTGATACCTTCCACGGGGCTGGGTACCCACTGAGTTGTGAACTCGACTGGCTTTGGCAGCACCCACCAAATGGTGCCAGGCAAAATCCTGCCTCTTGGTCTGAGGTTGTTTTTTTCAAAGATTTAGATGTTGTTCTTATTTTGAGGACAAGGACAGCTTGTCTCAGCTTGCCTCGGAGCTAACACGTCAGGATGACCTTAAGGATGCCCTCAAGAGTTGCTTTTCAGTGAAGTGGCCCTGCAAGCAGCTTATTAAAGTGGCATCAATTTAGCAGTGCTCTTTTGCAGTAGAATTTTGTATTTCAGTTTCCCATGTGAGGTTATGCATTTCTGTTTTGTGCTCAAGGAGGAGGAGGCAGTTAAAAAAAAAAGAAAGAGGAGTGAACTGAATATTCATAAGTGGGATAAAGTAACATCCTTCTCTTGAAGCAATGAAACCAAATGATTTTTAATGGAATTTGACTTCATCTCATATATTCTTAATAATCTACTATATAGTTATATTTTCTTTAAAAAATACAAGATATTTCATTTTTTAAAACCCCTTTTTCCTGAATTTGTTTTACTCTTTCTGGTCACCAAATAAATTAATTTCAATAAAGCAGTAATATATCAACTCTCAGTAATAAAGATATTCCACGATTGGGGAAAAATTAGTTTCATTTTTTTAGGAGTTTGAGTTTGTTAAAAAGACAATTCTGCCCTGAGAATTTTGGCAACCTATCTTTGAGTAGAGGGATTACAATATTGCAAATAGATTATGTTTGCTTTGCTGGCCACACTGATAATATTTCCACAAATTTGCTTTGCTGAAAGCAAATGTAAGAGACACAAAAGGGACCACACTCCTTTCCTGATTAACTACCACAGCCACATCTGCATCTCCTTCTCTCTGAACACTGCAGACGAGGTGTCCTGCCAGCAGAAGTGATCAAGTCTAGAAAGACTCTGTGCATTGATGCAGCACCTCCTATCTCCCCATGGACCGCCTAATAGGTCTTGTATTTCATACATCTCTCCTACAGTGTATCCACTTACTCCCTTCTATATCCACCACCCACCAGAGGCTCTGCAGGATCATGAACCTGGTGATCCCAAGCATAATCATGTCAACCACCCCTTGCATGCCACAGCCTTCCTCTCAAATTTGTCATAACCTGTTTGCCTTTGAGAGCTGTCCCCCTCTGCTGGATTTTGCTGAAATGTTAGTGCTTCATGGACAACAGAATCACAGAATGGCTGAGGTCAGAAGGGACCCCCAGTCACACCCTGCCATGGTTCTTCAAGCAGCTGGAGGGTCCCTGCAGCCATGGACAAAGGAAGCTCTGCACCAGCCACCTTCCTCTGTGTGCAAATTAACAAAAGTTTTCCGATTCGTGAACCTATTGGCTGGTTTGTGCTGTCTTTTTAGGAAACCTTTCAGGGCTTTTCCTTTTGCATAAGGATTGCATAAGCTTCAACTTCCTAGGAAACTGGGCTAAAAAGAATTCAAAGCATATTAAGTGTCACAGCTAAGATTAGAGCTTGCAGGCAGGGATATGTAAACCACACGTGTGCTATGAAGGAAGTAACAGTGTAACTGAACCCAGCTGGCTCCTTGTGAGCGCCTGAGAATCTTTCCCATCTACATTTCAGACCTCTAATGGACTGTCTAGGATGCAGGAATGAATAAATCTCAGGTTTAGCATCAGAAGAGACAGACCCGGGGCACAGAAGAACTGAAGGACTTGCTTCGATTTACAGGCACCAACTGTCACATCCTATGATAATTAATTTCATTAACAGGCCTGATATCAATCTCTCATTACTAAAGGAAAGTGTCAGAAAGAGCAGAAATTGCTCTCATTACACATCTGCTCCACCTAGACAGATAAATGCTCTGCTCCCATGCTGGCAGGACTGCCCGTGTCAGGAGAGCAGCTGCACCACTCGCTATGCTGGCAAAATGAGCATCCTCACAGACCAGCAGAAGCAATGTACTGTGAAGATGCATGTGAGGACCTGTGCTTTTAAGGATAAGGAACACTGCATGGCAGCCAGCTGACCTACATTTACAGCTGAAGATGTGAAGCTGACCCACAGGGACTTCTGTCTAACCTACAAACACAGACGGAATGCTACTCAAGCAGACCATGTCTTTTAAAATTATAAACTGAGCAGGAGCAGCAGCACAGGGACAGGCTTTTCCTGCTGCCACACGTGAGAGGCAAACCAGTTCAATATAGCATGATAAGCCACTGCCAGCAGGGAAGCACATCCAGGATAACTCCTACCACCTCAATGTGCCTTGCTGCAGGGAGGAAAGCAGAGTTTTGCTATGTGGAGGCAGAGCAAGCAGTGAGATGGCAGCCTGGGCTAAGCTGGGCAAACCAGGCCCTGGGGTCCCATTGCAGGCAGTAAAGCTGCAGCAAAGCCAGTGCTGCTGTGCTGTCTCTGCTGTCAAGCTCATGGCACCAAAGCTCACACAAGGAGCCACACCGAGCCGCAGATAGCTCGCCACATAACCTTCATAAAACAATGGGGACAAACAGTGCCTTGTAGGGTTGCTAGGCCATAAAGAGAGAAGAGGAAGAGAGAGAGGCACAACCTTCCCCAGGCACAGTGATGATAATTACATCAGCATAAGAGAATCACACACACTTGGGACCAGATTTTTAACCCCCACCAAACAAAGTAGCTCTGTTGAGATCTGTGCTGCTCCACACTGTATGAGGATCTCCCCATTGGCATAAATCAGCCTTTAGAAAAACAGGCTCCCAGTTCATTTGCTGAGTCCTCTTCCAAAACACTGATTTTTCTTGAACAGAGCATTCCCTGTCCCTCCGTGGAGCTGCACGGTCACATGACAGCTAAAGAGTACATGAACTCTTTTTCCATTGCTACAGTGGTAAAGGAAAGATGTCAAAGAAAAACTGAAAGTTACTACAAGACAAAATTGCATATCCTAAACCCACCTATTAAAGACACACTAAGTATTAATTAAGCTACCTTGTCTATACTTAAATTACACCACACCGTTTCACCCCTGAATGACAGTTCTATACCTTGGAATTTTGTGAGACAAAACCAGAGTAAGGAATAGCTCTGCTGGGCTCTGTCAATGTATGCAAATAACCACAGAAGGAAACAACTATTAATAAAGCCTGGATAGAAAGACATCCCCCAGATTATTCAGTATTAATTTCCTTTTAGTTTCATTTTTCAGAAATATAACCATCTTTTATCAAAACTTTACCCAGACAAGACTTTTCCTGGGACCGTGCAAATGCCTGGTGCAGATGCAATAACCTGGGAGCCAGTGCAGCTGAACTGCAGCACGAAGCAGGGACTGACTGCTGAGACACAGCCACGTGTATTACCTGCAACTCAGAGCTTGTGTTGGTGTGAGTTGCTGCAGTGGGTGTCTATATTTATCACAGACTTGACTGGGTCATGTTTGTTACCTTCCTGCTCAGGTAGAAGTCACCTCCACAGAGGGTCCTCATGGCATTTCTCTGACACCCTGGTGGAAAGTGTGATGTCCATACATTGGAGCCAAAATGGGACATAAGATTGAACACAAACCATTCATGTTCTCATGCATCATATCCTTGTCCTTCCACCCAGCCAGAGCCTTGTACCATAAAAAGGGGATAAGAAGTTGACTTAATACTTCCTTTTTTTATATTAAACTGTGGTTTCCACCATACTAAATAAGGGCAAGAAGAATGAGGTTTGGTTTGCAGACCAAGCAGGAACATTTAATATAAAAACCTAATCTGCTGTGATAGAACTGCTTGAGGAAATTCCTGTTTCCTGTATCATGGATTCTGGAATATAATTCAAGTCACAGAATCATAGAATCATAGAATATCCTGAGTTGGAAGGGAGCCACAAAAGTTATTGAGTCCAACTCCTGGTGCTTCACAGGGCAAGTGCTCACAGCTCCTTTCCTGAGACAAGTGCATTTTCCTTTCATGCTTATTTTCAATCTTTCATATTACAAAGGTTGAATCATTCACCTGTGACTGTCCCTGACAAATCTTATCAGTTCAGCAAGTCAATTCCAAATTTTACTCCTCACAGATAAGTTCAGCTAGTTCATGATCAGCAATGCTTTGTGGCCAAAGTTAGGCTCTTTTTACTTGTAGGAAACAAAGACATCTCTATTCATTGAAGGAAGATGGAAAAGAAAAACATTGAAATGTTTTTGAAATGAAAGTGATTACAGGATTCAACATCATAAGCCCCTAAACCACTTTTAAAAGCTAGAAGGTCAGAGGCTTTATAGCTGCTTTTGACAACTTTTAAACATTTTACCCTAATCTTGAGCTACAGCAATTTACAAGAACCTGAGGAGATGACAGATCATCCCACAGTAAGGAACAGCCTGTCAGACATAATTTTTGTTAGCAACCATCTCCTCTAAGAACAGAGGTAGTGACCACCATATATTCGACGTGGAAAATTACATATTCCCTAAAACCTATACTAGTGATCTGGATTTATGAAACATTGCAGAACTCTCTCAAGGGAAAGCAAAATAACAAGCGTATAATCCCTCTGTAGTCTAGCCTGAAAATTACAGGCCTGTAACACCACATAGAGAACTTTCCTCAAAAATCCTTCCTGAGAAGCCAGATGAAAAGAGAAGCCAGGTATAACATTTTCTATATTAGCACTACAGTATTGGCTCAAAGTTCACATCACTCCTTGTTTTCAGTGTCTTGTATCTGAGTTCCATGAAGCAGCAAATTAAATGGTTACACAATCTTTTAAAGTTCCCCTCTCCCCCACCCCATTTCAGTTACCTATGTGGAGAAAAATTTTTTCAACTTTGTGCCTTGTACTAGCTCTCCATGTGAGAGCCTATTTTAGCCTCAATTCCCACAAATTGTCACATTTTAATGGTTTCTTCATCAAAGGAGCAATGCCCATCTGGACACACTTAGCCAGCCACATTTCATCCCACACACGACATGAAGCTTGGTACAGCAATGCACCATCTGCTTTGGGGTTTAAGCTTTCATATTGTGCCCATCTTTTGCAAAAGGTTAAGGGGACACAAATCTTTGCTTATATGGGGCCACGGGTGAATGAGTCTATGCAGTTTTATCATTTGCTACTGCCAAACCAGAAGCTGAAACTACTCTGGGGGTGCAGACAGTGTTGCAGTTACAAGTGGCCACAGGCTTTCCCTTCCCCCTGCTTCTGTCCTGCATCTCCTTATCCCTGGAAGGTTCACATGGAAACTGTGAGGGAGGAAATCTCTTGTGTTTGCGGAAGTAGAGGTGTACATCCACACATGCTTTGTAAACACTTCAGTTTGCATTAAAGGTATGAGCTATGCATAATCATCATCATTTTTTGGTAGGAACACCCAGAAAGGTCCCAAACACTGGCTGCCCACTAAGATCAAAGTGGCTATGACAGCTACACCATAAGGGAGGACATGAGCTGCTCTGGAAAGATCCTATCACCCATCCGTCTGTTGTGACTGTGGGTGTAGAAAACAGGGAGACTTGTTGTTTCCTAGATCCTGTTTTCTCCCAAACCGCAATGCTTTGCAGATAATTATGAGCAAACTTCAGCAAGCTTTGCTTTCCAAGATGGTATTTCCATGGAGATATTCCTGAATGCCTCTAGCTGATGTCCTGGCTATGGATTTCAGCTTTGCTTCTAAAAGGTAAGATAAATAATGTGATTAAAAGCAAATAAGTTGTCTTTATTTCAAGGGATGTGTGTGTCAGGCTGGTGGGTTTTTTGGTGAAGCATATTTCTCACACACAAAGAAATTCCAATTTTGCTTTGCCTTCTAAATTTCTTCTCTGGTTAGTTTTATCTGCCCATGCATGCCAGGCATCCTGGAATCTGGATTGTGCACCATGGAAAAACCATCCTCACATATTCTGGGAAAGAATGAAATTTGCTAGTGGGGAAAGACCCTTCCTGGTTTTACTCAGTGTGATTTGGAATATGAGGAGGTTTCTGGCTTTGCTGCTGAGGTGGGTGCACCATGCACCAAGCCTTCAGACTGGAAAACTCTGAGCTACCTAAGGTACCTTCTCCCAGTAGTGTCCATACTCAAAACAATATTTTGCTCAGAAAGCCCAGATCAAATGTTAGGTTGTGTATCCCCTGAAAATAAATGCCTTACTGTTGCAGAAGCTGCAGAGCATGTGATCAAAGGATGCCATATGGGCTATTTATTAACAATGAAAAATGAATGCACCATTTGTCAGGCTGTAATTGAAACGGAACAACAATTCCAGTTTTCACTCCCACTGTTGATCTGGCTATCGGTATCATGGAGCATAAAGAGTTTCTTGCCTTATTACTCCTAGCACGAATCCACACCACAACAGGTTCACACGTGGATATTGGTAGTAAATATTTCATGTTATGACTCAATAATATGCTGGTATATATGTAGGCATATTGCCTACCAGCTTCCTACTTACATACATGTTAATGGGATTATGTTTATATACATATACAGAGATACAAATTCACATCCCAACTAACCAACAAACCCAGCAAAGATAAAAATAAAATCACTGCAGACAGTTTACATGTCATTCTGAATTCCAAGTGTTCTGAAATGCGACTGCAATTTTCAAGTCCACATTCTAAACAAACATGCTGTAAGAGCATTGCATAGAAGCTATTTTAAACTGTCAAAATACAAATCAATGTATTTCCACTTTCTTAACTCAGGTCTTAATCGAAAACAAAAACATTTCCAGATAAATGCTTTTTTAAGGCAAGGAATCATAGTTTTCTCTTGGATTCATTTCTACAGAATTGCCAAATACAATCATTAACAAAGATCACAAGCTTTATGATATTATTAGTCGCTTCCTCTTTCTACTTTTCTCCATTTTCTCCCCTCAAGGCAAAATGTCTAGAATTGCCCTTATCTTTTATCTACTCCAAGAAAACTTAGAAATTTGCAAGGCTGAGGGAGGCAGTTGGGGTGCCAAGCACCACACCAGAGGACTGACAGCAGAACAGCAAAAAATCTGCCATTCTGTTTTGAGACTGGCTGCAGTCATGGCCTTCACAGCGCTAAAAGCTGAGGGGCAGACCAGGAAAGGGCAGTTCATCCCATGTGACTGCTCCTCATCCCCTGCCACAGGGCCCTGGGCCACCCTTGCTTCCCTGGGACTGCTCACAGGGACCACCAAGACAGCTCAGGCACAAGGAGCGCTCCTTGGGTGTCCATTCCACCGGTGCCCAAAGCGAGGCCACCTGAACCTTTGGCTTGACGGTGAGAGAAATCGACAACATTTTGCCTGTGGTGGCACGTACAGTGATGGCAAAGGCTCAAAAATAAGTAAGCAGCCTGGATTCAGCCCTTTCAGGGTTACTATTTTGCAGGGACACACCAGCAGCACACCAGTAACAGGGTTTCAAAGAGTCCTTTGAAGAATCAAGAGGGTCACTCATTTCCCTCCAAATAAGTTGCATCCTACCCAGTGGTAAAGCTCCATTTCTTACCATGGGTTACCTTCAATGCTTCTCATTGAAATCTAAAACTAGCAAAATTCACATCTTCATGCACAGTTTCCTGCCCTTTTTCTTCCTTTCCAGTATTGCAACTATAACAGCCACAGATTGCAACTTCACAGATGCATGTCTGACATTAATGCAAAAATCTTCTGCAGGAGGATGATCAGGCAAGGAGCTGGTATGTCAATACTATGTTTTTCACGTCTTAAATCTTAACCTGAAAGAAGCTCTAATTCAGATTCCACAAAAAAATCCCAGGAAATCACAAACACATCTATAAAACTAAATATAATACAGCCTCATCTTCCATATAATGACAGTGCCTGCGATTTATAGAAGGGATGTTTGAAACCCAATGAGTATGAACGTCAGCCTCCCATGGCTCACTTGGAAGCCTCAGCCAGCAAGGACAGGAGCAGGAGTGGTCCAGAAACACAGGAACAAGCAAAAAAGTAGTTTAGACTATTTACAGGGCAAACAAAACAAATGTTTAGAAGACACAGAACCAAAGTTTGTCAATGCTACCTGGCACAATTGCACAGAAGTCATCCTTAACCATATTTGCTGCATCATTTCTCATTAATACAAGGCCCTACTTCACTCTCACAAGCAAAGGTGATAACAGGGCCACATGACTTCATGGACTGCCCTTCCACTTTTCATGGGAGCCACTTCAACAAGTTTCCTTCTGAGCTGAAATACAGATGGAATTGCACCAAGTGAGACCTCCTCTCTTCTGTTTGCAGAAAACTCTGACACCCCACTTCCTGCACCACCTCTCCTAACAAAAAAAACCCTATGAAATATTAGAGGGAGGTATTTTGAATAAGTACAGTGATAAAATGTTGTTTCCTGTAGCTGTCAAAAATACACATTTTCAAACTCCACTCCGAGTATCAGGGGCACTGCAGGTTGTTAGAGTGAAACTCAGGTTATTTAGTATCATTTTTGAAGCAGCAGCTATGATGCACTCGCAGGATTAGCTGCATCTTTGTATACCATGGGATTTCTGCAGTCTAAAAAGCTGCATTCCTTCATTCTGTTCCAGTGCTTCTGGTCAACAATCAATTCCTTAGGTAGCAATATTTTGGGGGGCTCTTCAGAAATGTTTATCTGGAGAGCTGTTTGCAACTGATGTAGGTGCAATGCAGTATCCTGCCACTTTGAGCACCACACACTTTGGGGGCTACATTAAAAACGTTCCCTTCCTTTGCCCTATTTTTGCTTTGTTGCAAAGCACAACTTGCAAAACAATCCACAGCATCAAACTTCACAGAAGTTACCCTTAAAAAAGAAAGGGCAAGATTAATCAGGAATTTTTAGAAGACTTGAGCAAATATTAGCAAGCAGCTCTGGTATTTTGAGTTTCCACTAGCAAAATAATAAAACCAAAGGAAACATTTTAATATCAACATCTTGCAGCTGCGTTTTGCTCTCTCATGCCTAAAAGCTTAAATCAATGTGTTGCAGCACAGGAAATAACCAGAGTAGGACACAAATGCAGTGTTTTAACTTAGAACATTGCAACAGTTAATCGAGCATTTTGTGACAGAAAGCCATTTACCAAGTACATTTTCACACAATTAAGCAGCAAACGAGACACAGCCCACAGGAGCCGCACATTTAATTGTGTCAGCAATTAGATCAAAAAGCACTTTACGCATATAGACGTGGCTATACGGACCTGACTTTCTATACTCACCGTGCAGCAAGGCATGGGTGTTACGTTGGTCTCAAAACAATTGCTTTAGAGCTCCAGGCAGAGCAGCCTTCCTCTCACTCTCATCTCGGCAAGTCAGTGTTTCTGGAAGGTGGCCAGGCAAGATCAGATTCATCAGCCAATAAAATTGTCTAAAGCTGCTGTTCCACAGGAGACTGTTCCTCTGGCTGCAGCCTCAGGAGCAGCCAATAAAGGAGAAAATCAGCATCAGAGTGCGGGTGAGCATTTTGCCCCATACTAAGGGTCTGCTCTCCAAAAACCCAGCTTCTCCCTGCCTGTGCTGCTGCACACAGTCACCCTGCAAGAAAAACAACTTGCATTTGGCTCGCCTGGCTAAAATAGGTGCACAGCTATTCTGAACACTGACAAGGGTAAAGGAATCAGTCAAGCAGGTGCCTCATGTGCTGGGAAGAAATACAGTGACATTCAGAGCCATGGATTCATGCTGCTACAGGGGTACCACAGCAGACCTAGCTTTCTGTGGAGCACTGGGAATTACTGCTCAAACATAGCTTCACTCGAGGACAGCCAGTTCATGGTGGGCAATGGGGAGACTGTGAAAACCTTACCCCTATTTTATCTTTCAGAGCTGGACCTGCTGCAGTGGCTGCGGGAAGCCATCCTGTCCTCAGCCCCACGTGTTTGTCCTGGACTTCATTGCCATTCAGAGGAGCCCTTGATTTCACCCTGCCAGTCCTACAGCAGCACCAAAATATCCCAGTGTGCAACAAGGCTTCACAGAGGTGGCAGTCAGAGCTATCTGACATCCGGGGATCCTCAGGACCTGCCTTTCCTTAGAAAAACAAATAAATGCAGTAAAAAAAAAATCAGTCTTACTATGTGTTATCTCACCAACAGTAAATCCTAAAGGTGACATGGCATTTGTGGCAGTAATGCATGTTAGCAGGTCAAGAAAGGCCTTTGGAGGTCTTCACTTGTAAATTAACACTCTGAAGAAGAGCAGGCCTATGTGTCATCCATCTGAATATAAGTATTTTGACAACAGATAACATACTTTGCCACAAAATCTTAGTGGAAAAAAAGCACAGGTAGTCTCTGCACACTGTTTTACTGCCTTGTTAGCATTTACCTGTCCTAACCTCTCTGAGGTAAAAACTATTTGGATTTGTTCCCACAGAAATTTTGCACCAAGATGCTTTATCTGCAGAGCTGACTTGCCACCCAATCTGAGGGCAGCCCAGGCTAAATCCCACATTCCCAGCAACATTTCTTTTAATCTCCTGACACAAATGAAAAGCAAACACTATCCAATCTTCACCAGTAACATTACATATCCTCACCTACATGTATTGGAGGACAAAATTGTCTGTAGTGCAGACAGCCCTTTGGAAGGTTAAGACTTTGCAAAAAGCTACACCGCACCTTGAAATGGGAGAGGAGCCTTAATGAAAACACCACTGGTAAGGAAAAAAATATTAGAATATGAAGATTGAAAAGTAGAATAGATTGGATATTAGAATCGGGTTAGCAAGACTGTCATTGACAATAACTGCTTTTTGTTTTCACATGCCATTGCCTTTAATCTCCTGGTTTATATGGATATATGTTTACATATTTATGCAAGACCTCTGATCTCTTTTTACATATTTATGTGAAATCTCTCCATTTGTGCTGATACTACAGCTCTTTGGAGGACCACAAGCCAAAGATATTACCCCCCAAGCTCTGAAGGCTGTGTTACACTGGAGGAGCTGGAAAAGGGTCTCCTCAAGAGCCACACTACGCTAAAATCAGGCAGCACAGAGACAGAGCCTAACCAAATTCAGCAGCCTGGACTTTGTAGTCTGATCTTGAAAAGCTACATGTGCAAGCATTTATGGTCTGGATTTTCCTTTGATGTAAATTGGCATAGACCCATGTCAATTCACACAGGCTTTTCTTCCAGCTGCGGATCTTCCGCTATCTCTGGAAAATACAGGGTTCCATTTGGAGCCATGGTATGCTGCCATATTGCCCATTCAAGGGCAGTGCTGGGCAGGGAACACGCACCAACCTGAAGGCAAGCACATGCTGAGGGCTCCCTTAAATAGCCTCTTGGGGCTTTGGGAAGAGTCTTGTCAAGTCATAACTGCGGAAAAAAGTGCCTTGGCTGCAAAGAGGCAGCCAAGTTGGGCATACACTTCCTGGTAGCAGCTGGAAACTAAGGGACTCATGACAGCAAGTGAGGAGCCCCCTTACCTTTGGGAGCAGGAGAGCACAAAGCCAGCAGCAGGCCAGGACCCACACCAGGGACATATAAAAGAGGGGGATGCCAAGTAGGTTCCCAGAGCAGCCTGCCTCCAGGAACTTCGTCATTTTCACATAGCTGAAAAGAAAAAATCAGTCAACCAGGAAGCTGTGTTGGTATATCCCATCCTACTGGAAAGCAGTGGGTTGATTTAGGCTGCAAGCTGTGCACATTGTGCTCAAAATCTGGTGAACACATCCATTTTCTTCTCCTGTGTGTTTGGAGTGAGGTCAAACTGCACAGGGAGGTACTGGTGCCGGGTTTGGTTTATCATTCATCATAAACCTTAGTTTCAGGATTTAAATGCAGTAATGGAGAACATTTTCTAAGCTGCTTTCTACACATATGTGAGGTGGTTTGGGCCCTAATTAATTTGGAACAGGGCAGGGAGTTCAGAAATTTTCCTTTTTTCTCTCTCACATCCCTGTGTCCCACTTTAGTTTTAAAGTGGTAAGGCCCACCTAGATTAAGGCACTAGGAGGGAGAAGGAAGAGAAAGAAAAGAAATCTAGCTGAGTTAGAGATGGCTGACAGGGCATTTCATCAACCCAATTGTGTAGTCAAAGCTTTTCAGAATCCATAACAAGAGTGGCCATGCAAATCAGTGAGTCATTGCAACAGCTGAAGGGGAAAAACCCTACACACAAAAAAAAGAGGAAAAAAGAAAATAACGCAGAACTCTGCTTATCTGCTGAACCTGCTCACTGAGGAGTTTCCATAGTGTTCTTGTGCTCTGCATGGCCATAGCCCATTTTTATTCTCCTTAGCACATTCATCCTTTGTGAACATTGTGAACTAGGGTGTTCCTTCGGGGAAAGCTACATCACTTTCTTACTACTGGGATAGCCCAGCAGCATGCAGGAAGCCTGTGACACTTCAAGAAACTGAAGCATATCTTTGTAGTTAGAGCTAAGGCTGTTAAATGTGCGTTGGGCTTCTCTGTGGCACAAGATCAAAAGCTGCTTCCCTCTTCCCCATCTCTTCCAGCACCTGGAAATGCAGCTGGCATCTGTGTGACCCTAGTGAGAGGGTTGGGTAGTCTTAACCTTCTAACACAGCAGTCTTCTGGTTTTGTACATTTATAGGCTCAGTATTTGAGTTCTTTAATACTTATATTTTTTAATATATAAATGACCTCAGTGTTAAAAGAGAATGTATTGATTTTTGGGAGAAAGCTGCTTTACACTCAACCCTTCACACCTACTTAGATCACAAAGGACAGCACGATGCTGTGACTTTCTGTAGTTTGACCTTTTCTAGCAAGGAGTCATGAAAGGCCATACATATCAAAAAACCAGTAAAACAATCAGAAGAACTCAGACTGTTTTTTCACTCGCCTCAAGTCTAAGCTGTTCCTGCTTGACAAGACTCCAGAAACATGGAGAAATCCAAGTGCAATATGCTCGAGAAAGCAGGCATTGGTCATAGGGTACAAAAAAAGCAGCCTACAAGAGAGTAACAGAAAATTATTTTCCTGCAAATTGTCTATCCCTGTGAGAAGTGAGACACCCTCTCTTGGAGCAGGCAGGGCACCGAGTGGCCCTTGCTTTGAGGGGGAAGGCTGCTTTGGAGTGAGCAGAATGTGGAAGGAGAGACAAGATCAAAGAATTGGGGTTTCAGTGCTCAGCTCCAGGTTGCTTCACACAGGCCTAACTCCATGAGCAGCCTGTGATGAGCAGAAGGGATGAAACCAGCTCTGTCAAATGTGGGGGTTTTGTGTGGCAGGTGTCTGTAATAAACACCTTCTGTATGGTGTCCTGTGATCTATCATGACAGATCCCTAGCTTATTCATTAACACAGGAAAAGAGACCTAAGGTGATTCACAGTTGGGGAAAGAAAGAAACAAGACATGTTGCTCAGAGCTCTGATTCAGATGAAGCAACACTGCAAGTCTAATAATGCAGCTTTTGGCCTTTAGTGTTATTTATGGGAAAAGTGAATTTGAACAGACCTGCTGGGTTTGTTCAATAAAACGAAGGGACTGGGTTTTTATTTACCCACACACCCCTCCTTAAATCAATTTGACACTGCAGTATAGAGTTGATGCCCTCTGCTTGGCAGCCTCATTACCATCTGTAACGAATGTAACATCTTATAAATAACTTATGTTGTAACAGCAAATACAGTTTAGAAGAAAGAAAACATTTAGGGAATCTGGGATCAGAAAAGTCTAGAGTGAGTCAACACGGGCCTCTCTGTTTCCATGGAATTAAGAGCATTACCCTACCCGCCTTAGCTGCAGTCAAACTGCAGCCCAAGCGACTGGGCAGGAAATATTGCATCAGATTATCAGAAAGGAAAGAAGAGCACTAAGCAGGCAGGGACATCTCCCAGGCAGGGAGCAGAGCGTGCTGGACTGGGACCAAGCAGGAACCAAACTTGTTTTCTGTCTCAGTTGCTGATTTCTCTCCCACTCTAGGCCAACCCCGAACTGTGAGGGGGAGGAAATCTCTATAAATAAATGAAAAACTTTAGCAAACAGCTGTTCTGGTGTAAATACCTTGTCACATCCCATTTTCTGCTTGTTGAAACAAACTTTACCCATGCTTTCTTTGCTGCACTTGGACTAATTTATCATGCATTATGTATGTTCCTCTGTCTCAGAGTTTAATTATTCACGAATCCCTCCACCCTCACCTTCTTTCCTCTTCCATGTGCACAAGGACCAGCGGGCACAATTCATCAACTCAAGCCCTCCATCACCACCAGCTCTCCTCCAAGGTGTGGGCCTGCAGGCTGCTCCAGGTCTGGACATTGCTGGGTCCTGCCAGAGATCCCCAAATCCATGTGTTTACTGACCGGTTTGCCTCAGACCTCGGGAAGGCATCGGAGCACTGCGTTAGGCCTGGCTGCTGATGCACGGAAATGTCACCTCCCCTGGGGCTCCCTGGCAACCCTCCTGCCCCTCAAGCAGGTGTTGTGGGCTGGGGGCAGCCAGAGTAACTCCTAAAGGTGTGGGGTGGCCACCAAGGCGTGCACCAGAAACCCCAAAGTGAGGTTTGAAACAAATTCTCCTCAGCCCCCACAGCGGCGGGAACCGCAAGGAGCCCTGAGGGCCCTCTCACCTGGGACGGGACTCATTCTTTCTCCCAGCACCATTTTCACTCAATTTCAGTCGGGAGGGGAATGTCTGAAGAAGGCAGACCTACCTGCTGGGTGCTGGGTTACACAGGGGCCGTGCCAGCCCTGTCCCCAGCAATGGTGGCAGTGGGGTACAGCGGATGTGGCCAGATCAGACGAGGAGCCCGGGCCTGATGGTGGCGGGGTGGCCAAGGAGAAGATCCATGCCTGGTGTTGGTGCCCAGGGGCTGGCAGCAGAGGAGCAGCCACTGTGAGGAGAAGGGCCAGAGGCTGCCCCATGATGGACCCAGTCAACTCCAGCCCATTCCTCCCCAGCCACACCACTGTGCACTGCCTGGCCTGTCCCTGAAACTGGTGCTGCCTCTGGGAAAATGTCCTCCAGTGAGGGCACCACTCTCACAATCAGTGAGGAGTGAGGGACACCGTGTGAGGAACAGCCTTGACAGCAGCTCAGGGTGGAGGAGAGGGGAGGCTGTGTGAGGAACATTTATAAACCCGTGGAATGAGGAATCACATACAGCACAGTAGCTTTTTCTGAGAGCCAGGATCTTGAAGCTGTTCTCAAGTTCCAGTGCCATGGGAATCTTGGTTTGACTCAGGTGTGTTCTCAACAGAATCAAGCATGTGAGTCATGAAGCATAAGAAAACACTTGATGCCAGCCCTGTCCTTCCAAGTCAGCTCCCAACAAGCAAGTCCAGCCAAATGGAGAAAAAGTACAAAATTATTACTGGTTTCTGTAACTTAAGTACCAGATACCATTGGCTGCATCTTATTCCAGCCCCCATTTCTAAACAGCCATAAATAGATTTGTTTTTAAAAAACCCAACATAGCACCTTTCTCCTTTTTTTAGTAAAGATGTTCCTGCAGTGTAGAAGAGGTGTAATCTGCTGTCACTACTGCTGTCCTAGGCCAGCACCCTCACCTGCACTGTACTGCAACCTCATTTAGCACAGAATGTCTCAGTCAGTACCACTGGCAAATGCATCAAGTATAATGTGCTTTTTTTAACTTTTAAGGCTTCCCCTCCAGCTTGTATAACATTGCTCAGCTGATCTCTTAATTTCCTACATGCAAAAACTGAGCTCTTTGTTCTGCAACCACACAGCTTTCATCTGCTGCCAAAGGGGAATCCATCTGGGTGCCATGACTTCCAGCCTTTGAAATGAGTCCTCCCCACACCCGTTAGCAGACAGGAGGCCTGTGGCCACAACTGAGGACGCCTGCCTGGTTTTGGTTTACCAGGGAAGCAGGGAGGATTGGAGAGCAGGCATTCTCAGCCTGGACACAAACCCTTCCTCGCAGCTAAACCTTGCAGGGTGAGGGCATTTGCCCAGGTGTAGCAAGACCCTAATTACCACTGTCCTTTCCCTTTGCTTTCTGCCTTTGCTGTGAAGCTAGTTAGGGGAAAAGATGGCATTTCATTTAACTGTAGAAGTTACTTTGGGTTTTTCCATCCCTCAGAGTGCGATGGGACTGGTTTCCTGTGCTGTGGCTCTGCTTGGCACAGAGAGCCCTGGGCTGCTGCTGGGGACTGGCCCATGATGGAGAGAAAGCCTCTGCAAGGCACAACCATGAAACACTGCTTGGGCCACTGCTACTTCTTGGGCTGGTCTCTCTGCTGCTTTTGCATAGCAGGAACCAGATCATGAAGCCAGATGCATCCTAGCGCAACCGATTTACCCCAGACGTCTCGTCCCCCACCCACAGTCCTTAGCCCCAGCAGGTCCCGCTTGCCTGGCCATCCTCACACCTGCTGCCTCTGACTCTGTGCAGCTCAGACCCCCACCTCATGTTTAAATTTCATTGTTGAGGGTATTTCTTGCTGTAATTAGTCAACTGATTCCCCCATATGCAAACGCTGGGGCATCCTGAGACTGTCACTTCAAAGGGCTTTTGTCAGATTTGTCACCAATAATTAAAGCATCTCCACCCAAGCAGACTGCGCTTTTGATCAAGGATATGCAGTTTGCTCCTGACTGTGGGCCAAGGAAAGCCGTAATTTGATCATAGCCCTGGCAGATGTCCTAGTGAGCAGGGGAAGCTCACTTTGTTATGCTTAGTAGCTCCTGCCTTTCAATCATGGGAAATCATAATTTGACTATTAGCATGTAAGAATTTTCCACACACACCAGCAAAGTTAAAAGGCCACTGTCAGCTTGGAACATGATGCCTTTCCTATGGAGGCTGATGAGAGGCTCCACACAAAATCTCTCCCTGCTCTTTGCCTATATAGTCACAGGTTTTTGAGACGTTACATTTTTTGCAATGAAAGTATTTAACTCTGCAGAAATTATTTATTTTTTCTTGTTTCTGTTGTATGAAACAAGAAGCAGCACCACAGCTTCACTTCTGCAAATATTTGCAGTATACACCTGCAGTGAAACACACAGGCTTTCCCTACCACAGCCACTCAGCACAGCAAGAGTGCTTTCTGCTTCCTTCAGCCTTGGGAAAGCAATTCATCCCAATAACGCAGCTGCTAGCAAAGACATCAGTTCATTTTGCAAATTCTTTTTGGGGTATTTCAAAGATGATTTTTTGTCTTTGTTAATATACCAACATTGAATCGCCTACAAAGCCCTCTGATTTTATTCCTACTCTACCCGTTTTGCTGAAAGGAACTGCTTCTGAGCAGTTTGCAAAACTGCCTTCAAATGTCTCCTAAAAATTTTCTATCTAAGAAGTCTGAAAAATGGTAGACAATTGCAAATGGTGCTTTATTAGAGTGATCATGGTCACCACACTGCTGTCTCATGCCTCAGCTGCTGGTTGTGTTCATGTCCTGCCTCTGGCCATATCATTGATTGCAAACTCTTATCAGGAAATGGTCCTTCCATCCTTGTCAGCTGTGTCCTCAGCCCAAAGGAAGTGGCCACCTGAGGCCTCCAGAGCCATCCTGCCTTTTCCAAAATAAACTAAACAGCAAAGTCCTTGGAAGTTGAAATGTTCACTGAGTGAAAGCTCAGTCCCAAGAAGAACTGCAGTGTTGTGTTTTCTCTGGATGCAGAGAGTAGTCTCTGCAGACTGTGATGCTGTGTTTCACAGAGATTCTGGCTCTACCTTGTAAAAACATTTACAACATATTGATCACTTCATGTAATAAATTGCAATTACAGCAACATTTCATCTGGAACCAATTGACTGTAATTCGTAGAATAATACTTCCATGTACTTCTTATATCATTTAAAGCCAACTATTTCGAGAGCTGTAAGGCTCTGGTTTGGTAATAACATTTTGCCTTCCTCAGGCTGACTTGTAAAATTTCATTGCAATAGAATAATGTAGCCAGAGGAAAGAAAATTAAAATTAAAAAGTAAAAAGATATCTAACGTCTGTCTGTGAAATGGAAAGTGGATAACCTAAATGTGTGTGATGGATGGCTCAGTGCAATGTTCTTCAGGAAAGAGCATGTACTTTCTATAGCTCTTTAGAATAAGGTCCTAACTCAAATCTATAAATCAGATAAGAGAATACTGCATAAAAAATACATGTCTTTAAATAGGTCAACAAATAGAATACTAAAATGTACATATAGGAGAGCTGTTGGGGTTAAGGGAACTTGCCTTCAGTTCTACTACGTGGCTCAGAATACCATCTGCAGAAAGTTTAAATGCATATTACTGATTGACACCCATATACATTCAGACATTCAGATTCCCTATTCTCTGTCCCATCCTTTTCTGTGTGCTTAATATTGCTAAAAAAAAAAAAAAAGAAGAAGAAAGAAAAAAGAAAGTAAGAAAGAAAGATAAGTAAGCTTGGTTTGCCAAGGCCCTGTGCAAGCTGCTTGCTCTAGGTATGCCTACATTCTCTCTCTTATCTAACTGACAAGATTAGGGGAGGAGAGAGAAAGTCATGTTCCACATGTGACAGGAACCAGTGCTTTCTTTGAATTTCTCAGTATTTCAGTCCCTTTGACTACAAAACACATTTTAGGAACAAACATGGAATATATTCCTCAATCCTGATTGAATGTTCATCTTTACCTTCAATTGCTTTAAAAATATGTTCAAATGGTGAATAAATAAAATAGAAATTCCCAAGGATGATTTGTTTTTCAGGTGGAACTGTTCAAGTCTTTCTTTAGTGGCATTTTCTAGAGGTAACACCTTCTAAAACCCTAAAAAGCTCATATTCAAAATACCAAATGGCAACATCAAGTGTCTCAACAGAAATAACATGACTGGTACTAATATGATGCCAGTGAGCTTGACACAAGGAAATATTGATTGCAGCAAACACTATGACATCTATTTGCCAGCATCTCAGTCACATTTTAGATCTTCATGCAGAGGGAAACCAACTCAGTAGCTTTAGACCCAGCTTATAATTAAATGACAATGACTTTAAAGGCTTGACTGATTCTTATTGGTCACAAATTTTCCTCTGTATTGTGGTAAGTTGCCTCCAGAGCTCAGCTTTCCTTCAGCACGTGAAAATCTGGCCTGTCACCATCAGCACTGGGAGCATCACTCAGGCCAGGAGGCAGCATGTGAGAGCTCTTCAGTCCAGCCAGATCCTGCTCAGAGCAGATCTTCCACAGGACCAGTGCTGGTACACAAGCATGGGAAGTTCTGGTGTGAAATGTTATTTCTAGTTTTGATTTATTCCTTGCTCAAAGGCTGAAGGATTTGCAAGCAGCTGGGCAGTTGCAGATAGATCTTCCAGAAGATTTAGCACTCTCTCACATACTCATCTCCATTATTACCTTGTTTGTAAAAGATGTATCTATCACTAGAGCTTTGAACTGAAATCTCACTGTATTTCAAGTGGGAGACAGAGGAAGCCAAAGTAACTCAGCAGATGTTGCCAGATGCTTTAAAAGCTACATTTAAAATCTCTCCAAGGACCTGTGTAAAAAAAGGCAGGGAAAAGCCATGTTTAGTGTTACACACACATAAACAGATCCATTAAATGAAACAGCCTTTTAACTGTTACTCGTATTGAGTAGTACGAGCAAGCACGTCATTGTTTGCTGTCTTTATGGATGTATCTGCACTGTGTTCAGCAATCCCATAATCCTGTTATTGCTGGGAACAGCTGTGGAGCAGACTGATAAGCTGGGAAATGAGCACACAGCTGGTAATGTTGAATAACCAGCTCCAGGCTGGTCTCAGCCAGAGCCCTTACACCTTGGAATACACACACCATCAGGAAACACCAGGTATCAGCAACACTGAAGCGTTAAGAGCTACTTCCCAAGGTAGCAAAGAACTACTTGGCATTATCAGGCTATTGCTGAGCTTAGGAGTTTCTGAAAAAAAGTCATCTGATCAGGTGTACAACACGGTACATATCCCTGTGGAGCAGGCTGACAGCCATACACAGGCAGGCAGCCTTGGCTTAACAAGTGACATGGGCCAGGGCAAGGAGAAGGAAGGGGAAACAGCACAAGGAGAGGAGGGAGATGATCAGAATCTGGGAAGGAAGTGACAAAAGGAGCAGCCTGGCAAGGAAAGCTTTCCCTGGAAAGACCAGTGGTATCATGTGCCATCTGGAGGCTGAAACCAGAAATGAACAGGATATATTTCCTTTCTGGAGTGTTAGGTAGATACATACCTTAATCAGAGCCAACATTAGATCATTATCAAAAAGCCTGTTTTCCTTCTGATAGCATATTCCCGACTCTGAAAGCGCCACATCAAAAATCTGCCAGACAATAAAATAAAACAAGTGTAGAAATCCCTCAGAGAGGATCCGTGATTTCCTGTCCTTCCTGCCCTGCAGTGGAACTAGGGCACAGACTGGCACTGTGTGTGAAGAGTGCTCTGTCCCGAGCACACTGAGCACACAGCTCTTGTGTGTCCCTAGAAATCTTCTTGTCAGCACTATTAATATACCAGGGATGTCCATGAGACATCAGCATTACACTAGGAGCATTGCTCCAAACAATCTGGCTTTTCTTTGATTACTTGGGACGTTGGAGACAAAATGCAAATTCAAGTAACTCACTTGGGATCAAACTAGACTATCTCTTCTCAGCAAGAGGGGATCATTTGCTAGCTTTGCTTTTGGCTGTCAGGAAATTATGTATATTAATTTATAATGAGATAAACCCAGGGAAAGCAACTTGAATGACTAAATGGGGTTCTGCTAAGTAACAGGGACAAAGAAGAGCAGGCCTGGATTCATAATTTTTTTCTTCAGATCTAAGAAATAGCTTGGGAAGGGCTCTCAGCTTCTCCCCCATGTGAGATATACTAACAGCTCCTTCCCTTCAGCCAACAACACAGGCAGGAAGCCGCTCCTCCTGGTGCTTCCAACTCAGGTTTTCTGCTTCATTTACCTCCTCCTCCCATGTAGGCAGGAGGCTGGCATGGGCAAAGGGTTTGCCAGGTCCGAGGGAAAGGAAAATGGAATGAAAGACAAGCTTGGAGAGAGGCACTGTTTGGTACCAACATCAGAATCACTTCTGCAAAGTGCTGAAAATGGAACAGTTTGCAGGCAGAGATATCAACACCATGAGCTCTTACATGAAGAGCTGAAAGGGACTCCCTGAAGCAGTGCCTCAGTAAAAGAAGGAAGGAAGTACAGTAACTTCTCTGGTGAGTACAGGAAGTGAAGAACACTGTACCTGCCTACCTCAGAAGCAAGTAAACTGTTGACCTTTGCTTGCCCCTCATTCCACCCCTTGACCAAAGTGATTGCACCTGCATTTTAAAATTAGCTTTTACGCAGAACACCTAGGAGTTGTTAAAACTCGGGCCTTTTCTTTTTGCATCAGAAAAGCACACTGTGCAAAGTTTTCAGGTGTTTTTCCCTCCCAAGTCCCATTTCTGACCCTCTTCCAAAAAACACCCACAATGTTCATCTCCAAACTCCATTTTCTGCCTGATAACACCCAGCCAGGAAGGGCATGCATCAATACATCCCATTCATCAAGCCAAGAACAGGACAGAAACATTACATCCTCTCCTTTCTGACCTCCATTTTTTTCATCTCCAAGGCAGTAAAAATAATGCATGACAAGACCAGGTACAGAATGTGATTTCCAGATACTCAGGTTCAGCACTACCCACCCAAACAGACTAAAGCTCCTAATGAGAGCCAGAAGTTGGCTTTCCTGAAGTTGCTGGCACAGGGTCCCACTGAACAATGACAAGACAATCACACTTGGCACTTCCCATCTCACCATGCAGTCATTTCAGAAAACACAGCAGTTGCCACGGAGGATCACAAGATTTTAGGTTTGTGTAAGCACCCTGTGATGAACTTGAGAGCTGCTGAGTGCCAGTATCACCCTCCAGGCATGTGATCCTCCCTGGGAGTGATTCAGACAGCAGCCATGGCAATGAGGAATAGCTACTAAGAATTTTAGGAGAGAAGGACTTAATTGAGATGATTTTCTATGCATCTACAGACAGCTGATCTGTAATACAGCAACCAGCTACAACACTACAAAGGTATTTCTGCATCCCCTTCTATCACCACCTTCAGACAACACAAAGAGATGAAGAAGTCCTCACTCTTGTTTCTCTGGAAGAAAACAAGCCCCAGAAACACTGATCCTCCCCCAAGGATATTTCAGCAAATGGAAATCTTTTGATGGACCTGGAATAACGGTCCTGCTTCTTTACCTGGTATCAAGCTCTTCATTTAGAGAAGCTACCAACTGTCAGGACACATTAACATGAGACCCAGGGCGTGCCAGGGAAGTCTGATAGACAGGTTAATACCCTTCCAGGGAACCCCAGTGACTGCAGTACACAACTGACCCAAATGCCACTCCAGATGACAGGAGCCCACTTTCCATTATAAAGCCCTTCTAAATGAAATGGGTATTTTAGTAAATTAATTTTATCCAAAACAAAATCCCAGCAAAAGAAAAATAGGACAAAAAGTGCTCTAGGATGATGCTTTTTAATTGTTATTTTTATATTTTTAAAAACAAATCAAACCATTAAAAATATTACAGACATGTACTGAAATTTCCTGTACAACAAATATGAAAACAATAAAATTTGTACATCATTTCAAGATATTCAACAGTCACTTATTTGAAACACATCAACTCTTCCCTTCTTAAGCAGGCCCCAAATGGGAAAAAAGAGTAAAACAGAAATGCAAGAGATGCAATTGTCACACAGTGGAGCTTTCAGTGGACAGCTTTAAATAAGCAACAGTGAGAGAAAACACTGACCAAAGAGACAGATCTCAGCAATTATAACACAGAGAACATCAGAGGGCAGGGAGAAAACATTTGCAGGAATTCAAGTCATCTTGACCGAGACAGATCCACAAGGTAGCGGAGCATTACCTGCAGTCCTCCTCTTCCTGCAGAGACATCCTGTAAGGAATGTCCTATTTATTCACACTGATACTACGCTCAACTTTAGGTTTTTACAACAGTTTAAGCCCTACCAACTTCTCCCATCTATACATGGAATCAACAGGTCATTTACGTCAACTTTCAATCTTTTCTCACAATGAGTCACTTTTGGAAAAACACCTGCATTCAGTTCTTTAAAAATGGATACTCATTAGATGATGGCACAAGTGAGAATTTAATGCCTGCTTCCAACACCAAAATAATGGGACAGATCAGTTTGTTTTCTCTAAGAGGATTTGGGCAGTGGTTAGGCAGAAACACATACTCTCCTAGCTCGCTTTCTGATGTTCAGCTGCAATAGAATGGAAAAAACAGCACCTAGCATGGAAGACTCATCTCCTTCTCCTCTATGCCATACAAAACAAGGGCCTTCTGAAGCAAAAGAGTACTTGCTACCCTAAGGCAGCAAGTTCTTGGGAGACCTGGAATAATGAATACTGGCTCTGTGCTCTGCACAGATGTGCAGTAATTAAAAGAGTAAGACAGTTAAAGACAATAACATGACTGCAAAGGGCAGGCTTTCCTCCCTCCCAGTTCCTTTGGAATGGTTCTGTTTGGTCCAAGTGGTTTGTCTTTGTCATCTGACAGCAGCTTAGGAAGAATGTAGGTGAGAGATCCACTTTGTGGGCTGCCAGTTTGGATGGAGCTGGGCAGGATCAGGAACCTCAAGATGAGGGTTTTAAATATTTCCAGAGAAAGAGAAACAAAATTGTATTCAGGAACCCACAAGTGGCTGCTACAAGAAAAACAACAAACAACAACCAACCAAACCAAGCCCCAAAACCTAACAACCAAAAGTGTACTGTGGTTTGTCCTCCAGTTTTGCTCACACAGCATACCACAGTTTCACACCAGGTTGTAAAAAATTCCTCAGGATTTTTGTAAAGTTACAGTTGTGCACCAGGAATTCCTATGTTCTCCTTCAGCTGATATTGGATCCTGTGAGGTCGCCAGGTTCCACTGTAAAGCCACATATACTCCTAGTATCTGTAGCTTTTTCTGACAACTCTACTAAAACAAAGAAAAACCCCCAAAACAATGACAACAGAAAAGCAGCAGAATTCCAGGGACTCTGGTTATTAAACCTTCATAAGACTTTTCCCTGCTTTACAGCTATTCTATAGCATTATTCATAAACTTCATCTGACATGCAACCAGTGCAATGACCCAAAGACCAAAAAAACACACCCTCCCCCCACCCCAGGCTACTTAAGTCCTTCATTGGTAATGCCTTCCCAAGTCTAACAGTTATGTACCAGCAAAATAAATCCAATCTGATCCTTGACTTGTGAAATCAGCAAACGGGGGATTTCTGCTTGTTCCTTCTGTTTCTAAAAGGACCAGTCAAAACAAAAGCAGCAATATATTGCAAATAATTACAGAACAATTACACTGGATCAGTGAGATGCAGGCAGGTAAAATGTGTCTCAGTTTTGAATGGCTAAAACAACCAAGAAATTTGTCTTTACAGCAGAATTTTGTGCAATGTCTTTTGGTAGAAACAGTAAAGCCAGTCAATCCGTTTGGGAGTGCTTGAACACTTGGAAACTTAGTTTCAACATTTTCACAGATTTATATACTTGAGGAAAAACAACAACAATGATAAAAAGACACCAACCTGAGAAAAACTCTATTAGAGTGAGCATTATTCAGTAAATCATATATTGCACCTTTAAATAAATCATTATAAATTGTATAAAAACAGGAATATCAGCCAGGAACGGGGAGGAGCTATTCTGTCCTTCACCCACACCCCCACACCCCCCCCCCCCCACCCCCCCCCCCCCCGCACACACATTCACAGATTCACTTGCTCTGTTTTTAACTACAGTTAAAGCTCGGAGTGCCAGACCACACTCCTCTTCCTCCGGCAGAGGCACCGAAACATTAAGGCAGGGGATATTTGTGGTGAAATGCAAAAACAAAGCTCACCTCCAAACTTCTGGAGAGTCCTGCCAACAGTGCAACTACAGTTAAGTTTGACATAAGCCTTACTTAAAAATCTGTGTTCTCATTAAGAGTTTCAGTACAAAAATAGAATCTCTGCTGTTTTTTTTTCTAGAGTAGCAACTAGAAAAGGCACAATTTCCAAGTATAAATGTCCATTTGAAGGAGCCATTTGTACTCCTTTTTTAAATAAAAAGGAACACAGGAAAAAAAATAGATCACAGAGGCACGTATCTACTAACTAAGTAACCAGATACAGTAGATAAAATATGTTCCTGAAACTTATAATTAAATATATTAAAACAGCCCACAAGCCTGGTGTCTGTAAATGAAATCATATAAAATTGTAATAAAAAGCTTGTGTTATTATTTTAATATTTAAATTCTAGTTCACTGTTCATTCTGCAAATGCTATTTCACCTAACAGTACTGTTAAATTCCCAAGAAAAAGCAAGATTCCTCTGTTAACATTAAATAGTTTTGCTTGGGTTTTGTTGTTTGGGGTTTTTTTAACATCAATCTGCAGCTCCTGCCAGCATTTTGTTTTCCTCCTGTGGATCACACCTCTGAATGCAGACAGAACTGGAGAAGCCAAACATGAGACACTGCACACAATCCCAGAAAACACGAGTCGAACATCTCCCTCTCCTATGGGCAGGTAACACCTCCTGGAGGCACTGGGTTCCTTCTGGACTATGTGTGGTAGCCATTGGCCTTCCCAAAGGCTGGCCCAGGGGTGAAGTTTTCATAGATTGCCATTGCTGTCACGTTTTGGTAGATAAGGTCAGTTTTTCTCTCTCTCTGGGATTTAATGATATCCATAACACACTGGTTTAGGAAGACGTACTGGTCCTGATGGGAGAAAAAGAGAAGGTAATGTATTTCTAAAAAACACCTGATTTTGGAAGTAATTTTGCTTCTGAATATAGGTTTGGGCACGCACTGTTATCACAAAGCTAATTTTGGAACTCATATGTACAGTTTATAGAAAACAGAACTGGAAAGGACCTCATGATGTCATCTGATCAACCACTCCCCATAAAAAAATTAGGATCAAGTTTTGCTGTCTAGGACTAGGATCTGTCATCTAGCGCTATCCTAAAAGACTTTCATGATGCAGATTTTACACCCTTTTTCAAATCAGCTTGAGATAGTCCACACACCTTTCTGGATCAAAGTGATAATTTCAGCCAGAACACTTGTATTCCTGAAGAACACAAAAGCAAAGATGCACACCAAGGCCACCTGACTCCAGATACTTCTAGCTCGCAGCTAAAGGATAAAACCCACACAGGTAAAACAAGTCTGCAAAAAAGTCTGCTTCAGGATTTGATTCCTTCCAGCTGCAAATGTCACTCCTACGAAGCGCTCTGTAAAGAGACTGCTTGGATGTACCATAGTCCCTGGCTGCAACTACTTTTGTGGGGAAGAGATGAGGCAGGAAGGAGAGAAGTTAAATGAAGAGCAGTTTTAACGCCTTAATATCTTATTTGCCTGTAATTCAGAGCTACATCAGGATGATTATGCACGTTTGAGACACGTGCTGCTGGACGGGAGAGAGCCTCACCTCGGTCTGCACCATGAGCGGCCGGTGCATGCGGAGGTCGTACACCACTCCGTACACATCCACAGCATTCTCCATTTCCATCTGCTGGATCAGGCGGTCAATGGCGATGAACGTCCCCGTCCTCCCAACGCCAGCGCTGCAATGACACGCACAGGCTGTTCGTGCTTCCTCGCAACCACCTGCGCACTGCTGGCCTCGTGAAAAGCCAGGATGATGCCTCCTACTGCTTCAGTGGTAATAAAAGTCTCGGTAGCACACAGGGGTGGCTCTTACCACCACCAGGAGGGGTTTCTCAGCCTTGCACATGAACCAGATTATACATACAAGCTCTTGAAAGGACAACTTGTCCAGCTCAGCTTTCCAAGCTAGGAGAGATGTTCTGTTCTAATGACATTTGGTATCACTTCCTTTGCTACCTACACAGCACTGCTAGTTTCTGAAGTACACAGCAAAGGTTTTAGTTCGGCAGCCCATGTCCTTACACAGAGACTTACTCTGGTTTTAATACCAGTGAAAGAGAACTGACTGTAAAAAAGCCACAAGATAAAAGATAACATCTTCTTCCTACCTGCAGTGCACCAGAGTGGGAGAATCCATTGGATTCTGGCTGCTGTACTCATGAACAAGGTGCCTGAAGTTGATGAGGAGGTCTGTTGTCTCTGGCACACCGTGATCCGGCCAGGAGGTGAAATGGAACTGGCGCACCGTGTGGCTCTCGGGGGTGTTGGACTGCAGGAACAGACATTAAAAAAAACAACCAAACAACAAAAAAGACAATGAAAATTGGCTCCAGAGGAGTAACAGCTGGGCTTCCTGACACAGGTACTGGGCCAAGCTCTGCTTCATCAAAGATGCCTGTTACAAACTGTGCGGTGATTTGACCGATGATATCCTAGTTTCCCTCCTCCTTCTGCTGTGGTAGAGAATACTCTGAAATAATTTCCTTGTAGTTCTACTTTACTCCAGGCTCATATCTCCTGCCTTGTATTTGCTGATGGGGCTAATTTTTCAGTCCAAAAGATAACACAGGCATCTGCGTAAACACAAGGTTATTTACACACCAACAACCAACAATCAAGGCAGTCCTTACCTTTTCTACAGTGAAGTCCCTTATTGTCCATTCTGGAAGGACAATTTCTGAGACCATCGTCACAATAATGTCACCATAGCTCTTGGGTTCTTTGTCTGGCCAGTACTGCTCACATTTTGTCTAAGAAGAGAGTTACAAAGTTAGACACGTCACACACAGCAATGAAGCAACTCACCCTTACTTTTAAATAACACACCACCTGAAGCAGGGCTAGAAAGCACATCATCCTTCTCAAGGGCTATTCCAGGGCAAGAGAAGATCTACCAAAATCATTCTTTAGAGAGAAGAATGCACCCTTAATGATAGTGATTCCACAACCCTCCTGAGACAATCTATTCTGGTAGTCAGCAGATATGAAAATAGAAAAAAGCTAAAAAAAAAAAAAAAATTGTGCTTTTTAAATTTAAAAAACAGTCTTCCAGCAAGAGGAAGGTTATTAAAAGAAAGTGGTCAGTCTCCAAACCACTAAGGTAACAACAAAATTAGAAGAGATGCAGCTGCCTTCAAGAGACAATTCAGTATTGATAACAACATACCCGGGCTTGTTCCACACATTTTGTCAACATAACAATAGAGTAGATATTCTTTTCCCAAATCATTTGCCAGAAGTCCTCTATAGTATTGGGCAATGGACCCTGTGCAGCAATAAATGCCTTTTTTGAGTTATAGCCCTGAGAAGAAGAAAACAAAATAAATATATATACACACACGTCAGTGAGAAATAAAAGCTGATTTTAAACATTATTATGAGCTCTTTTGCGTACATTAGAAACATATACATTATATTTCATTTCAGCTAATGAAGCAACTTACAGGCATATAGTTTGCATTAATATAATCACCAGTTCCAGAGCTTTGATTTGAAAGTTTAACACGAGAAATATCATCTGCAGAAAGAAAAAAGGACACAACAATTATGAATTTTAGAAGTGGAACCTTTCAGGAAAATATTGTTTATCTAATGTATGGTTTCTAAATAAAAGGTGTTCTAGAACAATGTGCATTTTAAGAATAAGAATATAACTTTAGGAATCATAAATAGCAGTAGCATTCAGAAAAAGGAGTGGCCAGGATAAACACTCAAAAAACACAGGTTATTTTGGTTTTAAACATGGTTTGGTTTTGCCTATTTATATATATTTTAATCTAACACAATACTTACTACAGTTTTAATTACCAGATTTAAAAAAAGTGATTTGTCTCCTGCTGCTATGGTAGTTGATGTTTTTCCTCTAAAACATCCTTAAGTACCTGCCACTGTTCACCTTTCAACTCCTTCTGACACTCCGCTACACTGGGATGCCCATAGGCAGCTTGACAGGGCTAAAACTCTTACTTCATCTGCAAAGCTGGCCAGCAGGGTCTTACTATTTCTCATAGCTCTGCACATTTATTTGTCTGTGGTCAACTGTTATCCTCTTGTGTTTTCAACCTGGATTGCATGTTTCTCACAAATGGAAAATTAAAGTTGTTTAGTTAAGGGAAAGTTCTTTACAGAAGCTTTCTGAAAAAATATCCTTGAGAAAAGGCTCTTTCTGGTTTGCTTATCCAGTGACTTTGGGAAAGCAGCAGCCCAAATTAATTCATTTGGAAAATGACACTTGAAACCTCTGGGTACTAGTAAAGCCAGATTAGCCAAACCCAAGGTTTTTCACTTAAAAACTCAATCAGTAGAAGATGCAAACCCAAAGAGAATAACTCACATGGTAAGACATTGTTGTATCTATTTTTTCCCCTGTTCTCAGGAAGTTCAGCAGCAAATTTGGGCTGATGAACACCAGCAGACTTGAGTTCCTACAATAAAAGGAGGATTCATGAGCACCTAGTCCTCGTTTAGCAATCATACAGAAATGTGATAAACAGAAAAATACTCCAAACACTCATGTCCTGTGCTGAAAAAGTAGGCATGTTAACATGAGTTAAATGTCAATAAAATTCATCTTATTACAGAGTGGGAGGGTGACAGTAGCAAATCTGATAGACAAGGGATTAATAGAGAGTGTAGAAACAGCAGCATGTTTAAAACTCACAGATGGCCTTTAAAAGCCTGGAAAGAGTTTTGTGGAAACAGACACTGATATCAATGGCAGCTCCTTCTGTCCCCAAGGCAGGGAACTACTCCATAAGCTCTGCAGACACTGCACAGAGAGAGGAGCAAACACAGCAAGAAGCGACTGAAGGAAGCAAAATCTGAGAGGAAGGCAAGGTGGAGCACCAGCCTGTGAAGTACAAAGACCCAGAATCTGAAGAAGAAAGTCAATTAATAGCTTTGAGGACGAGAAAAAAAAACTAGATTCTTTAACAGTAGACATGACAACACAGAATCCTCCCTGACCTTTCCTTCCTGTCCTTTGTACCTTACAATAACTGAGCTTTAGCACATTTCATAGAAGAACTCTTATGGTCAGCAAGCAAATCGTAATTGCTGTTTTCTGAAGGAACTATTCACAGGTGTGGTTGGCAAATCACACCCACACACACTGAAGAAGTCAGTGAGATTAGCAACAGACCTGTCTTGATATCTACAAAAAACCCCAAAACAACCCAAGATGAGAAAACTGAAGTGCAGAGAAATTATACAGTGTCCCCTAGGCCAACTCTTTATATGACTAGGGCAAGGATTCAGGACATCTGTCTCTGATGAGAGCTCTGTTAAGCAGGCCATGCCACAAGCTCACAGGCTGAGATAGTAATTCAGGACAGGATGTATTTATCATGCACTTCAACTAAATTTGGAGCTGCATGAGGGAAGGGAAGGCTATACATACAGCTTAATCATCTCTGTAAAAAAGGACCCTTCTCATTCCCTTCAGTAAGCCTTGTGCATGCTCCATAGGAAAGATGATTTGTCTTTCCAAAAATATTTGTCAGGAAGCTCCCTCTCAACTGAGGGCACACACCTCATACTCTTCAGCAAAACCACAGTTGGAGTCAGCTTGCTGCTTCTTGAAGTATGACTCAAAGTTCTCCACTTTAATCATTTTTGATCTAAAATGAGAAAAGCCACATGTCAGCAACTGGTATTAGGTAAATAAGCCTTGAATTAATTCAGTTAATGTGTTAGAAAGTATGCTTTACTTACTTCTTGATTCTTCAGGAGACAGTGAGGGGAAGAAAAAAAGGCTGATTAGACACATGCAGTTGTATTTTTCATTAATATCATTTAATATTAATGTTAATCTAAGACTGAAAGCATGACTGTTAGTTGCAGCCACAAAATGGTGTATTTATAGGGGACAGGATATCAAGCACAGCATTTAACTGCTCTGTTAAATCAAGGAGAGAACACTGCATCCTTCAGGAGAGGAACATCACACAAGGTGTCAAGTCAGCTGCCTACTCCCATTGGACCGACTCCATTCCTTGGTGTATTTTATGTTAACTATCAGTCTACAGAGGTGAGATTCCATGGGATGCTGTGGCCATGGCTTCTCCATCAGCACAAAAATTGGTGCCAGAACCAGTAATGTGATTTAATTGCAGTGCCTGTGACTTCCAATACATTGTGGTTACCCCCTCCATGGCCAGCTTTTACAATCACAACATTATCTGAATTAATGGCTCGGGACAAAATAGTCATTAAAAAAAATAGAAAAATTCAGGTCACAGAACATATTTTGCCTTTGTGCACTTTATCAACAATTTGGATTGTTCCCTCAACGTGCACCACGCCTGTATTTCATTCAAACATCCTGTTTTTCAAAACCACACAGAGCATTTGTGTGTCTGATAGTCATTCATGAAATGAACACTCAAATCCCTGGGGTGGTTCTAGAAGTCTCAGTCAATATAAGTATTTTTAGTCTACATGCTGGAATCTTTAAGTTCCATGAGGAATTAATACTTAAAAATACTCTATAGAACTGCAAAGGAAACAAGTATCTGAGGTCTGAATAATTTTTGCAAATATCACTTGAGCTCAGAAAACAACATAAGAAAAGATATGGACTTACTTAATTGGAGAAAAGGACACTTCAGTATTTCTTTTATCTTTCCTATAAGGTGAAAGAAAAGAACACAATAGGTTCACAGTAGAATTCAATGGAATGTATATGAGATTTCTTATGACAGCTATTTCCTGTGCCTGTGGAGAACAATTTCTTTTAAAGCATCTAATTCTGTGAAAAAAAAACCCAAACTCCTGAAGCAAACTTTACATCTGGAATAAAAAAAGCCAACTTCATCCTTCTTTTGGTGATGCTGTGCAATGTGACTGCTTCTTTCTGTTGGAACCAGAGTATAAAGCGTGGATACAAAGCACATATTTTGGTGGAAGACGTACACCTGAGGGATCTGCACCACTAGCTAGTGTCTCAGGAGAACTGCTACTAATCCCAGAAACCCTACAGGAAGTGTTCAACAGTGATGTGTCAGTCATTCAGTGGTAGCTGAATGAAAAGAAATGTTGCTAGCTTTAAAGGAAGCTCTTCCCATGGTTGTACACAGCTATTGGACACAATTGTGAAAATAACAGCAGTTACTCAAAGAAACTAAGAAAAATGGACTAAGGGCCCTACAGCTAACTCTAGAGAAAGGATGTACTACATGATCAAAAGCAGAAAAAAGCCTTTGTGCTTACAAAGGCACATCCCAGATTATTTGGAAACTGAGAGACCAGCTCAACCTCATCAGCTTCTGGAAATTCCAGAATAGAAGTTTCATGTGACAGGTCATCAACCAATTAAAATGAATGACTAACAGATAATTTAAAATCAAACCATCTAAGGTACAACTACACCCAATTACTTTTAGCACAAAAATTTGAGATGTTTGCTCACTTTTGACTGAATGACTTCATCACTATTCATGAATGGTGAGGCACTGGCACAGATTGGCCAGAGAAACTGTGGATGTCCCGTCCCTGGTAGTGTTCAAGGTCAGGCTGAATGGAGCTCTGAGCAACCTGGTCTTGTGGAACGTGTCCCTGCTCATGGCAGTGGGGTTGGAACTGGATGATCTTTAAGTTCCCTTCCAACCCAAGCCATTCTGTGATTCTCTAATTCTGTTCTATGAATTAAGATTTATTCTGTCTAGCTCTTCTGAACTCATTAGTTTGTAACTATGGGGTTAAACAAAGTTATTTAACTGGTTTAATACTTCAACTCTAATCTGTAACATACAAACAACATCTTTAATACAACATATTTTAAAACATTTTGACAGACATGTATCATGACAGAGAGCCCTTTTTAGGAGAAAGATAGTAAAGTGAAATATTGATGCTCCTCAACACAACCAATAGAACAATAAAAACTCATTACCTTCTCCTTCTCCAGAATATGAACCCTCCTATAGCGACTACAGCAAAGATAGCCAAAAGGCATCCAATAACCACTCCAGCAATAACACCTGATAAAAGAGAATAAGTATTACTCATTTGCCTCTTCAGTAACTTCTAACTGAATCAACATGCTACAGCAGAACCTTGCAAGTGACAGAGCATGCTCCACTCTACTAAATATCTTGTCTCTACTGTCCTTTGGCAGTACCAGTATTGAAACCTCATTAAGAATAATAACCAGAGAATGTTAAATTAATAAAAAATTGGGATCAAAGGACCAGTATCTGCATTCCAATACACCTGCTTCTAGTTTAACAAAACTGTGAGAACATCAGTTGCCATTTTCTGCTTGTTGCTATAGCAAAGTCTCACCGTGTCATCCAATCCCTTTCAGCATTGGGATTTCAGGAGCAGCACGGATTTTGGCTACTCCTGCAGTGGAATCTTACATGGAAAAAAAGGGATCACCCGCAGAAGTAGCAAGGTATGAATTTACAGAGCAGTGCCACTGCAAAGCTAGACAGAAACAGTTCATACAGAGAAACCAATGGGTGTTTTGATCTTATGAAACTTGCCATAATTAAGGAATCTCCACACGCTGTGTATGTGTCAAGCCGCCAGTCCTATATTTGACATTAACTATACCTGGATCCTGGGGTAGTAAAACCGGTTCAGAACAGGGTGAAAATGATACATAACTATCTTCCCCCTCAATCATGTTGGCCATAAAGGTTATATTAGTGAAACCTGCAACACATGCCCTGTTGAAAAGGAATAAAAAAAATGAAACAAAACAGGTACATTACAGGCTTTTAACAACACTAACCAAGATCTGTAATCTTTCCATTAGCTGATCTTTTAGATTTCAACAGCAGAAAACTCAACAGAAGAGTGGTTTGAAATAAATACCTGTACACACGAAGAGGAATCAATGGTCCGTTTTCATAGCCATACATTGTGTTTCCCTTGCCTACATTAATGATGTTTTTACCATTCTGAGAATGCGAAGAAGGTGATTCTGCCTGCTCTGTTTTTATGACATATGTGACATAGGCATTTGTCTTCTTCTTCTTGAAATCTTTGTATGTGTTGTTCAATTTAGACTTCAACGACTCAGGACCTTCAGGAAAAAAGCAAGGATATATGTGATAAAATTCATCCCCTAGTTTTGTATCAATTGGCACAGTGGCTGAGATGGTCACATTAACCACAGCTGTCCCTTCTCTGTAAGTACTGCCTGAATTGAAAGGCTGACTGCAACAGATAATGTCAGAAACCTCTTCTACTGCAGTGGAATCTACTGCACTACCTCTCCCCAGTGATGTTTTAATTTGCTTTTGGTTTTACTTCTGCCATGTACAGTGGAGCTTCTTTGCAAAGCTACAGTTGTGGTGGCATGTGTAGTCCTCGTGGACAGGCTGCACTAGCTAAGTCAGCTATATCCATACATGTTCTACAAATTCTTGTATGTACAGAGAAAAATGCAAATGGTGTAGAAAAAGTCAGTCAGCATTTGGCAACATTGTGCTACCCAAACAGCATCAGGCCTCATTCTTTGTTCTATCCTACCAGCAGTCTCACACCTAAACCGTAAGAGATGAAAGCGGCAATTTCTGCCTTTCCTTGACATAGACAAGCACTAGACAAAACAATGGTCAGAACAGTTTCCCCTCCAGAAGACTAAGAACAGGCTACCACAGTAAGCACTGACCAACAGGACATCATTTTCAGAACAGCACCACTTTACAGCATCTGTTGTTGTAGCAGATGAACCCCAGAAACTTGAGGCAACTATAGAGTTGAGGCACATGTAACCTAACAGGTAATGAACAAACTCAACCTACCAGTTGTCCCAATAACCCCAGAGCAAGCAAAGGGACAAATCTTTCCAGTGTTGAGAGAGAACAAAGAATCTCACTCATTTGACAGAAGTTTGCATACATTGCTCTCTACTGACTGCCTTTACAAAGCTAGAAGTTCCTTCTAAAAATGGGTATAATAATGAATTCACTTCTAAAAAGGAGAAGCCTCGTGGGAGACACTGAAAGGTAGAAAAGCTCTATTAAGTTTTCTAGAGCTGTGCAGACAAGGGGTGATCTACCACCAGCAGCAAAGCTCTCCTCAGCTGTAACTCTGCAGCAACAGGGTGCAAGGCAATGCTTCTAAAGCGCTAACTTGGTCTCATTAAAAGCAGATGAAGTTGCAGTTAACTCAGTTGCCTAGAAAGGGGTGTTCAATACTACCTGAGATATGTTATGTCCTGTCTTGCCCCTAGTTTCCATTCCTACAGGATGATGTACATCCCTGGTTATACCTGCAGCTCCTTGTGGATGCCTTGGACATCACCCCAGGACATTTCAAACAGCCGTAGACACCATACCTTACACGAAAGAATGAAGTCCCCTCTGTCTATCCTAGGTTACCATGTCTGTTTTAGAACAGAGAAACACATCTCAAGAATATTTGTGCTACTTCAACATGATAAAGCTGAAGTGATGCTTGGCTGTGAGGTTGTCTCCCACTCCCATCAAAGCACTCACTCCACATTATAAATGTGGGCAACCTTCCTCCCTTATTTCTCTCAGTCACATCCTGCAGGTCCTCCTTCTTGAATGCATTACATTCCAAACCACACAGAAGAAAGCACCAAACCTCCTTGTGACTAACCAGGACTGGCTGAAAGTACAAGCAGAACTGCATGCAAGAGACTGACAGACAAATCAGCAATTCTGGGGCAGCAGGTGAAAAAAGGAATTTTCTGCACTGATGTGATGTAACACATATATATACACATATATATGTGCGCGCACACACGCACACGTACACACACACTTCTTGGATGTGTATTGCATGGAAAATCACCAAAGGAAGATCTACAGTCAAAATTCTGCAAAATGAATTTCCAGTGTTGCAACAAAGGATAAGTGTGAATGTCAACTCCCACTTAGCAGACACTGTCTCCATCATCCATCAGGTGCTTTATCCCTCCAGTGCACTGGCAAAAACAAAAAGTTGTTCACGTGGAACATTAAGTTCCTTAATTTAATGATTTATCACTGGACAGTCACCTGTCAGAGACATTTCTCAGTTTTGATGCTTTAAAGAGACCAGTCTGATAGGATACCCTCCAGTTTTCTGTGGCATTCAACCTCCCATTAATGCTGTCAATGATATTTAAGCCTTCCCATACCCCACCTCTCTTAGTTAAAATATTTTGAGTAAAATCAGGAAGAAAGCTCTCTTCCTTTTAAGGCCTTACTGCAGGCATCTTCCAGCTGAGGAAGGGAGGGGAAAAAACATTCCATATTCCAAAGCTGCTTCTATTAGCTGCTCTGAAAATTATTCCGTAGGGAAGAAAGGATACTACACAATCTTTTGAAAGGGAATCACTGGCAAATCAAGATGGCAACGCACAGAGGCAATACATACGAGATTTGTGTACAAAGGTAAGTCAGGCAGGAAGAGACTGAGTGAAAACAGGGGCCTCCCAAAAACAACGAGTGACCTGACTTCAAGCAAGCAAGGTATTTGCCTCTCAGTTTCTGAAAAGTGATCGAAAATTCTGAGTCTGTTTCTTCTCTATCCATTTAACACCTATTTAGAGTGCAAAACATAATGCTGTCTGGTAAATTGTTTCAGCTACAAGATAATATCATAAACATCTTACCTTGTTCTTCTGTTGCAATCATTACTGCGTAGGCTTTTAATGGACCATTCAGTGAATCAAAATCAGAGAATTCAACAGACAATGAGCTGTGACTGACGGCCTTCACTGAAGGAACTTCCCTCGGAGGAGGTGGATCTATCAACAAAAATATTTTTTAGTACATTAAGCACCGATAAAAGTTTTCCAAACACAAACCAGCTGTGATACTGACACTGTTCATATAATGCATATTTATTGTGCATCACATTAGACTGTGCATTAATGTAGTGTTTTATTCATAATCTGCAGGCTGATAAGGTAGTGCATACCAAGTCTGATATTCTGCAATCATGAAATTATTATTTTTGTCCTACAAGTATCTTTCATTCTCAGATCTTAATGCTTACCAGTAATGCTGGTGTGACACAATTTGTCCACTGGAGAGCTTACAGAACCATTTGAAAGAGTTATGATAGTAACATTATAGGTGCTGAAAAAATTTAAACGTGCTGTTTTGAAGGTTTGCTCAAAGCCTTCTACCATGCAGGGTGGAGCCCATTCTTCCCTTGAAGTATTTGTATTAGATATTGTAATTTTGAAGCCAGAGTTGTTACCAAAAGGACATTTCCACTTCAGCCATAGGAAAGGCTCCTTGGCCACTGGTTCACATTGAAGTGAATTCACTGAGACAGTCACTACCAAAAGAAAAATGAATAACAAAAAGAGAGGAGTAAGAAATCAAGCACTGTCCCTAACAAAAAAAGCCATCTATTTGCATGTTATGTGTATAAATGCTTGTAAAACATCAGTATTCCCTTCCCCTTTTAAAAACATGCCTACATGGTATCTACTGCCTACACAAGGACTTGTTACCCTATGAGGAAGACAAATATTTAAGACATGAAGTACAGAGACCTATTCTGTGGTCTTTAACTCCTCTGCAGATAGGGTTACTGGGACAATTTAGACTGTCAAGATCAGCAACATTTTCAAAACACTGTTCAACCCTTTAACACGCTACTTGAAGAACATTTTTAGAGTAGTATGTAGACTGCCACTAAATCCCTCTATAATTATGTAAAACCCTTAGTGGCCAACAAATAAGAAAATTCATATAATCTCTGTCCATTAAGAGCACAGCAGCAGCCATCATTAAAAGCAGCAATTATAACAACTCAGTTTGGGTGAAAGTCTTCTAGGACACAATATAAAACTGCAACCTTACGACCAGATTCAGAAAGATACTTAAGAGGTTAATGTAATAATAACACTGAGAAGAAAGCTCCCTCTAAACAACTTGTAAAACTTGGCCTTCAAGACCAAAACACTTAAAAATCTACAATTATAACATACATCAAATTTATCTCCTCTCTCGGTAAGGAAGTATTGGGTACTTTCAAATACAGGGGTTATAGACTCATGTATTAAATTATTGTGTTGTTAGAAGGGGTATTATTTTAAGAAACTAAAGAGAAGCACGACTGTGAACCAGAAGAAACAGATTTAGTAAAAATAGATGTGAGTGACTGGGACTCACTTCTAATACACGTTGTAAATATTTATTTTTCTTCAGTAACACTGTCAGCTACTCCTACAAATATGGTGGAATTATAGGAGACAAACCCTGGAACAACACCTCTGACACCTGATGACAATGGATGCCTGGTTTCTAGAGGAGTCATGACTTTTGATCTCTATCCTGTAGGAATAGTTAGATGTATCATCAGTGCTCCACGAGAAAAGTCAGAGACAGGCATACTCCACCCTGACACGGAAAAAAGAGCTGGGCTTTGTGAAAGCCATGAGGAGACTCTAGAAACACTCAGGAATATTTTGTGACAAACATACAAAAAAAGCAGAGGCACAACCATGCTTCCATGTTTTAGACAGACTGAGCATTTTGAGCAGCCAAACAGCACTTTCAGAGTACCAGTGACTCTCCAAGTTCATCCCAGAGCCCCTTTGGAAAACCCACTTGGGAGCTCTGGGACAGATTAATTTCACCTCTGTTAAAATGGGACAAAACAATGGAAAGGACAAGGCAGCACATCACCACAAGACAGAAAACAGGCACAATGCCTAACATGAGGAATGCAGGAGTAACTCAGTCTTCTCCTGTCTGCTGATGAGCTGAGCAAACCAGCAGAGCTGACAGCCACACCACCCAGTGCTGCCTAAGCCCATATGCGTCCAAGGGCCCACCAAAGGGGGGAGTTCCCCAGGCACAATGCAGGCTCTGTGGGAGCATTTCCAAGTAAGAACCTGAGGGCCTCATCCAGAGAAAAGAGAGGGCAACAAACCCCCCACACACAGAACCCCCTTCCACATATTCCCCTTCCATTGCTGACTCCCGGGTAGGCTGTGTGCAGCACTTCTGCCTAACATAATATTGCATTGCAAAACCTGGACACATGGACAGAGCCTTGCACTGCAGAGCAAAGCACAGACCACCAGGAATAAGGATGCAAAAAAATGTGACTT